>LPNX010258116.1:2955-64695 GCA_001517045.1 Pseudotsuga menziesii
CCAAAAGTCCTAAAATGCCTCCAAAAGGCCATAAAACCATTTAGAATGCCTCCAAAAGGCCCAAAAACCCCCTTTTTCCTCCAAAAATAACCAAAATTCCTCCAAAAATAGCAAAAATTCCCAAAAGGGAAGAAAAGGAATAAAAATAATGAGGAAAAAGGAGGAAAACCCTAAAAAGGGCCAAAAACCCTAAACAAGCTGCCCTAAACCACATGGTTTCAAAAACCATGGGCAAGCACTTCACCACTAAAAAACTATAAATAAGTGGTGAACCCCCTCATTTCATAGATCCACAGTCATAGCATCCTTACTCTGCCAAAAAATCTCGTGAAACCCTTGCTTACCATCAAGCTACTTCCATCATTGAGACCCCTTTTGGCCTATTTTCCACCATCGGAGAAGGAGAAGGACCAGCTTGGAGCTCGGAGCCACCGACATCGGACCAGCGCAACGGACTCCACCAACCTCTACATTGGAGGTAACTCTAATAAAAACACCATTACATATTTCGTTATTGTCTTTTACTTCCTGTCATTTACTTTTTCTGTTTTAGTTTAGTTTTTACTTTCCAGTTTAATTTTTGTTTAATCGAACTGCTACTAAGGATTCCAGATTCCTTAGTAGGTGCTCATCAGCACAAGCTAGGGTGAAAACCCTAGCTACAGCAAGATATATGTATTAATGTTATAAGAATCAAAAGATTATTAATTTAAATAAAAATGCATGATATTTACCTTAAAAACATATTAATTTAAAGTGCAACAAAATTTACATACCACAAAAACGTGTTAACCCAGGAGCATCATGAATTGTCCATGCAAGTATTCCATGGAACTGGAATAGTTTCTTCCCTATTGGTCTAGGATGTCATACATAGTGATTCCAGCCCATAACTTCAATAGCTCATCGATAAGAGGCTCATTATATACATTCATATATTTAACTTGGTACTTACCTAATTTATTCAACAATATCCAATGCTATTCAGTTATGTTTCCCAATATATAAAAGGTGTTCTCATGCAACAATGAAACAAAGAAATTAAATAATATAATTACTTTCAAAAAAATACCTGGAATAATCATTGCCAACATTGTGTTCTCTCTCTTTATAGACATCCAAGGAGGAAGGATATTGTTTATGACGAAAAGAGGCCACACTGAGTAAGTAGAACAAAGATCTCCAAATGGATTGAAACCATGAGCTGCCAATGAAAGTCTAACATTACGAGGTTCATCTTTAAAAATTGGCCATTTTTCTTCGATGTTCTTCAATGCAGGACCATCTGCAGGCATGTGAAGAACACCATCTTCACTTCTATTCTTTGCGTGGTAATCCATAAACTGTGTTATACTTTGCACTTGAATAGTCGTTGCAAATGTGGAATTATGGGAATATAATGAAGAACTTTGCGATGCACCTTTTTTGATAGTTGACCAGTTCGATATCTACTAATTTCACATTATGGGCATTTGTTTTTTGATGTATATTGTCCATAATATATAATATGAACATTAGAACATGCATGAATATCTTGATAGTCCATTCCAATTTCTTTCATAATCAAGAATACCTCTCAACATGTGCACGGTAAATTATTTGATGGTGGTAATAGAAATTCACCCAACAGTCTAACATTGACCAAAAAAATGAAATGTAAACAATATAAATCATAAATATTTCTTATCCCTAATTTATGAATTAATTAACACTAAAAATAGAGGAAAAATAGTGAACTTTTCAATATGGGATGTGAAGATGCAATTAATACATTGCATGCCTTAGGATCTGTGAGAAACAATTGTTTTACAAACCATTCAAAACTTTCAAGTTCACTGACAACAATATAGTAGATAGAAGATTTTTTGTTGAGCCTTCATAAATAGGTTCTTGGGACTTCTCGAGTAGAGAAAGATCATGAATATCATGGAGTTTGTCCTCATCCAATGGAGAAAATGTGTCTTGGATCAATCTATTTATCTCATCTTCATCATTTGTATCAATAACGTAATCTTCGTCCATAGGATCATTAAGAGCTTTATCTTCAATATTATGATATCCATGTTCATCACCTTGTAAATTAGTATTTCTACTATAATTATGTGGCAAATAGCTCTATGGAGGTCGACATTTAGGGGGAATTGTATTTTTAATTATAAACAAATATGTAATAACATTAGTGTATAATATACAACACATAAAATTTAAATGATAAATAATTTTGTGAATACATGATCAGTACTATTACAAGAAGTACATTATCTAATGAATAACGTCTTACCAAGGGACGATATTCAAACCCCACATCAGCATGCCCCTTCTCCTTACAATGTTTCTCAGCACTTGTTCTTAAAATTCCTCTTGTTCGCAAACCCCTGCAATCATTGCAAGAAAACTAACACTTTCCATCGCCCTTCACCTCTAATGCTACCTTAAACTTAGCATACCTCTTATTATTTTCTTCTCAAGTATATTTATTTGACATTCTAATAACATATAAGAACCAAACAAACTCAATCAATGTATAAGTAAATTAAATAGAGTATATATATATATATATATATTAAATGAGACAAAAAATTAAAGAACGTGACATGAAAACTCACAAATATAATTGGTAAATCCAAGTTGACTTTACTTTGACATGTTACATATCACAAACAATACCCCTCCTTTTTAAATTATTAAGGAATAAGTTAGTATGGGGGTCTATTCTTACCACCAACCATTATATTTTCGATATTTAGTGATAAAATTTAAATCCCCCCCAATGGTTATGTTCTCCCAAGTTAGGAAACATGACTTCTCACAAGCACATGGGATCACAATGCTTAAACAATTTTTCACATAGGATATTACCAAATGCTAGTTTACCCCTCTATAAATAAGAAACTAAACAAATAAAACATTTCAAAAGCAATGATCTTGTTTCCCTAATTAGTTAATCTTCATGTGTTTTAATCAAACAATGATTAAGAGACAAATCCCGATGACATTATATTTACTCATTCGAAAAACATTAGTTCACTAACCATAAACCTCAATGCAAAACTAAAATTTTACAAAGATTTTGAAATTACCTAAAACACCCATTAATCTAAGATGAGCCCATTCTTTCTCATATACCATATTCCCTCAAAAAATTGTAAACTCCGTCATGATACATTCAAATTAATACCTCCTAATCATCCATCTCTTTCCATGTTGGTATTGGATGTGATAGTATTGAGGAGAAAATGAATAGTCAACTCACTTTATGTATGACCCTACACATTAAAGGAGACAAAGAATTTAAAAATTCTAACCTGGAAACCAAAGGAGATCACGCAAAAATTCAATGTGTTAAACTAGTACCATACTCTTGCACTCATAGATCAAACAATAAGCAAAAAAATTGTTGCAACTATAGAAAAACATTTGATGAAACATGTCTTAAGAACACGTATTTATAGATCAATGATCGTGGCGGTTATAGTGAAAATGCACAATGGCAAAATTTCAACAATAAGAAAAATTCAATGAGCGTTATTGTGATGACCGTTGATTTGCAAATGTTTAGAGTTCCACAGCTAGAGAGACAAATGTGTGTCTTCATCACAATAGAGACGAACATCCGTCGCTATATCAACAAATAGTCATTTACGTCGCAATAACGACGATGATCGAGGGCTGAAATAATTCCTTTTCAAAATAATTATCAATTTATCCGCAAAAATAACCATTTTAATTTATTCGTGGCAATATTTCGTGGATATTTTGAGCCATATGTACTAGTGTTTTGGGAATAATAACAGTCCCAAAGGGAAATCATAGGCATGTTGAGGCTCGAAAGAGTTAATGAGCAACAATGAGAGACTAATAATTTGCAATTTTGGGAAAGAAAAAACCCTACTACCCCAATGTTGGGTCATTTTTAAGCCATCCTTGGCACATTAAAAACCTTAAATCAATAGTAGGAGGAAGTCTTTGTAGTTATGGGAAATTATGAGGATATCTGAAGGAAAAAATAGCCCCAAAATGCAATTCTGGGAAGTAAACAACCATGTTTTGACCTCTTGAACACATTATTTGACATCTATGTTACCTATGCATTGAATTAGCAAACAACATGGAATATTTGGCATGTTTGAAGGGTAAACCAACATGAAAATCACCTTAATAATCATTTTTTAGCTGTGTAAGGTCATAACCAACCGTTTTAGGCATGAAGACAGTCCCAATAAGTAAATCTAGATTAAAATATAGGAGGGATACCGATTAGGAAGTATAGATATGGACTGGGAATAACATGCCTATACTTTTTTTTTTCTCACTACAATATTTTATTATGTGAAGGATGAAGGATTGTAAAACAGCTTCTAAGAAATTCTCTATGTTCCATTTTAAGAATGTGTGTATGGTCAAATGAATGCTTTTGACCCATGAATATTAAGTTGTGCATTATGCAACAGACCCTCATCATGGTGCTCTAACCAAACATGGCAATGAAATACATGTAGACCTATCTCATGGGTTGAATATTACTAAATCACGACCTCTTACATGGTTATGCAAGGTTGCAAGTGGATTTCTATGCAAGAATATTGTGTCCATATAGATAACTATGAATATTTATATCGAAGTCAATGCTCTTCTTAATCAAACTTTTAATCAAATAATCAACATATATCCAACCTGAACACTTGATTGTCCATCATTGATTTTAGAATAAAAAAGGGAAAACTTAAATTACGATATTTCTGTGTCCTTCATGTAGGTTTTAGGGGATCTATAATACTATTGCACCACACTCCTTTAAGTTAACTCTCCAATGTATGTTTGTTCCAAAATTTTTACTAAGGTCCTCCATCAAGGATATAAATCTAACAATGGATCTAGAGTCATGCACAATAACATGCCAATTGAAAGTATCAAACCTTGACATTAATGCACCTTCCTTGCAAGGATATAAGAGCCAAGTGAAGTGTGCCTTTATTAGATGACTAAAGCATGCAAGCATACATCCACTTAAAGATCTTTGCTCTAAATAAGAGCAATAATCCACATGCATGATAGATTAGTCTCACTAGGGAACTATTCCTTCTAACTAATTGTGCAACTCATATGTGTTTAAGTAGGATTCATATTGTGCATACCACGTAGAATGATTGGGCCTACTAGGATCAAGTCAAAACATCTTATATGAGTAACATCACACTCCACTGTGTCATAAAAGGGTACAATAGATAAGATGATATAATACATCTGGGTGATTAGGGTAGGATATCTAGACTCCTTAACACATCCAATATTATACTATAATACAACCTAGGTTGAGGTTGTTATCTTTTTGGATTACTGTGAAATTATTTATGCCATTCTTGGGGTTGCTTCATGTGATGTGGGGCTAAGTCACGTGGTTCGGGTTCGGAAAGGATTAGGTTCAGTTTAGGTTTTAGTTTTCCGATGAGGTTTGACAATAGGTTCGACTATATATATAAACTTTCTTCATATAATCCACATTAACTATTTTTCTACACCCCATAGCCCATAGGATTCAAAGCACTTAGGCTACTATTCATAATTTTGTTGTATATACTTATTGTTTATGACATTTTTTCTCATAGATATGTGCTTCTAATAGCGTGTTTTTGTTATTTAACAATAGATTTACATGCTTCCCACAACAATAGTTTGTTCTTAGGGGGGTAAATCTATGGTCTTACTTGTAGTTTAGTGTTTTTTTATTTAGACTACAGGTCTGATATTTCGAATTACAGAGAGCATTTAATTTATAGTCAACATAAATAAATAGAGAGAATTAAATCTATAGACAGCATAAATAACTGAAGATCCTCTAATTTATAGACAACATTTAATTTATAGACAACATAAATAAATAAAGAGCATTTAATTCATAGAATGCATAAATAAATAGAGCATTTAATTTATAGACAACATTTAATTTATAGGTATATTGTTTTTCCTTTTTTTTTTTAATTTCAATTTTTTTCAGTAAAAAAGTCGAACCTCAGAAAACAATTTCTTTAGGTTTGCCTTTAGGTCTGCCTTAAGGTTCGGGTTTTCCTTTAGGTTTGACATTAAATTCGGTGAACCTGAACGAATTTCAATTTTTTTTAGGTTCGTCGAACCTCAACCGTCAAGGATTAGGTTCGGTGAACCCTGCGAATTAGATGTGGGGTGTGTTACCTCCCAAATTGTATTAGTGTTCACATGTGACTCTTATCACACTTTGTAGGGGGTGACATTAGCACAATCCTAGGCATGCTTGTTCAAGAGAAGGGCACTAATGAAGCAATCTAGAACCCAATCCATATTCATAAAAAATAAAAAATAGTCGTTTTGTCAGATCTAGAAAGTTTAGAGGTGGGTCTAGGAACATATTAGCATATAAACATTGATCTTTTGAAGTTTTTGCGCATAATAACAGTCCAAAAATCAAATCTGGTCATTTTTTGATGAGGTATGTGCATAGAAAGGGAAATGATAGGTATGTTGAGGCCCTAAAAAGTTAATGAGATGAAATGAGAGACTAATAAATTGCAATTTTGGGCAATAAAAAACCCTACAACCCCAATGTTGGGTCATTTTAAGCCATCCTTAGCACATTACAAACCTTAAATCGGAAGTAGGAGGCAGTCTTTGAAGTTATGGGAAGTTATGAGGATATTTGAGGGATAAAATAGCCCCAAAATGTAATTTTGCGAAGAAACAACCCTGTTTTGAACTCTTGAACACATTATTTGACATATTTGTTACCTATGCATTGAATTAGCAAATAACATGGAATATTTGGCATGTTTAGAGGGTAAACCAACATGAAAATCACCTTAATCATCAATCAATTTTTAGTGGTGTAAGGTCATAACCAACCATTTTAGGCATGAATACATACCTAATACGTAAACATGGATTAAAATATAGGAGGGAAAAGGATTGGGAAGTATAGCTATGGACTGGACATAACATGCCCATACTTTTTTTTCTCACTGCAATCTTTTGTTCTACAAAGGATGAAGGATTGTAAAACAACTTCTAAGAAATTCTCTATTTTCCATTTTTAAGAATGTGGGTATGGTTAAATGAATGCTTTGAACCCATGAATATTAGGTTGTACATTATGCAACGGACCCTCATCATGGCGCTCTGTCTGAACATGGCAATGAAATACATGTAAACCTATCCTGTGGGTTGAATATTAATAAATTGGGACCTCTTACATGGTTATGCAAGGTTGCAAGTGGATTTCTTTGCAATAATGTTGTGTCCATATAGCTAACTATGAATACTAACATGCAAATCAATTCTCTTCTTAATCATACTTTTGATCAAATAATCCTTAGATATCCAACATGAACACTTGCTTTTCCACCATTGATTTTATAATTAAAAAAGGAAAACTTAAATTACAATGTTTATGTGTCCTTCCTGTAGGTTTTAGGGGCTGATTTTGGTGTCATAAATATCTATGACAGTATTGCACAACACTACTCATAATTAACCCTCCAATGTATGTATATTCCAAGCTTTTTACTAAGGTCATCCATCAAGGATATAAATATAACCATGGATATAGAGTCATGCACAATAACACATCAATTGAAAGCATCAAACCTTGACCTTAATGCACCTTATTTGCATGAATAGAAGAGCCAAGTGAAGTGTGACTTTATTAGATGACTAAAGCATGCAAGCATACATCCACTTAAATATTTGTTCTCTAAAGAAGAAAATGAATCCACATGCATGACTGATTAATCTAACTAGGGAACTGTTCCTTATAACTCATTTTGCAACTTATATGTGTTGAAGTAGGATTCATATTGTGAATACAATGTAGAATAGTTGGAACTACCTAGGATCAAGTCAACACATCCTAGATCAGTAACAATACACTCCATTGTATCATGAAAGGGTTCAATAGATAAGGTGATAGAATGATTTTGAGTAATGAGGGTAGGATATCTAGACTCTTTAACGCATCCAATATTATACAAACTGGGATGAGGTTGTTATCTTTTTGGATAAATGTGAAAGTATTTATGTCATTCCTCGAGGTGCTTCATGCGACGTGGGGTGTGTTATCTCCCAAATTGTATTTGTGTCCACATATGACTCCTATCACACTCTGCATGGGGTGACATTAGCATGATCATATGCATGTTTGTTCAAGAGAAGGACACTCATGAAGCAAGCCTGAACCCAATCCAGCTTCATAACAGTCACAATTTTTTTTTTCATATTTGGGAAGTTTTCAGGTGGGTATAGGCGCATATCAACATACAAACATTGATCTTTTGAAGTTTTTGGGCATAATAAAAGTCCAAAAATAAAATATGGTCATTTTTTGATGAGGTGTGCAAATACTAAGGGAAATCCTAGGCATGTTGAGGCCCCAAGAAGTTAATGAGCAGCAATGAGAGACTAATCACTTGCAATTTTGGTCAAGAAAGAACCCTACAACCCCAATGTTGGGCCATTTTTAATCCATCCTTAGCATATTACAAACCTTAAATTGGCAGTAGGAGGCATTCGTTGTAGGTTTGAGGATTTATGAGGATATCTGAGCGCTAAAATAGCCCCATAATGCAATTATGGGCAATAAACAACCCTGTTTTGACCTCTTGAACACATTATTTGACATCTTTGTTACTTATGCATTGAATTAGCAAATAACATGGAATCTTTAGCATGTTTGGAGAGTAAACCAAAATTAAAATCACCTTAATCATCATTTTTTAGCAGTGTTATGTCATAACCAACTATTTTAGGTGTGAAGACAGTCCTAATACTTAAATATCGATTAAAAAAAAGAGGGATAAGGATTGGGATATATNTTTAAGAATGTGGGAATGGTCAAAATAATTCTTTTAACCCAAGAATATTAAGTTGTACATTATGCAAGAGACCCTCATCATGGTGCTTTGTACAAACATGGAAATAAAATACATGTAAACCTATCCCATGGGTTAAATATTAGTAAATCGAGACCTCTTACATTGTTTTTTCAAGGTTGCAATTGGATTTATATGCTACAATATTGTGTCCATATAGCTAACTAGTAACTATGAATACTGACATCCAAGTCAATGCTCTTCTTAATCATAATTTTGATCAAATAATCCTCATATACCCTTGGTAGTTCTTAATAGACCTGAGTTTTAAGATGGATCTATGTTGGTTTTAATCAATGGGATTGAATGTAATCTAATATTAATCACCTTATTCTATGTGGTAGGGTTTGATTTGTATTTAGTTGCAATATGGGTTATGAAGTAATATGTAATTTTTAATCTTAGCTGTTCCACGTGAATGTGTAATGGAAAATCTAATAAACAAATGCCAAAATTTTAAAATACAATTACACATGTTTCATTAAAATAGCTTTACATAGCTAAACATAGCTCTACCACCACACTAAGATATATTTGGTCTATTCGATGGATATGGGAAAAATAAATCTAGGTTTTTAAGACCAAGAATGGTTCTTAGTCTCTAAATAACATAACGAAGGTAGAAAAATTCTTTATGCAGCACACAAGGATTTTTATAATCAAGGGCTATGTAAAATGGCGTGGAATCACACCTCTGTAGTGGTTTTTCACAATTGAGTTGGATATGGATGCCATTATAATTTCTAAGAAACATGGATGTGTCATTGATCCTTGACAATCATCGGTGAATGAAAAAAAGTGCATAATGATGTTTTTGAATTTTCGAGGATCCTTTTGTAGCTTGTTTTTGTACTTTAGAGTTGATATACATGCTATGAGAAGTTTCTATGCAGTGGAAATGGTTGTTGAGGGATAAAAATGGTAAGTAGGGAAACACTATATTTCCTCTCTAATTGAACCATTTTTATATTAGTAATTGTGAACGAAACCTATAAACCATGACACAATCCCTCTTTAATAGGTTGTCTTTGGCATTTGATTTGAATTCATCTTCCATTAAAATATTTTGGGAACTATGGATGGGTCTTGATTCCTTGAACATACTAGAGGAAGTAAAAAAATATCCTTGATCCCCAACCCTTACTTCTTAGGCTTCCATGGAAAAATCCTCAAACCACCACATATGAATTGTGCATGGTATTACTAACCTCAAATTGGGACATGAGCACCATGACTAGGTTAGTTGTGAACCAAGAATTTGTATGAAGGTCTAATGAGGACTATGGGGGTGCAAAAGGGGCATTAAACGAATCTTACTTCTCTCAATCACCATGAAATACACTTATACCTATAAACCATATCTTTTTTGGGCAGATCTATACACCATAAGTGTTTTTTAAAGATACATTAAGATTTCTTTTATATGGTTGATTGTTTTTTGGGTGTCAATAGTGGTCAAGGAAGGATATCAAGGGACTTAGGCATTTAAAAATATTTTTCAAGCTCAAGCATTATGAAATTTTGACTGAAAATGCCACATAAGACCTTTATATGTTGTCTTTACCCTCTAACCAGGATATGACCTTCATTATTTTGTTTGAGATAGAAATGATGGCTCTAGGGTATTAAACAATGTCCAAAAGGAAAAACAAGGACCTTGAATAAGAAATGAACCTTAGAACCCTAAGAAATTGTGAAGAAAGCCAACAACCATGAAACACACACTCCTAATGGGTTTTTTCACTTCCGAGTATGATCCAAAATGGATCAATAAATATTTTTTCATTTATTTTAGTTATTTTTGGATGGAAAGATTGGATGAGTTGGTTTGTTGGGAACACTTTAGGGATAGGTCTCATTTTTTATATTTGTGATTTAGAATCTTACAAGGCCTATTTGAGGGCTTATGTGATGTTTTTTGGGTTCAAAATATCATCACTTACACAATTCCATTGACACAATTCCACACTTAGATTCCTTTCTAGTGGTGCAAGATTCATCTTAATTGAAGTCCAATATATGAAGAAGTTATGCCTTTTGAAATCTAACCTATCTAGTTGACCACTATGATACCAAGTGGATTCCTTGTGATCTCTCATTTCTCACACATGAAAATTTGGGTATGTGTGGAAATTCAAGGACATTTTAGAAGGTCCAAAACCCTAACCCTAATCAGGAATCAAGGAATGAAAAAAACCCTAAAACTAACCCTAGATGACTATAAGGTTACATTAAATACTGAGGCATTAGGAGAAGAGGTGGATCCATTTTGATGAAATTATTGTATTGTTCCATAGTTGGGTAATAATAAGGGAGTAGACATTAGAGTAGAACAGAGCGAGAAGGAGATCCTGTAGTACCCATTTATGGCTTAGATTTTCCCCATAATGGGTTAGCCCAGGGTAAATTTTATGTTGATTGTGTATTTATTTTCTCTAGTTATTTTTCTTTCAGTTCCAATTTATTTAGCATTCAGCGGAAATAAGCTAATATTTTTTTTTTTTTTTGTAAAATTCATTGGGACAAATTGTCCCAATGGAATATACATGGAAATTTATGAAACATATTGTTATGAGGGAAGTTTTCTTTGGGATTTTGTGGGAAATTGAAAGAATTAGCCGTGCGAAAATTACTCAAACTCTAAACATGGCATACAAGTATAATGAAAAATGTGAAGGTGATTATGAAAAAGGATTTGAACAGCTAGAAATACAAGTCACTAATATAAATGAAACATGTCTATCCTCATGGTAGCTCTACAGAGAAATTTTGCACCTTCTGGTGATTTTGGAGGCTCTAACTTAGAGATTGGATTAGATTGGAAATCATAATATAGAGGCAATCTAGAAAAGGACCCGAGTAAAGAGCTTGAAAAGGGGAATCCAAGTTCCAGTACCAATATTACTTCCCACGTGTTACTTATATGGAAGGAAAAGTGGATATCAAGCCCTACCAAGGTGAGATCGGGTATTTAAAGTTGATTCATTAGTTTCAACTATTAGAGTTCTATTTTAGTATCTATGAAAAGATGAGGACCACAAAAAAATGATTTGCTTGACTGAAATTAGGGGGGCGTGCATTAACATGGTGGAAAAGTCACATGTATGAAATCAGGATTGAGGGTGATCTACCAGTAACTAAGTGTAGGGAGGATTTTAAAAAGCATCATTAATTCCCAATTCTACCCTATTAGGTATGTAGAGTACAACTGGATCCATTCGCATTACTTCAAGCAAACTCCAAGGGAAGAGTATACAAAAATACACCATCAAATTTAGTATGATCAGTATCATGTTGGGTATCTAGCCCAAGAACCAATATGTATTTCTCAACTATGTAGGGGGCCTACATAGTCATTTACCAAAGAAAGTGATGCACTTCAATATAGGGGAAATTAATGAGGCCTATGGGTGATCACAATACATAGAAATATAGGCCACAAGAAAGGACATCCAAGCAGTTCTAAAAAAAAATATTACCAACATTCTTGCTAGGAGGGGAAGAAAAGTGGAAGGGAAAAGGTAAGAAGACTATAACCACATCACATCAATGCAATAATTAGAAAAACCTATGTAATATCTCTATCATTGGTGGTCACGTTGAAGAAAAGTGTTGGGATCTTCATCTATAGTTGAACCCTAAGAACCACAAGAAGGATTATAAGAAGAAGAACCTTCTTGCCATGGATTCAAGAAAATGGGTAGAGAGTATCTCAAATGTGAATTACAACAAATTCACTTCAATGTAGAAGGAGGTGAATCTGAGTAGCCTTCATCATAACAAAGAGAAGGAGATGAAAAAATGTTCCACATCAATATCCAGATCAAGAAGACCAAGGTATATTCTCTATTCAATTCCTATTCACAAGACAATATCATAGTAGAATATCTTGTAATAAAGGTTGGGATATTTGAATTATACGATAACCCTAGTCGTTATCCATTAGGATTGGTAAAATAGGATATATAACTTAGATTCAAAAAACAATGCAAGATTAAATTTTCCATAAGTTTAAATTATATTGATGAAGTAGAGGTAGACATAGTACTGCTTGATGTATGTGGTGTAGTGTTTAAAAGCCCCTAAATGTATTAGAGATATGTAATATTCATGAGGAGATAAAACCAATATCGCTTGATCAATGATGATAAATATTTCTTCATCAATGTACACAATGGTAAATCAAAAGATGATTCTAGTAAGTGCCAACCAAGCAAAAAATATTTTTAGTCGAAGTAAAAAGTTTGTGTTTCCTTTCTTGAGACATAATCAACAAGAAGGTGAATTAGTAAAATTGGAGGCATCTTTGGAGAGATGTGTAAGAAACATTAGTTGGAGAACCTTTTTCATCATGGATAATTTTAGGGGCTATATATAGCCCATGAGATATATTAAGGGGGTTACAAAGATTTAGTGGGCTATTTTCTTATATGGAAAGGGTTTTTTTAGCTTAAATATATTCTCCCAATATTTATTAGAAAAAAATTAATCCAAAATGAATAGCCTCCCATATATTAACGAGGAAAATGAAAAAAAAAACTATTTTCACCCTAGGAAAATATCCCTATAATCTATCTTTCGCCCCAAATTTCTAGAGAAATTCTAGTGAAATCATTCCTTCGCCCCTTACTTTCAGTACTGGAGGATTCCAAGGTTTATATTTCCCTCCATTTTCCTTGTAATTCAGGCATATGGTTGTATTTTCCTATATTTTCAGTCAATTTCATGTGACACCTTCTTTGATCCCTCGATTTCTAGTATTGGAGGGAAAATCATGTGTTATTTAGTTCTATATAAAGGTTACAATGATTCACGGTTCACCCACATCATATTGTGCTTTCAGGGTGAAGGTTCTGGTTGATTCAATTCCACTTTTCATTCTTAGTTTTTTCGACA
Source organism: Pseudotsuga menziesii (assembly GCA_001517045.1). Lineage (NCBI taxonomy): Eukaryota > Viridiplantae > Streptophyta > Pinopsida > Pinales > Pinaceae > Pseudotsuga > Pseudotsuga menziesii. The sequence goes on from LPNX010258116.1 coordinate 16,746, forward strand.
TTTTAATCTTCATATAACATCGCCATTGCCAAAATATCAGGTCTTGAAGGGACATGTCACACATGGAATTTATCAGAGAATACAAAATCACATCATTCTTTTTATCCAATAATTAACATGTTATGATTTTTATCATGTTTGTTATGCTTTTATCCACAATTATAATAGATTATTATATTGTAAATTTAGCTATTATCATGCTTTTTATCAAGGATTCTTTTTTAGGCCTGTTTAATTCTAGGGTACTCTTAATTCTAAGGGATCATTCAATGTTATTAGGGTTTTATTCTAACCTAGGAGTATTGGTTTGGTGAAAATGTTATAGAGCTCAAAAGATATGATTTATTTTATGACTTGTCATGTTTAAACTATTGATTGATTGATGGAGTGATACAACATGGCTTTTATAAATTCAAACTGAATTTGACCCAGTTGTTTAAAATGTGATTTTATTAGGATCTTTCTTTGCAATTATTATTGGATCTAAGGCATTAATGAGAGTATATATGTTCATATTTTAGATCTGTTGTTGTTGATGTTTGGGATGTTTTTAATATAAATGAATGTGCAATAATTATAATGGTGGGAATACATTGGAATTGTAATTATTTTGGTTGTATTCTTTAAGAGTTGTCCAAAGCATTTTGGTCGATTATTTTTTTTGTATTGAGAAGTTCATGATTGGTAGATATTTTTATTTGTATTTCCAAGTTCATCAATTTTATTTGTGACCTAAATTTGTTGGGTTCGATACTTAAATTACGATATTTTGTTTTTTGCAAGGGTCAATCAATTTTTTTTTTTTTTTGGTGATTGGTTTTTATGTGTAATTGCTATCATCATCCATAAATGGATCTATTTATGTATAATAAATATATGATTTAGTTGGAACATGATACTCCATTTCCATCATGATTGTACATAATATGTACATGGCATGTTTGACATGATATGTATACATTATGTTATTTTATATCTAGTATTTTTCATTCAATGAGGGCGCTAAAACAATTTTACCACATTTTACATGCTTTCAAAAATTCCAAGGACATGGATACAAACACCTCCTCAATTTATTGGACAAAAAGTAGTCTTTAACAGAGTAGTTATAACGATATGTGTGATGATGCATTAATTTGATTTGTATTATTTCTATTGTATGTTCTTATTTCTGATAACCATTGCAAGTTTCTAACTAACTCTAAATTTTAAATCAAATGACATAATTCATATTTTGATTGTTAACAAAAGAAAGGGAAAAGTGGCATTCATATCTATAAACATGTAAGAATGTTGTTCTTTTCTTAGAGGGTATCTTAAAAATGAGAGATTTGGAAAAAAAGCTAATTGAGAATTCGTACACTATATTAAGGTTGTGGGTCTCGATAATACTCTACATTATAATAATGGTTTGTGGGTTCCATAATCACTCCATAGTGTAAAGTGTTCAATTCTATCAGATGTTTTTCGGTATGTCAAGATTTAGGTCAACACATGTATGTTGTCCCATTAAGGGATGAGATAAAAAGTGGAGTCCCCACTTATCCTGAATCTAGTTAGTATAGTTTTGTTAAGGAGGGAAACTCAGGGAAAAGGAGGGAGAATATACATCCCCTTGATGGAGGGTCTCTCTGGTGATGTTGGGAAATATTTTCCTAGGATTTAATACCCATAAGTATCATAGGAATGGCTTTGAGGTGATATTTAGTCCAATGAATAAGGTGGCCACATGCCAAATCCTTACAAAAATCTAAAGTCAGTGAGATCTCTGGTGGACACCCTGATTACAATCTAAATGATGGAGTTGGGAGGAAATATCATTAGTAGCCACATAACATGTAATGAAAATTACACTAACCTAGACAACTTCCATTGCAGGGAGTTAACAAACACCTCCAGTTGCGAGTGACTAAATACTACCTGTGAAATGTATAAATAAATCCATCCTCTCCTCATTCATGCATTTTCTCATTTGAGGGTCCAGGAGTTGAGAGAGTCAAGCTTTGGTATATGCTCTTATATTCCGCTACCTTAGTAATATGCAAAATAAAAAGTTGATTCTTCCTAGCAAAATATTTACCAAGATGTTACAAGGTTTTATAATTTGATGGAAGATTCACCAAGTTTTTACAATATTTTATAATTTAGTGAAATATTCGCCAATATTTTACAATATCTTATAATTTAGTGAAAGATTCGCCAATATTTTATAATATTCTATAATAGAATGAAAGATTAGGAAAAAAATGATATATTGATATTATATTATTGATAAAATAGCCTTCAAATTTTCCTATATCTTAGGGAGATTTGCCTATTTATTATACATATCAATTTTGGGAGTGTTCTTAAAATTTTCCATGTTTTTCATGAATAAAGAGAAGTGTTCTTGGACCCTAGAGGGATACCTCCTAAGAGGGAAGTGGAGCATGAGATATTGTTATTTTCATATTCTCCATCACCAAACATTAGACTATACACACATTCTATTTTGGAAGCAGAGGAAGTTAAGAATCAATTACATCAAGTATTGAAGCAGGGACCAATCTTACCAAGTAATGGGACTTGGATGATGTGTATTGACTACATATTTCTAAATAAGATCTCCCTCAAGAATCGATACCCTCTTCCGAGGATCAATATTTTCTATATTAGTTGCAACATGCCAAGTACTTCACTAAGTTGGATCTCAAATTGGGATACCACCAGGTGCGAGTGAAGGAAGATGGCACCTTGAAGACCACATTCAAGACTAGGAAAGATATATATGAATTGGTAGTAATTCCTTTTGGTTTGTATGATGCAACAATTGCATTTATATGTTTGATGAATGATGTATTTCACCGTTCCATAGATTCACTAGAAATAGTGTATTTAGATGATATATTGATTTATAGTTCTACTTGCGAATATAATATCTCACATCTCAAGAATATGTTTGAAACTTTAAAAAACATCTATTGTTGGATAATCTCAGGGAATGTGAGTTCACTCACATTCCCTAATATTATCCTTCATTGTGCAATGCATTTGATGGAAATGTGCTTGTATCGATAGGAAAGATAACATGTGTTAGCTTTCATTCGCCATGCAATGTTTTGTTACAAATTCCCATGTTCTTGTGCTTTAAGGAAATATGAACTGCATTGTGCAATTCCCTTATGCTTGTGTTAGAATGAAAGCTAAAATGTTTTAAAATTTATTCATGGTGCAATGTATTTGATGGCAATTTGCTTTTTCCGGAAGGAAAACTAACAAGTATTAGTTTTCATTCACCATGCAATGTTGTTTTGATAAATTACCTTGTGCATGTGCTAGAAGGAAATCCAACACATGTTATCTTGCATTCACCATGCAATGTTGTTGTAAGAAATTTCCTTGTGCTTGTGCTAGAAGGAAAGCTAACATGTGTTATATTTCCTTCAAGGTGCAATGTATTTGATGGAAATGGTTCTACCTATTGGAAAGCTAATATAAGTTAGCTCTCATTCATGATGCAATGTTGTTGTAAGAAATTCACTTCTTCTTGTGATAGAAGGAAAGTTATCATAAGGTTAAAACTATTTCATGGTGGAATTGATTTTACAACAATGTGGTTGTAGTAGTAGTAAAGCTAACACACATTAGATTTTATTCACCATGTAATGTTGTTGTTAGAAATACCCTTATGCTTGTGATAGAAGGAAATATAACATGCATTTGCTTCATTGTGAAATTTTGTTCTAACAAGTGTTGGTGTGCTTCTACTAGAAGGAAAAACTAAGATTCATTAGATTTCCTTCACGGGGAAATGTATTTGACGGCACTATGCTTGTACCAATAGGAAATACAATACATGTTATATTTCATTCACCATGCAATGTTGTTGCTAGAATTTCCCTTGTTCTTGTGCTACAAGGAAATATAACACACATTATTTCCTTCATGGTGCAATGTATTTAAAGGAAACATGGTTGTATCTATCGAAAATATAACATGCATTATCTTTACTTCACCATGAAATATTGTTATTAGAAATGGCATTATGCTTGTGCTAAAAGGAATGCTAATATGTGTTTCCCTCACTCTGAAATGTTGTCGTTAGAAATGTCATTGTGCTTGTGCTAGAAGGAAGTTAACATGCATTACACAATTCCCTTATGCATATTCTATATGGTGCAATGTATTTTATGGAAATGTGGTTGTATTGGCGGGAAAGATAATACACATTATATTTCATTCACCATGCAATGTTGTTGTAAGAAATTCCCTAGTGATTGTGCTAAAAGTAAATTTAACACGTGTTATCTTTCATTCATCATGCAATGTTGTTGTAATAAATGCATTTTTTCTTTGCTAGAAGGAAACATAACATGTGTTAGATTTCATTCACCATGCAATGTTGTTGTTAGAAATTCTTTTGTGCTTGGGCTAGAAGGAAAGCTAACATGTGTTAGATTTACTTCACTAAGCAATGTTGTTGTTAGAAATGCCCGTGTCCTTGGTCTAGAAGGAAATATAACATGTGTTAGATTTCCTTCATTGTGCAATGTTCTTTATAGAAATGTATGTGTGTTTGTGATAGAAGGAAAAATAGCATGCATTATATTTCCTTCATCGTGCAATCCATTTGATGGCAATGTGGATGTACTGGTTGGAAATCTAACACGTGTTAGCTTTCACTCACATCACAATGACGTTGTTAGTAATTCCCCTGTGCTTGTGTTAGAAGGAAAGATAGCATGCATTTCCTTGACTGTGCAATGTTGTTGTTATAAATTTCATTGTGCTTATGTTAGAAGAAAATTTAACATACATTGTGCAATTTCCTTATGTTTGTGCTACAAGGAAAGTTATCACATGTTAGATTTTATGCATGGTTAAATGCATTTGATGGCAATGTGGTTGTATCGGAAATATAACACGTGTTATATTTCATTCAACATGCAATGTTGTTTTAATAAATGCCCTTGTGATTGTGGTAGAAGGAAATCTGACACATCTTAGCTTTGATTCACCATGCAATATTTTTGTTAGAAAATCACTTGTGATTTTTTTAGAAGGAAAGATTACATGTGTTAGATTTTCTTCATTGTGCAATGTTGTTGTTAGGAATTTCCTTGTGCTTGTCCCAGAAAGAAAGCTAAAATGCATTATCTTTCCTTCATGGTGAAATGTATTTGATGGAAATTTGGTTGTACCGGTGGGAAAGCTAACAAGCATTAGCTTTCATTTACCACACAATATTGTTGTTAGAAATTTCGTTGTGCTCGGGATAGAAGGAAGGATAAAATTTGTTATATTTCCTTCATTGTGAATTGTTGTTGTAAGAATTGTCCTTGTGCTTGATAGAAGAAAGCTAACATTTCTTATATTTCCTTCATGGTGTAATGTATTTTATGGCATTGTGGTTTTACTGGTTTTAAAGCTAAAACACGTTAGCTTTCTTTCACCATGAAGTATTGTTGTAAGAAATTCCCTTGTGCTTGTGCTAGAGGGAAAGATAACACATGTTAGATTTCATTCACCATGCAATATTGTTGTTAGAAATTCCCTTGCGTTTGGGATAGAAATAAATATACCATGTGTTATCTCTCCTTCCCTATGCAGTGTTGTTGTAAGAAGTACCCTTGTGTTTGTGCTAGAAGGAAAGTTAACTTGCTTTAAATTTCCTTCATGGTGCAATGTATTTTATGGAATTGTGGTTGTACTGGTTGAAAATATAACATGCATGATATTTCATTCACTACACATTGGTGTTGTTACAAAGTCCCTTGTTCTTGTGTTAGAAGGTAAGTTAACATGGGTTTTCTTCATTGTGCAATGTTGTTGTTAGAAATGTATTTGTGCTTGTGATAGAAGGAAATATAACATGGATTATGCAATTCCCTTATGTTTGTGTTATTAGGAAAGCTAACATGCACTAAATTTTCTTCATGGTGAAATGTATTAGTAGGAAAGCTAAAATTCAATAGCTTTCATTCTCCATGTAATGCTGTTTTAAGAAATTCCCTTTTACTTATGATAGAAGGAAAGGTAACATGCATTAGCTTTCATTCACCACACAATTATTAGAAATTCCTTTGAGATTGTACTAGAAGAAAATATAACATGTGTTAGCTTTCTTTCAATATGCAATGTTGTTGCAAGAAATGTCCTTGTTCTTGTGCTAGAAGGAAAGCTAACATACATTAGATTTTCTCATTATGGTGCAATGTATTTGATGGCAATGTGGTTGTACCGGTAGGAATCATAACGTATGTTACCTTTTATTCAACATGCAATGGTGTTGTGATAAATTCCCTTGTACTTATACTAGAATTAAATATTATAGGAGTTAGATTTCGTTCATGGTGCAATGTATTTGATGGAAATGTACTTTTATAGGTAGGAAAGCTAACAAATGTTTGCTTTCATTCACTATTCAATGTCATTATTAGAATTACCTTGTGTTTGTGTTGTAGGAAAATATAAAATGCATGGTTTAGTGCCCTTATGCTTGTGGTATAAGGAAGACTAACATGTGTTATATTTTATTCATGGCACAATGTATTTAATGGGAACGTGGTTGTATCAGCAGGAAAGTTAGCATGTGTTAGCCTTCATTAACCATGCAATTTTGTTGTAAGAAATTCCCGTGTGCTTGTGCTAGAAGGAAACATAACACGTGTTAGCTTTCGTTCACCATGCAATATTGTTTTAGAAATTCCCTTATGCTTGGGATAAAAAGGAAAGGAAACATGCGTTATCTTTCCTTCATTGTGCATTGTTGTTGTAAGAAATGTCCTTGTGCATGTGCTAGAAGGAAATCAAATATGTGTTAGATTTCCTTCATGGTACAATGTATTTGATGGAAATGTGTTTGTACCAATTGTAAATCTAACATATGTTAGTTTTCACTGACCATGCAATGTTATTGTAAGAAATTCCCTTGTCCTTGTGCTAGATGGAAATCTAACATGCATTATAATTTCTTCATGGTGCAATGTATTTCATGGAAATGTGGTTGTACTGGTAAGAGAGGTAACACATGTTAGCTTTGATTCACCATGCAATTTTGTTGTTAGAAATTCCCTTATGCTTGTGCTAGAAGGAAATCTAACATGTGTTTTCTTCACTATGCATTGTTGTTGTAAGAAATTTCCACGTGCTTTTGCTAGAAGGAAATATAGCATGCATTATATTTCCTTCATGGTGCAATGTATTTGATGTCAATGTTCTTTGTAATGGTAGGAAAGCTAAAACATATTACCATTCATTCACCATGCAATTTTGTTGCTAGAAATTCCCTTGTGCTTGTGCTAGAAGGAAAGTTGTCACATCCCCTCCCGTCTGAGAGGACGCGACCACAAGGCTGGTGCTATCATTTAATCGGGAAATATAAGCCCCATGAACATAACCAATAAAAATGCATTGAACATAAAACAATTACAGATTCACTATGCAATCTACACAACGGAAGCAAAATCATTCATTCAACACATTCATGTTGTTCATAACTCATAAAACAAGCAACATTCATCATGTTCAAGCATTCCACATGTTCATGAATAATTTACAAATAAATTACATTGTAGAGGTTAAACACAAGGAAATACTTATCTTGAGAAGAAGCTTCCCCACAACTAGCTATCTCGTTGCAACGTTCCACCCAACCATAGGCCAGCGTGCTCCTCAATCTCTCAGCACCACTGTCACCCCCGAGATGGATATGATTTCCACAAGGAACTAAAGAACACGGACTCACACTCAACAAGACCATAAACCCACAGTCAATCCAATAGCCACATCAAAACATAGTCAACCCACTAATAGATGGATTCTTGGACTTACTCAGCCAAGCCAACACAAGGATGCACTACACAACAAAATGCAAGTTCTAGGTATGGAGAAAAAATGTATTGGGAACCCAAAATCGAAAATGACAATTGGGGAAAAGGACCCAAGTGACCAAATCATCTCAGAAAATGTTTGATGGCTTCACGAAGGAAAAAACGACCTCTATTCACACCCAAATCATGGGTCTAACTTCCCATCCACAAAATATAACCAAAAGGGATGGGTTTGCAACCCAAACAGACTGGTAAAATGGGGAAAATTGACCCAGGATGAGAAATTCATTTTAGAACATTCTATGGGCTTCATGTGGGCAAAAATAGCCCCTCCAATCCCCCATTTCGTGGATCTACTCTCCCATTGACTGTGTGACACCAAAAAATGAAATTCCCCAACCGTGTGAAGGAGGGAACAACATAAAAATGCCCAAGAGATATCCCAACCACTGAACATTAACAAAACAACTTCCCAGCCATGGGGACAACACAGGAAACTATTGCAAACATGAAGAAAAATGTCTAGAGCTCCAGCTCACGCATGAGGAAGAAAGAACGTTCCTGCATAATGGGTGAATGGTGAATTTTTGGGTTCTTACTTTCCCATTAAGTCAAAACAAGTTTTTCTAAAATGGGTGCTCTGCCCAATTCGAAATTGACCTCCATACCTTGCCCATTCCCATGCAATAACTAACTCAACCACTTTTGGGATGACTGGGCACAAAAGACAAAATAGGTAGTTGACAGTTTTATGGGTTTTCCCTTTGACATTTGACTTTTCCCCATTGGCTCAAGTGTTTGAATGCACCCCCTATTCCTTGTGAAATCATGGCCCCATCTCTTTAATGTTGCATTGATATAGCTAGTTGTGGGTATTTTATTAATTGCATATTTACATGATGTCCAAATTATATGGTGCCATCGGTTAGCACAATAACCATCGTCATCGATTTTAATTGCCGAAATGTAAAACACTAAATCTGTGGTGGGGCCTTTTTCTTGAGCCCACACCATGATTTATGAACGTTATTTACATCATATATAATTTAATGCAATTGGGGTTGAAACCAGGGTATTACAAAAGCTAGCATGCACTGCAAAATGCCCTTATGCTTGTGCGATAAGGAAAGCTAACATGCGTTAGATTTTCTTCACGGTGCAATGCATTTGATGGAATTGTGATTGTACTGGTCAGAAATCTAAGACACATTAGCTTTCATTTGTCATGAATTTTGATTGTATTGGTTGGAAATCTAATACACATTAGCTTTCATTTATAATTTATATTTCATTCATTGTGTAATGTCGTCAGAAATGTCTTTGTTCATTTTGTTGGAATTAAATATAACACATTCTAGCTTCCATTCATGGTTAAATGTTGTTCGCAATGTGGTTGTTCTTATGCCGTAAGGAAAGCTAGCAAGTGCTATATTTCCATCACTATGCAATGTTGTTATTAGAAATGGCCTTGCGCTTAGGGACAAGGAAAGCTAGCAAGTGTTGATTTTTCTTTACAGTGGAATGTTGTTGTTGAGGATTTGTTTGAAGAAAGATTTTTTTTTGTTCAAATATGAAACAAGCTAGAAATCTAATTTTTTCTTCCATAATTTGAAATTATGGTGATTGTTTTTAACTTTTTTTTTCTTTCAGAAACGATGGAGTATGAATCAAATGAAATTTCAAACGAGGCATCCAATAAAAATAAACTTAAAAATACACCACAAAAATAATCTTTACATGGTATGATGGTTTCAAAATTAGCTTATATTTCATTATAAACGGTTAGGAAATCATATTTCTTATACTAAAATTGGGTATGGTTAGAGCTTCCTTAATCTTGTTTATATGTATGAAATGAGATGTTATAAAAGAGGATTTGGTAATATTTTTTAAATGGTGCATCTTTTATTCATTTGAAATTATTGTAATACTTTTCTAGAATTTTTTTTGGGTGATAAAAAAATGATGCAAGTGAAATTCCAAAGAAAGCATCAAAGAAAAAAGGAATACAAATATGACTCAATGCTTGTCTCCTGTCGCTAGTATGACATCATCAAATCTAGTTTATATTCATTTACAAATATCTATACAATATTCTAGTATGAAATTTGAGACTAGATGAAGTTAGATATATCAGTATCCTGGTTGTAAGCTTGCATAAGACATGAACTTCCTTGTTCTTGTAAATGTAAATTAAAATGATGTATTATAAGGTTGTTTAATAATGTTTGGTATTTCATGTTTTTCCATCCTTTTGAAATTGTATACAAGGTTTTTTACAATTCTTTTTTTCCAAAAGTATGGAATTTCGTGGAGTTGAAATTTAAAGTACGGCATTGAACAAAAATTGAAAAAAAAGTGATACACAAACAATGCCTCCTTTTGGTATGATAGTTTAATATGTTATTTATTCTTCTCTATAAATTGTTAGATAAGATGGTCCTTTATAATTTTAATAGAAGATTATATGATAATATTTGTAAATATAGTTGCATCTATTTATGCTAAAAATATCTTATTATTGTTTTCAAAATCACATGGTTGCAAATAAACCCAAATGGCAGTGTCAACAACACTTTATACTTCTAATTTCAAAATGATTAGAAAGTACAATACATCCAATAAATATGAGTTTGTGATAGGTTGGTATGTTCAGATAGATACTACCATGAATTTGCACCCCATATGTATCTATTTGGATCCGCAGGTGGAGAAAACCTTGATATATTAGGAATATTGTTAATTTCCATGTTGATGATGAGAGTGACATTGCCTTTCAAGTGGAGGTTATTAAATAAAATGAAGTAAAATTGGTTTCTTGTCGAGTGGAGTACAGAAAATTTCGACCAAACTTAATTGAAGCTTCAAGTAAGGATCCCTCAAATACAATAAAAAATTCAATGTTTAATTTGGATAGTTATGAGAGATTTAGTAAATATGGGTTAAACATCTGTGTAGATATTTTAGAATGTATCACTAATGTTCTAAAATACTACAATGCCAAAGAAAAATGCTACAGTCATCATAAAAAAAAATCAACCCAAATGGCAGTGTCAACAACACTTTATACTTCTAATTTCAATATGATTAGAAAGTACAATACATCCAATAAATATGAGTTTGTAATAAGTTGGTATGTTCATATAGATACTACCATGAATATGCACCCCATATGTATCTATTTGGATTTGCAGGTGGAGAAAACCCTGATATATTAGGAATAATTGTTAATTTCCATGTTGATGATGAGAGTGACATTGCCTTTCAAGTGGAGGTTATTAAATAAAATGAAGCAAAATTGGTTTCTTGTCAAGTGGAGTACAGAAAATTTCGACCAAACTTAATTGAAGCTTCAAGTAAGGATCCCTCAAATATAATAAAAAATTCAATGTTTAATTTGGATAGTTATGAGATATTTAGTAAATATGGGTTAAACATATGTGTAGATATTTTAGAATGTATCACTAATGTTCTAAAATACTGCAATGCCAAATGTATGAAAACATTGTATGCGCTTATTTATTTGCATCAAACAAGAAAATTACCTGATAAAATACGAGATGATAAACTTGATTCTCAATTATTTGCTTTGAGAAGAGTATATTTAAAAGACTATGAAGGAAGCATTATAGGTAGTGATTTCATATCTACTGCATTATTTCAAAATGCTAGTAAAGTTGAATCTCAAATGGTCAAACTTACAGACAAATGTGATGAAATTCATGAAGCCTTCAAGGACTGTTATTTATTTTCAACCTCCTTCAGAAGAAATGTGGATGTTGAAAGATGTAAAGAAGCCCCAAAAGTGTTTAAATTGATAACACAATATTATTTAAATATTCAACTATTAGTGAAATCATTCCTAGAAAAATTTCAAACATCATTCTCTAATGCTCTTCTAATTCCATTCAATATCAATGATTTTGATCCACTTGTAAACCCTGTCAAAATTGTAAATGAAACATATATAAATGCTAACATCATCATGTTTTAGATAGTTGATGGACAACACAAAATTCAAGTAGCCAAATAAATTTTAACAAATTCTAAATATAGTGTTTTTGTGGAGGCAAATAAAAAGTATAAAGAATGTTGTGCTCGAGTATTCGATCCATTAGTTGAACCCAGTGTTGTGATTCACATTTATTGTGAATTAAGTTATGCAAATAAGGTGTTCTTCAAAACTCTATTCATTTATTTTGTGCACTCTGCAAGATATTTATTAATTGTCAATGACAAATTAAAGAAAATGAGGATTGGAAATTTTAAGATAGCTGAAGACAAGCTATGTAATTTTATATATTTTTGCACCTCACGGTTTATTATTTTCATATTTATAAGGAATTATTATTATTATTTTGTATTGAATTATTTAATTCTAAAATATAATTGATATTTTCATATCTACATTGAATTCTTATTAGTTTATATTTATTATTTTTCACAAGTTGACAATGAAATATTGTGCTCCTTCGATTGTGCAATTTCAAATTTCTCTTATAAAAAATTATGTTATATCTTGATCAAGATATTTGGGATAAATGGGGAATTATTTTTAATCATTACCAACTAGGCACATTGAATTCTACTCTGGTCCAACTTGATTTTGAGAAGCATAAGAAAAATATTCTACACAGTTTAACATCTACTTCTCTTCGCCCCCCCCGGGAAAATTCATTAAAGAGATTGCTTCTATAGAAGATAAGGTATTCAATTGAACAGTTTAGTTTTCTATTCCACCAAACCATCCAAGCAATGCCATAAAATTAAAATATTGTTGTTCGAAATTGAAAACCAATAGAAAAATATTGGCTGTAATGGTTGAATATTGTGAAAGCTACGATGAGGAGTTGAATGATAAGACTCTTACCACATTCAATATTCTTGAGAATTATGAAATTAATGATATCATATTTTCCAACTACTACAAAACTATTATAGGGTCTACATATGTAAAAGGAACACAAAATACAAAAATAAACTCCCTTTCTGAGCAAGCATGTGGATTATTGTGAATGTTTGAGAAAAAATGGAGATGCTTGAAATTTAAAACTTTTTTCAATCAATTTCAGCACATATGAATCTCATAAATCAAGCATATAAATCAATAAACCATAAGAGAGAAGATATACCCTGGTAAAACCATCCAAAATAGAGGATGAAAAACCAAGTAATTCTTTCAGTATGATATATAGATTAGCAAAGAATGATTTACAACACACTGGCATATTTCCCATTAAGAGATAACACCTCAGTAGTAGAGAAGAGAGGTCCAATACAACACCGTAATGAACTTGCCAAGTGCCCAACACTTTAATAACAAGTCAAAACACCTAGCATGCATAAGATAAAGAATAGGAGGCTCAAGTAGAGAATTTGCAGAATCACATAGCACATACACAAATAGGATCACTAACTAGAACTCCCTCTATGAAACATTAGCGCCCTGCCTAGCACTAATGCAAAGCTAGCATTTAAGATTCTTCATCAATCATAAGAATGCACCCTACTTTTCATAATTAGCTTTAACTAAATGTTCTTTGACATGTGATGAATGTGAAATAACTGAACTAAATGTGAACTAATTGAATTGATTGTGAACTGAATGAACTGAACTCAATCTTCAACTAAGTTTATAACCATAAAGTTAGGAGGCTAACTGAATGTCTTTGGTTGTTTACAACTATTTCCATCCATGCTAAATTTCTATTATTAAATTTTGCATGGATACTCTTATTTAATTGATGCATGTTTTATTACAGCTGAGGCTTTACCGAAGTCATTATAATTCGAGTTCAATTGTAGGTAAATATAGGAAATTCGAATCCTTTCTCTTTATCTATGTTTATCTCATTATCATTAATTAATTACTGCATGGTCCATATGTGTATTTATTTGTCCATGTTATCATATCATACTCAGAAGAATTATTCCATACTGATGAATATATATATTACCCCAAGTCATATAGTCATATGCTAAAGTAATTCCCTATAGGAGTAGATAATCCCTAAAGGATACGTATAGCACATTATGAACATGACTAGTAATATAGCACATATTATTTCTACTTTACCAAGTGAAGTTTTCCTTACCTCAGCGTATAGAGGTCCACTTGAATGAGTATACGTTTTCTAAATGACTTCATTAGGATCATTGCTTGATATAACTCACAAGCCCATCTCCAATTAAGGAGATCCATCTCATAGGGTATCATCTATGGGAATCAAAATGACTTGGTACAAAGCACAAGTCTTGACTTGATACAAACCACAAGTTTACAATCTTGATACAAACCACAAGAATTTAGTACTAGCATCCCACCTCAACACATGAAGATATAGATAGGACTTGATACTAACCACAAGTCCTAACTTGATACAAACCACAATTATAGAGAATGACTCATGATGTTGTACAAACAACACTCTATCTCAGCAAGAGATACATTCTTTGCTTTACCAGGAATTTTCTACCATACCAAGCTTATCTCAAAAGTATCTCAACTTTGTCACTGATAGTGGCTTTTCCACACATTTGCAATCTGCTCATCAGTAGTTATGTACTAAAATTTCACTTTACATGACCATGAATTTGGTGAAGTAAAACTTCATCTCAATGTGTTTTATCATAACACATATCCAACCAGATACACAGATCTATTGGATACACATACTTGACTGGATACACATACAAAGTATGGCCATGCTCTCTAGTCATCATAAGTATGGTTCACTCTCTCCAACCATCACAATTAACTTTTTCAGCTACTCTACTTCTCATATGGTAGTACTATATGCAAAACACATTTGATTTTGTAGTACTCTTTGACATGCATCTTGCTTCTGTAGTACTAGTCATAATACACTTAGATTTTGTAGTACTAGTCACAATACACTTAGCTTTTGTAGTACTAGGCACAATTTACATCGCTTATCTCAGGCTAGAACAATAGTTGGATAACACAATAGGTATACCATGTATCAATTAAAATATATAACCTATTATAATGTACCTTAAAGGGAATCAAACATATGCTTATCAATAAGCATAAAATACAACATGTCTTCTTGGTACTGTTAGGATTATAATCCTCCCTTGTCCACTTTGGTCATTTATGTCTAAATCGGGAGTCGTTTCAGTCTATTTTTATTCACTAGCACCATTGGGTCTTCTTGGCCTAATTGGGGCACATGTACCGGTTACAAAAATGTGGGGAACACTAATTGAGGCCAACTTCCACTAATTACACTTGCATGCATCAGTTTGGGATCCTCCTAGATCAATCCCTACAAATTAGGAGAAAATGGGAGTGCCAACACCAACCTCAATTAGTTGAGTTCAGTTGGTGACTAGCCAAGCTCAGTTAGGAATCAATTACTTTTAGTTCTAGTCTCTTACATTTAGTTATACTCAGTTAGCGCTAGCTTTGCATGGCTGCATGCAGGTGAGGCGCATTTACTCACCTTCCTTGGCCAGTTAGACTAGTTAACACTAAATTAGACTAGTTAACACTGAATTAGACTATTTAACACTGAATTAGACACTTGAATTTGGATTTTGAACTTTGATGAAATCTGATAATGATTTAGACAATGTCAGTTAACCATTCAGTCAAGTAGAGTCAAGCCAATTCGAATTTCCTCACATGGATTCAAATTTCATGAGGCTATTTAGCCATTGTACTTCATTGTAATTAATTATCTAATTACTTTTGATTAAAGAAAGCATTCACAGTTACAAGCCATTTTTTGCACTGTTTCATTCTTCAGTTGCTAAGTAAATTGTATGATCTATCTTTTGAGTTGTGTGTTGGTCCACAGATCTATGTGCTCAATTTAATATGGTATTAGAGCCTCGGTAGGACAAGGCACTTCTCCTACTACAGATTCATACTTGGATCAATTTTGTTTTTTAGCAAAATTGCTCCTTCCAGTACTGCACCAGGAGTGGAGAATTTACCACTTAATATCCCAAGTTAAGGAATTGTTGATCAAGCTTGCTTGATCAACAATGTTGGGTGTGAAGGAAATTCCAAAAGTGCAGACTGTCAACCTTATTTTTTTCTGTTTGATTGTGTGATTTATAGGTTTTTCAGTATTCTTCACTGCATTCACTACAAGCAGCTCAATCTCCTTCACTGCATTCACTACAACAGCTCAGTCTCCTTCACTACATTCTAAATGGCCCCTCCAATGGAGCTTCTCACTCCTTTCAACTACCACCAGTGGAAGGAGGACATGGAGATGAAGATACGCTCCAAAAGACTCTTTCGACTTACAATGGAGATAGAGGCAGAGCCAATCCATTATATTGACAAAGGAAAGTACTGGAACAGGCTTGATGAAGCCTATGGATGCGTGTGCCTCGACTCAATCTCTTGAGATATTATCTTCCACATCAATGGATTGAAGACTCCCAAGCAGGTTTGGGATAAGCTTGCCTCCTTATTTGATAAGCAGGATGACCTAAGGATCTATCCACTAGAGAATGATCTAATTTCTCTTCATCCAGCCAATTTCAAAACACTAAATGACTTCTTCACAAAATTCAAGAATCTAGTGTTCCAGTTGAAGCTATGCAAGGTTGAGAAGGAGGATGATCAAATCATCCTTACCATTCTCTCAAAACTTGGTGAATATTAATCAGTTTTTGTATCAACCTTTCATTTAGTGAATATTACTACTCCAAATTTGGAGGATTCCTACTCTTAACTCCTTCATTGAAACTCTCACCCAGAAGCATGACAAATTGATCCAAATGGGGATCATTCGATCTTCTAAATATCAAGCACTGGTTGCAGGAGGACCTAAGGTAGCGAATGATAAAGGGAAGCAAAAGGATGAGTCTCATGTGGAGAAAGAGCAGTCAAATGAGCCTTCAGGTTCAAAGAGAAGCAAGAAGAATGGAAAAGAAAAGACCGTATGTTCTTACTGTGGAAGGGGATTTCATCCAAAAAGATCATGTATGAGAAGAAAAATTGGTGAGATGGCTCTTCTTCTGAAGAAACATAACATTATTGTACCTGCTAATGCAAGGAATGCTGACCATAGAGAAGAAACTGAAGAACATGAAGAGACATACCATGCACTGAATGCTAGATGCTCAAAATCACATGCCTTCCTCATTGATTTTGGAGCTTTCAATCATATGGTTGCATCCAGAGAATCATTCTCTTCCTTGCAGTATTTTGATGGTCCTAGTATTCAGATGGGAAATAACAGTCAAATTCGAGCCAAAGGGAAGGGTTCTATCAAGCTTGAACATGGAAAGTTCAAAGATGTGCTTTAGGTGCCCTCCTTGGTTGCAAATATATTATCTGTATACCAGATGACTCATACTGGCTCTCCAAAGCGAGTGATATTTGGTCCAAACTCAATGGAGATCACATATATCTCTACTAGGAACATCATAGAGAAGGGTGCTGCAAATATGCCTCCAAGGCATATGAGTTCTCGCACTTCATGTCATTTCCAGAACCAGTACACTCTTAGCTGCCACCTGACCGGGAAGGTAAAAACATTACATCTACTTCTTTTGCAGTTTCCACTAGTATTGCAGATCCAACTGTATCAGTTTATGAGATTAAGATTCAGGGTGATTCAGATTCAGATCCAGTCCCTACTCCTAAGTGGGAAGCTAGGAAGATGACTGGAAATCCATCTGACACTTAGAAGACAAAGAACCTTGCACTATGTCATGCAATATTACCTCCTTCAAAGAGATGCAACAAACTCCCTATAATATGCTACATGGCAAGGGTTGATCCGTTACACTGCCTTCAGAAGAATAGAGTGGATCATACACCTCTTCATCCATAAAGAGGCAAAGGTTACATTCCTCCTTCCTTCCATCATCATTTTGGGAGAAGATGGAGAAGTCTACATGTCAGGCCCCAGGATACCTGTGCGCAGAAAATAATGCATGCTGCTTCGCTACATCACAGAGATTGCAGCAACATACTTTCAAGTTTTTCAAACTTGAATCCTGATTCTATTAGCTTAGTTAGAGGGGGGGGGGGGGGCTTTTTTCCCATGTTTTTTTTTCCCTAGTTCCTTGTATTAAGCAATTACTTTACTTTAATTGTTGTAATGGGTGACCTATGGTCTTAGTTACTAGGTCCCACAATTCTCCAAGTTAGCATTCAGGGGGGGTGTTAGGATTATAATCCTCTCTTGTCCAATTTGGTCATTTATGTCTAAATAGGGAGTCCTTTAATTCTATTAGAACCGTTGGCTCCACTTGGCCTAATTGGGGCACATGTACTGGTTACTAAAATGTGGGGAACACTAATTGAGGCCAACTTCCACCGATTTCACTTGCATGTATCAATTTGGGAGCCTCCTAGATCAATCCCTGCAAATTAGGAGCCACTGGGAGTGCTGACACCAACCTCCTTTAGTTGAGTTCAGTTGGTGACTAGTCAAGCTCAATTAGGAGTCAGTTACTTTCAGTTCTAGTCCCTTACATTCAGTTCTACTCAGTTAGCGCTAGCTTTGAATGGTTTTATGCAAGTGAGGTGCATTTACTCACCTACCTTAGTCAGTTAGATTAGTTAACACTAAATTAGACTAGTTAACACTGAATTAGACTAGTTAACACTAAATTAGACACTTGAGTTTGGATTTTGAACTCCGATAATGATTTAGACAAGGCCAGTTAACCATTCATTCAAGTAGATTCAATTCAATTTGAATTTCCTCACATGGATTCGAATTGCATGAGGCTATTTAGCCATTGTACTTCATTGTAAATAGTTATCTAATTACTTTTGATTAATGAAATCATTCACAGTTGCAAGCCATTTTTTGCGCTTTTTCATTCTTCAATTGCTGAGTAAATTGTATGATCTATCTTGTGATTTGTGTGTTGGTCCACATATATATGTGCTCAATTTAATAGGTACATTTAAGAGATCAACCAACTACTTATACATGGTAGTATCATCTAAATCTGATCCAGAATGCATTTTCTTTAAACTAGAAACCATGGATTTCAAATCCATCATGTACAACACATTAATTTTGTAATAACATGCATAAAGAAAGTCTCATCTTTTATTTCAATCTTCAACATTTGATGACTTCTAGAATATTCTACTATCTTGAGAAGTTCCCTTTGAGCTTGTCATTATTTTTGATGTTCTTCAAGGATTTATCACTTTCATAGTGATTCCATATTCTTATATTTATACTGCAACACCCCAACTACCTCTCCAAGATGTTTAATTGTTCTTTGGCAATATAAACTATAACTCTTCTTGATACTTTGACCATTTCTTTTCTCATGTGGATTTTCTCCACAATATATCACAACCACTAGCTTCCTGAGTCATGTACCTTGACTAATTGGAGGGGACTTTATCTGTTGCTTCCTATGAAGACACATCAATACTCCCTCTTAAACTAAAGGAGTTTTTATGTTCTACAACCAAGCATGTCCCAGACATAGGCTTTAGTAAGAATGTTGGAAATGTTTCTCATCTATGGATATGTATCTTGTCTTGGATATAACTAACTGGGAACCTTATAAATATTTTACTACTTTACAACATGCTTTATTTACAACAACATCTATGATCTTCCTTGATCACAACACTAGTCAGAATCCATATATCTTTGAAAACTTTATTTCACTGACCGACACATATCTGATTTCACATACACTTGTACCAAGTCGGTACCACAACACATGCTTTGTCGTACATGTCTATGTACTTATTGTAAAGCATATAATCATTCTTGGGACCAATCAAATACATCTTAGTTGACATTTGAGATCCTCCAAAACTGATTTATGAACTGTTAAATTCATATTTATCTTCATATGTGTGTCCATGGGCTTACAACCCATCATCCTGAATTTTTTTTAGGAACTCTATTGCACATTTTCCTTAACTGAGGAGAATCTTATCTGGTGACTACCACACCTCTAATCTCAATAATCAAGATTCTTGAATATTGCTTTGAGCTTCCTTCTGAATTATGAGCATCATGCAGGTCTCCTCTTAATAGGGGATACATCTACCACTTTCATTGGTTACTTAGGAGCTATAAAATCTATCTTCTCCCGCTCACCGTCGAGATGTGAGAATCATAATATGGGTCCTCCAATAAGGAGTCCCATGCTCATCTATTTTGAAATCTCCTCTTGGCATATGGATGTAAATAAGATAGCTTAATTATATTCAGGAGTCTTCAGATCTATCATAATAGTATTAGGGATTATATTTTGTCTTCTTCCTAAGAAACATAGGAACCTCGCGATATGCTTTCTTTCCGAATCAACTATTGGGTGTGTTCTACTATCTTAAATACACCTTATAATATTTAATTATCGACTGGTAGGATTAGAGTTGATACAAAATATATGCAAAGGTAAAAAGGCTCCTAGGGTGTTGTGGAGATATTCTAATAAACAAAAGATCGAAAGATCCTTCAAAATGAAAAACTGAGTCAAACTCTTAAGACTATCTGGATAATCGGACTAAACTGAAATATCAAATTCTAAACAAATACTAAAAAGAAATATATAAACAATAATACTTACAACTTCAAACACTAACTCATACATAAAAAGAATTATAACAACTGAACTAACAAATAACCAACTAACTACTCCTTAAGCGAAAGGTTGGGGTAAAAAGACAACTTATCTTACAAAGAATAGAAAACTGAAAAAGCAAGAAAACAACTTAATAAATAAAACTTTCAAAGAAGCATGTAGAAAGCTTAATAAAGATAATAAACATAAGGAAGTAGAAAACTGAATAAAAATATTTAAACTCTATTCCTCAATATATACATACCAAAAACAAGAATGATTCCTATTCTAACTTCCTCTTAAAAATAATACATCTAACCCTAAACTTTATATGCAAACAATGATAATTATGACATAAAACAACAGTAAAACGAAATCACTATTTAATATTCAAGAAATAAGAACAACTCAAACTATATTTAATTTAAAATAAAAATAAAAATGAAAGAAGAATAATAAAACCTTAATCAATAATCTAAAACAATCAAACTTTAATTGAAATGCTTAAATAAAACTACCAACTACAAACATAATCCAAATATTGACAAAACAAAACTAGAAATAATCTTAAAATACATAAAAAACACTAAAAACAGAACCGGGGGTTAAATGACAGACGAGACTGAATGGCAGACTTGACAGACGGTCCGAATGGCATTCTGTATAGTAAAAATGGTAAAAACTAACCTAAATGAACTAATTCTTCAGCTGAAGTTATGCAGTTCTAAACCTAATGCATGGAATCAATAAACAAACCTATTTAATCAGCAAATTAACTTCAAACTAACTCTTAAAAAAGAAAGAAAGCATTGCATATTAAACTAATTAATAAACTGGAAATTAATTTAAAGAGAGTGGAAATTAACTTAAGCAAATTCATGGCAAGAAATGAATAAACATAACTAAATCTAAATGAAAGAAAACTATTTTATATAAACAAATTCATAACAAGAAATAAATAAACAAGACTAAATCTAAATGAAAGACAAACTACTTTATATGTTTGGGAATACAGACTGAAAACAATACTGGAATTAAATGACTGTAAATAAAATAACTGATAAGCAAATAACCAAAAAGCAAATGACTGAAAACAACTGACTGAAAGAAAAGCTATGCGCGAATCTACTTATTTAACTACTGAAATAAAAGTAAGCTAATGCAATACATGAAATAAAATAACATTTACTATTAACTAATGAAAACAAACTGGAATTTAAACTAAACTAGCTAAAACAGAAAAGAAAGAACTAAATTAAACAAAGAAATGATCCTTTGGTTGATGAGGGGCCCTCTCAACAATCAGAGGTGAAGCCTGCTAACTCCTACTCAAATGAAATCTTCAACAGCAATGCATACAACTCTTTATTCAATTTCAGAAACAAAATTACAGTGTTTGACAAAATACTTCTCTAACTCTCCTAACTAACTAGCTCTGACTAACTCTGCTATGTATTCAGAGACTGATATATATAGTTTACATGTTAAATGAGAAAGTTGACCTGCAAAGGTCGACTGCTCTCTAATTTTAGTCAATATTTAAAGCACATAATTGATTTGCAACCAATGCATAGTTTGGCTCTTCCTTCAGCGTGATCATGGCATAATGTGGCGAGTATGCTCCTTCTTTAACGTGCTTGATGTGGCGACGATCCCTTCCTTAGCATGGAGGATGGACTGGTGTTGAACGTAGGCTTGTACACAACAGCAGGATTCTAGAACTTAGGTCCCTCATCAGTGCGAGCATGTGGACTGGTGGTTTTGTGGAGAGCAAGGGCGGCGACACAGTCGGTCTTCTAGAACGCAGGTCGTTCTATCCCTTAAATGCATAGGCTTGTGATAGTTTGATATTAAAATAGAGGAGGCCATGAGTAAACAACAAATGTCCATCCCTTTGAATGCGTGGACAGTGAGCAGCTAGGTGGTAATCCTTCTAGAGCAAGATTTAAATGCATCGGTCCAGCATAGAGATTACCTAGACGCATGGATGATTAGTTCGATTGCGGCTGTTTCATGTTTAAATGCTCAAAACTGATTATGGATAGCACGTAGGCTACTGGGAGAGTTGAACGGTGAACTAAACGGAACACTGAGCCATGAGCTAGGTGTGCGTCGATCTAGGGCAAACATGGAAAACGATCAGCGAATTTTGTGCGATGGCTGGACGACGAGCTGAACTCTAAGCTGGATCGTGAGATGGATATATGGTGCAAAAGGAAGGTTGAATGCATTTTGGTGTTAATTTTGCCCAAACGAACTATACAATTTGCAAACGAATAAACATATCGCATAATACATTAAATAGGCTTTCAATAATATAGTTTTGAGTTAATAAAATCATAAAAATGATATTAATAACCAAAGCTATAATAACATCAAATTTGCTCTTACCTTGTGCTGAAATAATGATCTGCATGACATAAAACATACTAAAGCTAATAAAATATGTGTTTAAATGTGTTATTTAATTGCCAAAAATGATAACAAAATGAGGCTCAACATTGCCCCAAACTAGAGAAATTCCAGGTCCCACTAAGCAAAAAGAAAATGTTTAAGGAAGAAGGAAAAGTTGTGCTAGTAACTACCTTCTACTTGGCGAATGAAGGGAATAATTTAAACTGTAATCTTATAAAAGAATATTTATTTTATGTCAAAATATAAAATATTTTACCAGTCATAGAAAAATGATGGAATAGTTAAAGTTTTGGATTTCTTAGTAGACCATGCTATTATAGCAAAATTCAAGATGTGTGTCGACAAGCATATGCGTTTGATAAATAAATTATAAAGTTTATAGTTATTTCAACCATGTCCAAAGTAATACTCTGGACAACTTGAACATACATCACAAATGCATAAATAACATTCTTAGTTAACAAGAAAAATAGTTTTCATGTGTATTTAAATAAAAATATGCTAACAGTAAAATAATAATAAAAGAAATTTTAAGGTCAAAGCATCCATACAAAAATAAAACTATGTTCAAAAACAAAATTTGGTTGAAAAATTTTAATCATTCATGCAATAATACCATAATATCTCATTCAGACCATCATCTGAACCTTTATTCAGATCCTTCGTATAGTCTTCCATCAAATCCTTCATATTGATTGATCAATTTATTATTTTTTCTGTAAAAACATGCTTCATGCTATAACCTAAAAACACTTTAACATTTGTCAGAGATAAGCAATTTTGTCATAATAATAATAAAAGATAAAAGCAGACAAATATTTTTTTTTCTGAATCTTCCTAATCCTCCCCCAAACCAAAGATATGGCATGTCCTCATGCAAAGGAGAAGAATAGTTTATTTCAGATAATAAAAAGTGTGAGTATGCCGTTATTGTTTTATAAAGAAAAGAAAAAATTACTAGTAAAGGAAAGTGATTCTGATATGTATATTTATGAAAAATAACAGTTCTTTAGAAAGACCATATAAAGAGACAATAATATAATCGAAAGAATGCCATAGGAAAATCTAGGCATCTATGCCTCATTGTAAAGATATCTTGTCATCATAAAATACTATGAGTTTACCTCGGAGTGTGTGAGAGATGTAAATATGGGTCCCATTTCTAGAATAATAACATCCTAGGTATTGGTTGAATTAGATGGCCAGGTCCAAGCCCAACTTACAGTGATTCTCAAGTGATAGTAAAGATAACGGGCCTTAACATTTTATTTATAATTAAAAAAAAATCCTGTATATGATCATTATTTTATGAATCATGTGCATAGTAGTGCACTAACCAGACCTCTTTACCCAATATTGCCCCACTTCTAGCGAGCCTGTTTAGTACCCCGACGGGTTTATCATGGTACCATGCAAGTATAGTCCCATTGCCAACAGGCCTGTTCATTACCCCAACGGGTTTACTTGCATTTATCGAGCTTCTTGGTTTTGCGTTGTTACGCAGCATTGACTCGCTGCTAGCAGGCCTGTTCAGTACTCCGGCAGGTTTGCCTTGTATATAATGATATTAAATATATGGAATCCGATTGCTACTAGAGTGTGTTAAGCCCTGCTAAAACACATAATTCAATTTTACAAAAATAAAATTACAAATAGATTTTCATACTGGCCTTAATCAGAAATCACATCAAAAGAGAATAACTTAAAGCTATTTTTTGACCTTAGAATCCATCCTTTTCAGAAGAGATAAGTAATGTTCCCCACAGGTAAAAATTCCACCTACTCTCAAGTTATCACAAAGAGATATTTGAGAGACAAGTTTTGATAACAAGTATAGGATGAACTAGTAATTCATAGGCACAAGATGAATGATAATGAAAATAGGTCTTATCAAGCACTGCTTGAAATAACAAATCAGAAATATACATGTCTGAATCAAAATATCAAAAACTATCTGAATCATAAAAGGAGCGGTTAAGAATGATATGCAAGGAGTTATCCTTAATTGTCACTACAAACTGCAAATTAAGAAAAGTTAAGATACCTTACGAGCGTAATTAACTTTTCCACATAATACTTCATGAGATTCTTATAGAGATAAAGTATCCATGATTAAACTGCAAAACCACTTGTTAGATGATTCAATTTATTCATAAAAACATAGAAAGCAAAAGAGTCGCATGTAATTTATTTTATCAGAAGTGACTCTTATTTATTTATAGAAGCAAAAACATACCTACATATATATAAGTGATGATAACCCAAAATGGTTTTCATGGATTAGGAGGAGGAGGAATAACTTCCTCTTCAATCAATTCCATTTCTCTGTACCATAAAACATTTTGTACGAAATCCTGTATAGATGTTGGTTGGTGGTAAAGCCTAAGTCTATGTCCATTCACTATAAAGGAAACTTTTGAGCCGTCAATTGTTTTAATTTTTACTGATCCATTGTCAAAAGCTGTAACTACTTCATAAGGGCCCAACCAATGGGTATTTGATTTTCCTTTAAAGTTTTTAAACCGTGAATCAAATAGTAATGCCCAATCTCTGGCATTAAATTGCTTTTGCTTGATAAATTTATCATTCCATTGCTTCCGTTGATTCTGTATTAGCATGGTTCTTTGGAGTGCATCCTGTCTAATTTCATCAAATTCATTCATCTGTAAGATTCATTGTTTCTGTGCTTCATCCAAATCCATACCTAATTGTGCTTCCATAAGAAAGGTTTTAACTTGAAATTCAATAGGTAAAAGGACTTGTTTTCCATATACTAACTCATAGGGGGTATGTCCGATAGTATTTATCCATGTTATCCTATAGGCCCATAAAGCCTCTGGAAGTCTATCCGCCCAATCCTTATGATGTAAGTGAATGGTCTTGGTTAAAATAGCTTCTAATACTTTATTGGTTAATTCTACCTGGCCATTAGCCCGAGGATGGTAAGGTGAAGACTTGCAATGTCGGATACCATACTTCGTAGTGAGCTCTTGCATTAATTTGGAAGTGAATTGAGTACCTTGGTCTGTGACAATTTCTATGGGTACACCAAATTGGGTAAATATTTCTTCATATATGAATTCTACTATAGATTTCTCTGTAGCCCTAAACAAAGTTTTAGCTTCTACCCATTTGGTAATATAATCTGTGCAAACCAATATATATTTCGTTTTACGAGACATGGGAGAGATTGGTCCTACAAAATCAAGAGCCCATTTTTCAAAAGGCTCAATCATGACCCGAGGTTGTAAAGGCATTTGTTCTGATGTCATGGGTCTACCCATTCTTTGACAACTATCACATCCTTTAACATACTTGGTAGCATCCTTAAAAATACTTGGCCAGTAATAACCATAGTGAAATACTTTGTATGTTGTCTGTTTATCGGAAAAGTGTCCTCCACATGGTCAATCATGGCATGCTCGGATGATTTCTGTCATTTCATCCTCCCACATGCATCTTCTAATAATAAAAACTGGGCCAATGCGAAAGAGGTCATTATCAACCCAGGAATAGTTAGAGCTTTGTACTATTATGCTGTGTTTCTCGTATGGAGCCAAATGGTGTGGTACTTTTCCAATCGCTATATAGTTTGCAATATCAACAAACCAAGGGGTTTGAACAGATACATCAAATAGATGTTCATCAGGAAAAGTGTCATCAATAGGTTTAGTATCACTATCATGTTGTATATGAGAAAGAAAATCCGCTAATAAGTTTTCTTTACCAGGTCGATCAATGACGATAATATTAAATTCTTGTAATAGGAGAAGCCACCGGGTAACTCTACCATTGGTGATCGGTTTATTCATTAATAATATAATGGCAGAGTGATCAGTGTGCACAAAAACTTCATACCCTGTAATATAATGGTGGAATTTATTAATAGAGTAGACTACTGCCAAAAATTCTTTTTCAGTAACGGTATAGTTTAGTTCAGTAGGAGAAATATTTTTGCTGATAAAATAAATGGCATAAGGTGATTGTCCTTCTTTTTGGCCTAGGACTCCTCCTATGGCCGTATCAGAAGCATTAGTAGATATATGAAAGGGAAGGGTCCAGTCAGGGCCCCTAAGTATTGGTGCTACTGATAATTTTGCTTTTAAAATCTCAAACGCATTTCGACAAGATTCTGTCCATTGGAATTCTACATCTTTTATGAGCAATTTAAACATTGGTGCAGCTATCTTTGTAAAGTTTTCAATAAAATGGTGATAATAGCATGCATGACCCAGAAATATTCTCACGTCCTTTTGGGTTTTTGGAGAGGGAATGCCAACTATTACTTCGATCTTAGTAGGGTCTACCTTAATTCCTTGAGAAGAAATATGGTATCCTAAAACTATACCTTCAGTCAGTAACATTTTACACTTTTCATGACTAAGAGCTAAGTTTGTCTCTTGACATCGGATCAAAAATTTCTCGAGGTTGTCAAGAGCTTCTTGAAAATTATTACCATAGGCTATAAAATCATCCATGTCTACTTCAACATAGTCATGTATAAGATCATAAAAGATGCCTAAGACCGCTCTCTGAAAAGTAGCGGGTGCATTACATAAGCCAAATGGAAAAACTCAATAAGAAAATGTCCCCCAAGGACATGTAAAATTGGTCTTATCCTGATCTTCAGGTGCTATTAGGATCTGATTGTATGCACTATATCCGTCAAGAAAGGAGAAATATTGCTTACTTAACAAGGTATCTAATACTTGGTAAATAAAGGGAAAAAGAAAGTAGTCTTTAAGAGTGGCTTTGTTCAATTCCCTAAAATCAACACAAATATACCATTTCCCTGTAACTTTCTTTGGAACTACCACTAAAGGAGACACCCATTTGCTATCAGAAATATGATAGATGAAACTGACGGTAAGGAATTTTTGTAGTTCTTCTTTTACTATATCCTTCAAAGCAGGATTCATCCTCCTTTGAGGCTATCTTACAGGTGGTATATTTGGATCCATATAAATGTGGTGAATACAAGTGTCAAGGTGTATACCCTTCATATCTGTGTATTCCCATGCAAATGCTTTGGCTTGTTTTTTAAGAAGCTTTAGTAGTTGAGCTTGTTGATCTTCACTTAACCCTGCATTTATGTGCAAAATTTTTTCAGGGCCGACTTCATAAGGTATGGTGAAAGGTCCTGTATGCTCTTTGATTGTGAAGACACAAGGTGCTTCTGTAAACATTGAGAGAGCCATAGTTTCCTGAAACTCATCTCCAAATATTTGATCAAATTTGGAAAACGACTGAGGAAAATATATACTAGTGGTGGAGTAAATAAACTGATTCAATACATTCTCAGTAGTCTGCTCCTATAATGCCCAGGATAAATCACTAGGAAAGGCAAGGTCATCAAAATCTTCATCCCCAAAGGAACAATTTAACCACCATGAATTTTCAGTTACTGGTTGTGATGGGGGATATAAAATAAGTCTCTGGGTAGAAAACCCACTGGAAATGGTCATCTCCCCATACCTACATCCTATAAAAGCATTAGCAGTAGCTAACCATGGTCTTCCCAAGATAATAGGATGTCCTTTAGAAGGATCCTTTGATTCTATGACCATAAAGTCGACTGGGTATTCCCATGAATCTACTAATACAATAATGTCATCCAGGACTCCAGCAAGCTTTACCGTAGTACGGTCTACTAGTTCCAAGATGGAAGGGGTAGGTCGAAGAAATTGTCCCAACTGTAAAGCTTCTAAAACTGCGGTGGTCATCATATTGATGGCTACTCCTAAATCGATTAATGTGTTATATATGGAGGTATTATTTATAATTACAGTCACTACTAGGGCTCCTAGATTTATGTATTTTGCAATCTGGGACTGATCTGACATATATTCAGACATTTCTCCTATGACATGAATCGTAAGGGGGTCTTTTTGTTTCTTCCCTGGGTGTTTAATGCATAATTCCTTTATTACCTTACTGTAAATTGATATATCTTTAATAGCTTGCAATAGCGGGATTTTGACACAGATATGCTTTAATTCATTCAAGATATCATACTCGGAATGAACTGCGGGTTTTTCTATTACTAGTCTTGCTGGAAATGGAGGAATTCTTTGTTCCTGGATAGGTTCTTGCGGAGAATGGGTAGGTACTGGAACTTTTTGGAATGTTCACATCCTCCAAGATGGAATCATTCATGGGTTCATTTGAATCTTATTCTTCGTCGTTTTCCTCATGAATGACGACTGATGTTTTGGGTTTATCATTAACAACTCTTCCCGACCGTAATTGAATATCATGTATAGGTACAGTCGAAACAAGGTAGGATGGAAGAGTTTGCAACTCAATATTGTTAAGAGCTTGAGTTGGTTTATATTAGGGTTAGGTATCAGTTGTGCAGGTAATAATGTCGGTCGCGGAGGATTTGTATTCTAGAAGTGATGAGGTTGTTGTGCAATGAGAGGAACTGGAGGTACAAATCGAGGCAAATGCTGCTGGAAATTTGGTTGATGCTAAGGATAAGGATGATTAGGTGGAGGGATAGGTTATGACTGAGGGTATGGCTATCCTCTCCACCCTTGTTACCAATAGTTTTACTGTGGAAATTGAGGAGGAGGATACTGAGGTGGCCAACTCTGCCAACTAGGATTGTTCCATTGTTGGGGTTGTTGGTATGGAGAGTAATAGGGTGGGGATTGTGGTGGAAAACTCTAGTATGCTGGTTGATATCTATATTTCCAAGGAGGCCTCTTGATGTTTCACCTACATCCCCACTCTTATAGATGGCTTGCAATCTAGGCAAGGATAGACAGTTATCTATCGGATGTTCCTCTGTACAGATGTGACATATAGAGATATTGTTTAATGGAAATTCCTTTTGGGGATGTTTTGTTCTACACCTTGGACAGAAAATACTCATTGTTGCCTGTTCTTCATCTTTCCTTTTCTTGGCTTGTAAAGCATCTAATTGAGAACCCATGGCTCCTAATATTCTAGTCTTAAAATTTTCCAATAGGTCACCCAATTCCATCCTTGTAACCCCTCCTAAACTAGGAACGTTTCCTCTTACATTTATACTATAAGGCTCTCGAAAGTTTTTCCCAACTTTCCCCCTACTTCTAGAATAATTTTTACACATCTCACCAATCTACGCAAAGGTCTTATGAGAAATATCGCCGACTGCCATGAGATTAAGACTCTCTAGCAAGTCCTCAGAGATTCCTTTGAGAAAAAGTGTACGTACTACATCTTCTCGAAGGTCATGATATTTTGATTTATGAAGTGTATAAACGAACCTTTCGAGATAATCCTATAGGATTTAATCTTCAAGTTGTTGTATCTTGAATATATCATGTCTAGAATCTTTGGGTTTGCAGTATTCTTGATACTTTCGTAAGAATGAGTTTCTCATTTCGTCCCAAGTCCTGACAGTGGATTCACCTAATCCCATGAACCATCACAAGGCATAATATTTTAATGTAACGGGAAAGATTTTTAGTTTGTGAGCATCTTGTAGATAATTATAGCTCTTATAGAGAATATCAAACTCGAACAAGAATGTGTCCGGGTCCTCATTACTTTTTCCATAAAAGGCAGGTAAAGAAGAAGGAGGGATGTTTTTCATATTTACATCCAGTACAGTATCTAGAATAGGAAACCTGAAGGTAGCCTCAGTTTGATTTTCTCCTTCTCCTTCATTATTTCTAACTTCATTACGATCTTTGTCCTCTCCCTGTCCCTCCATATAGGCTGGGTTTTTAATATAAATATACCTAGGAAGCTCCTTTCGAGGTGATAATGGAGCATCCCCACGCTCTGTTTTGGGAGAGATCTTCCCCTAGTCAACCATTTTCTTATTGAACCCTTGATGGAAAGTAGGTTCTACTGTGGATGTCTCAATTTGTGAGATGACTGTATCTAAGGGGTTTCCAAACAGGGCTTTTACCTGCTCAGGATCAACAAGGTCAACAATGTCTGGAGTTCCTACTAGTGAAAAGGTCGTATCCTTTGGTTGTGTGACTAGTGGAGAACTAGAGGTTACTAGTGGTTGATCCTTCTGAATTTCTTCCAGAATGAGGTCCTCAGGACCTCTAGGAAAGGTTCCTTCTCCTTCTATGGTTCCCTTGGTAAGGTCTCTTGGAAGAGTTTCTTTAGGTTTCCAAGCAGAATTACTCCCTTCAGGTGTTTTTTGATACCTTTCTAGTGAGTTAGTAGTTGGGGTATTACGTCCCCTGGAAAAGTTAGTAGAAATGTCGATAGCTTTTCCTACCTTAATAAATCTACCCTGAGGATCTCTAAGTCTGTTCATGAAAAGAAAACTAAATTAAAGGAAACTTATGCTATTACTATTGTTGCTGGATTTGGGGGCGCCTGTTATAATAGATGCGTTGGTTCTAAAAAGAAAAACAAGTATATGACAAATGCAAAAAATAACACACTTACAAAAAAAACAAAGGAACAACAAGGTTTTGGGACACCCCACTATAGTGGATGTGTCTGGTTGTTACACCACAGAAAGTCCGAGAATTTCATAGTGAAGTCATCTTTGCATCTTACTGTTCTCCCCTCCCTCTTGTTGTGTAATATAAAAGTAATCTATCTATCTATCTAAACTTCATAAAGGAACCCTATTTATACTACCTTATAAAACAACTCCCCGACAATGAAGCCAAAAATGTTGGGTGTGTTCTACTATCTTAAATACACCTAATATTTAATTATTGACTGGGGCTGGTAGGCTTAGAGTTGATACAAAATATATGCAAAGGTAAAAAGGCTCCTAGGGTGTTGTGGAGATATTCTAATAAACAAAAGATCGAAAGATCTTTAAAAATGAAAAATCGAGTCAAACTCCTAAGACTATTTGGATAATCGGATTGGACTGGAATATCAAATTCTAAACAACTACTAAAAATAAAGATATGAACAATAATACTTATAACTTCAGACACTAACTCATACATAAAAATAATTATAACAACTGAACTAACAAATAACCAACTAACTACTCCTTAAGCGAAAGGCTGGGGTAAAAAGACAACTTATCTTACAAAGAATAGAAAACTGAAAAAGCAAGCAAAAAACTTAATAAATAAAACTTTGAAAGAAGCAAGTAGAAAACTTAATAAAGATAATAAAGAGAAGCAAGTAGAAAACTTAATAAAAATATTTAAACTCTATTCCTCAATAAATACATACCAAAAACAAGAATTATTCCTATTCTAACTTCCTCTTAAAATAATACATCTAACCCTAAACTTTATATGCAAACAAAGATAATTATGACATAAAACAACAGTAAAACGAAATCACTATTTAATATTCAAGAAATAAGAACAACTCAATCTATATTTAATTTAAAATAAAAATAAAAATGAAAGAAGAATAATAAAACCTTAATCAATAATCTAAAACAATCAAACTTTAATTGAAATGCTTAAATAAAACTACCAACTACAAACATAATCCAAATATTGACAAAACAAAACTAGAAACAATCTTAAAATACATAATAAACAGTAAAAACATAACCGAGGGTTAAATGACAGACTAAACAATAGGTCTGTAAAGGGAGGCTGAATGGTAGGCTGGACAGATGGTTTGAATGCTAGTCCGTACAGTAAAAATGGTAAAAACTAACCTAAATGACCTAATTCTTCAGTTGAAGTTATGCACTTCTAAACCTAATGCATGGAATCAATAAAAAAACCTATTTAATCAGCAAATTAACTTCAAACTAACTCTTAAACAAAAAGAAAGCATTGCATATTAAACTAACTAATAAACTGAAAATTAATTTAAACAGACTGAAAATTAACTTAAGAAAAATCATGGCAAGAAATGAATAAACAGAACTAAATCTAAATGAAAGAAAACTACTTTATATAAACAAATTCATAATAGGAAATAAATAAACAAGACTAAATATAAATGAAAACAAACTACTTTATATGTTTGGAAATACACACTAAAAACAATACCGGAATTAAATGACTGTAAATAAAATAACTGATAAGAAAATAACTAAAATGCAAATGATTGAAAACAACTGACTGAAAGAAAAGCTACGGCGCACCTACTTATTCAAGTGCTGAAATAAAACCAAGCTAATGCAATACAGGAAATAAAATAGCATTTACTATTAACTAATGAAAACAAAATGGAATTTAAACTAAACTAGCTAAAACAGAAAAGAAAGAACTAAATTAAACAAAGAAATTAACCTCTGGTTGATGAGGGCCCCTCTCAACAATCAAGGGTGAAACCTGCTAACTCCTACTCAAATGCAATCTTCAACAACAATGCATACAACTCTTTATTCAATTTCAGAAACATAATTACAGTGTTTAACAAAATACTTCTCTAAATCTCCTAACTAACTAGCTCTGACTAACTCTGCTCTATATTTAGAGACTGATATATATAGTTTACATGAGATATGAGCAAGTCGACCTGCAAAGGTCGACTGCTCTCTAATTTTAGTCAATCTTTAAAGCACATAATTGATTTGCAACCAACGCGTAGTCTGGCTTTTCCTTCAGCATGATCGTGGCATAATGTTGCAAGTCTGCTCCTTCTTTAGCGTGCTTGATGTGGCGACGATCCCTTCCTTAGCGTGGAGGATGGAGTGGTGTTGAATGCAGGCTTGTACACAACAACATGATTCTAGAATGCAGGTCCCTCATCAACGCGAGCGTGTGGAATGGTGGTGTTGTGGAGAGCAAGGGTGGTGACACAGTCGGTCTTCTAGAACATAGGTCATTCTATCCCTTAAACACACAGGCTTGTGATAGTTTGATATTAAAACAGAGGATGCCGTGAGTAAACAACAAATGTCCATCCCTTTGAACACGTGGATAGTGAGCAACTAGGTGGCGATCCTTGTAAAGCACGAGTTAAATGCATTGGTCTAGCACAGAGATTACCCAAACACGTGGATGATCAGTTCAGTTGTGGCTGTTTCATGTTTAAATGCTCAAAACCGATTATGGACAGCGCGCAGGCTGCTGGGCGAGCTGAACAATGAACTAAATGCAACACTGAGCCGTGAGGTGGATGTGCGTCGATTTAGGGAAAAGATGGCAAATGATCAGCAAATTTCGTGCGACAACTAGATGACGAGCTGAGCGCCAAGCTGGATCGTGAGCTGGATATATGGTGCGAAACGAATACTGAATGCATTTTGGTGTTAATTTTTCCCAAACGAACTATAAAATCTGCAAATGAATAAATATATCACATAATACATTAAATAGGCTTTCAATAATATACTTTTGAGTTAATAAAATCATAAAAATGATATTAATAACCAAAGTTATAATAACATCAAATTTGTTCTTACCTTGTGCTCAAATAATGATCTACATGACATAAAACATACTAAATATAATAAAATATGTGTTTAAATGTGTTATTTAATTGCCAAAAATGATAACAACATGAGGCTCAACATCAACCATCGGAATGAATCCACATTCATGTCATTCTTTACTTGTAGGTCATGGCATATGGATTTTACCTACAAGACAAAATATTCTAATGGTTAGAAGCATTTCATATTCATGAATTATATTTACATGAATACTTTCAATACACTGATAATGAATTACACATTTATGTACATATATCAACCAATTGTTTTAACATAACCCATTATAATCTCATGCACTGATTTGTAACCTTGTATTAGTATCATATCAGTCCCATATCATTCATATAGAAGTCCTATCTCATAAATGATTTATGAAGCCCCATATCCATATCATATGAAATAATCATGCAATCCTATGTTCATAACTCATGGATAATCATGCATCCCTTCATCTCATATCTCATGAAACAAATTATGCATCCTTATATTAGTCCTATATCATATCTCACAATATGGACTTTCAACATGCCAATAAAAGACATACAACAATGTATATGCTCATCATGTTATAACACAATTCCAAATCTCAGGAATTCAGATTTCTATATGATTGTAAAGAACACATTTAAAACTTTTTAAATCTGATTTTTATAACAGCATATGATAAAAAAATATAAGTACATATATTTTATTGTTTTGTGGATCCCTCTTGATCTCTGCTTCCTTGTGAAGATTCCGAAAGCCTCTTAGATTTGATCTACTTGCATTCAAGAGATATTGAGTCTCTGCATGGGGAATTAGGCTCTCATGCAAACCATAGTGGATGATCTTCTACTGTTGCATTTTAAAGTAAATACTCATTTCAATCATCATCCTTTCCTCGGATCATTTGTTTTTAAAAGGTTCATCTATTGCAATAGATGCATGAAACTTTTCTTCATTAATTTTTCTTGCATGGCACTCTCTTGCATAATGGCCCTTATTTTGATAGAAGTAGCACAAATCCTTCGATTTCTCAAAAAAACTATTGAACTCCTTCTTCTTCGAATGATATAACTTATTTCTTCTTATACACAAAATCCATTGGAGAAGGATAAGATCCAATCCAAAAATCCCTAAGTCGTTCCAACAATTCATCCAATTTTGAAAAATAGCCACAACAAAAATTTAAAAAAATCATCTTCAAATAATTGATTGAATCTCCCAAACCATTTTGTATTTTTTAAATATGTTCACACTCAAGCTAAATCAGCCCATTTGGGAAGTGGGTTTTCAACGGTTTCGGATGATTCCTCGTGGTTTGATCATAAATGATTCATGGATTTTGTTACCTGGAATAATGACGAGAATGATGCATACCAGCATGCTCTGGATTCTCCTTGCATTGGATGAAGGATCCTCTACCATTGTGGATATGTATCCATATAGGTAATGCTCCTCCGGAGTGTTCAATAGTCTCACCTTCCATGTGTTGAATTTTGAACTTCCGTCAAGACGATATTCCCGTTGGACGAAGATCGATGTCATGGATCTTAAACTTTGCTCAACTCCTTAGGATCTGCGTAGGCTTATCTTTCTGCACAAAACTAATCTCCTTCACTCCCTATGTTATGATTCCATGTGAATGTTTGAGAAAAAAAGAATATGATTGAACTTTAAAAATTTTATAAATAAATTTTAGCACATGTAAATCTCATAAATCAGCCACATATGAATCTCATCAATAAGAGTCAACCCCATAAATCCATAAGAGACAAGATATACACTGGGAAAACCATCCAAAGACAGAGGATGAAAAACCCAACAATTTTTTGAGTATGGTAGATATATTAGAAGAGAATGGTTTACAACACACTAGTAGATTACCTAATAAGAGATATCACCTCAACAGTAGAAAAGAGAGATCCAATTAATACAACACTATAATGAACTTTCCAAGCGCCCAACACTTTAATAACCAATCAAAGCACCTATCATGTATAATATAGTGAATGGAAGGATCAAGTAGATTATTTGGAGCATCACATAGTGCATACACAAGTTAGAGCATTAACTAGAACTCCCTCCATGCAAACATTAGTCCCTCCCTAGCACCAGTTCCAATATAGCACTTAAGATTCTTCATCATGCACAAGATATGTGCCCTCCTTTTCATAATTATATTTAATTGAATGTTCACTAACTTGAACTGAATGTGAACTAACTAAAATTAATGTGAATTGATTGAACTGATTGTGAATTGACTGAATTGAACTCGATATTCAACTCAGTGTATAACCATAAAGTTAGGAGGCTAACTGAATGTCTTTGGTGCTTCACAATTAGTGCCATCCATGCTCAATTTCAATTATTAACTTTTGCATGGATCTTATTAGTTACTTGATGCGTGCTTTATTACAACTGAGGATTTACTGAAGCCTTTACAATTTGAGTTCACTTGGAGGTAAATATAGGCAATTCAAATTATTTCTCTTTATCTATGCTTATCTCATTATCATTAATTAACTATTGTGTTGGATAGTCCATATGCATATTTATTTATCCATCTTATCATATCATACTCAAAAGAATTATTCCATATTGATGATCATATATGTTTCCTCAGGTCGTATAGTCATATGTTAAAGTAATTCACTCTAGGGGTATATAATCCCTAAATGATACTTATAGCACTATGTGACCATGAATGGTAATACATCACATAGTATTTCCACTTTACCGAGTAAATTTTTCCTTACCTCAACACATAGAGTTCCACCTGAATGAGTATCCATTTTATGGATGAATTCATTAGGATCATTTCTTTCTATAACTCACAAGCCCATCTCCATTTAAGGAGATCCATCGCATAGGGTCTCGTCAATGAGAATCAAAATGACTTAATACCAAGCACAAGTCTTGACTTAATACAAACGACAAGTCCACAGTATTGATACAAACCACAAGACTTTAGTACTAGCATCCCACCTCAACACATGAGGATATAGATAGGACTTGATACAAACCAAAAGTATTGACTTGATATAAACCACAAGTCCATAGAATTACTCTTGATGTTGTACACACAATAATTCCTTCATAGAATAATAAATGGCTCAACAAAAATTCAACAAGTTGACAACAATTTTGAATTTGGTTGACTTTTTGGGGGTTGTGGTATTTTGTCAACACTTTTCACTCTTTTCCTCATCAGCACCAAACCGACACTATTAACTAACCTTGTTGGTTTGAATACATTGACTTTGAAAAAATAATTGTTCCACAAGGGTTATTATATTGAATTGTTTAGATTTTTTTTATCGAAACTAGAGAGCAAGATGACATTAATATAGTTTTGTTAGTAGAAATTTGGTTATTTAATGATGTATGCCAAGTTTTGGAAATTTCCATAAAGAACTCCATGTTCAACTACAACATGACTAATGTTCTTTCTGAATATAAAAAACAAAATAGTTATTATAGTCATGATAATGTTTTGACTATACATTTTTATACTTTAGATTTTTTAAAAATTGAGGCTTCAAAACAAACTCACACTTTTAAAGACGCAATTGATGAAGGTGAGAGAAATTTTAATTTCTAGGTGGATTACTGGAAAAACACCAACAATGTAGTGATGCAAAAGTGATTATTTATCTTTATGCGGGGAAACATTTAATCAATTTTTTTATACATATAGAAGAATAATTGCATGCATTGTACAAATAGAGTTATAGAGGACAACCATGTGGAATATTCATAAGTATTTTCAGCTCACAGACCCAAGATCCATCAACTGTAACACCCTGATTTTGACCCCAAGGGGGAGGGGAATGTAATGCCCCGGTTTTGACCCCATGGTATTGAAATTGTACATGATGTATATATTGTATGATAATCATGGCAAAGAGCTCGATGCCAAGTCCGTTCCATTTGATTTGGTATTTTTTGTATAGGTGATCATGGTTGATACTTATGGTTATAGTGTTGGTCAAGCACAACACATTTTCAATATCATATAAACCTGGAATTTAATAAAAATACCACAACTAGCTATTAACTGCAATGTGAAAGAGATGGGGGTGTGATTTCATAGAGGAATGGGAAGGGAGATGTCCAACAGACTTCAGATGAGGGATTGCAAGTCCAATCCTCAGAAAACTCGATATAATTAGCTGAAAAACCTTCGTTGATTTGTTGTCCAAGTCACCCAGGCAGACGCACGATGGAATAAATCCTTTTTGGTAGAAATTTCACACATGCTAGCTGATGATAAACAAATTTTTAGTTGAATCAACGAAATCCTTGTGGACCACTGGATCTATGTCCCCACTAGATCAACAGTGGACTCCAAATTTGGTGAAGCAGATTTCATAAAAAATTCGCTCACACTCGCTGATGTTAAACAACTTGCTAGTTGAATCAACAAAATTCTTGTGGACCATTGGATCTGTGTCCCCACCAGATCAACGGTGGACTCCAAATTTGATGAAGCAGATTCCATAGAAATTTCGTGCACATGAAAATTTTGTTAAGTCATGCTTGTTCAATAAGTGGAATTGATGTGCGTCGTCGATCTGTTTGATGGTTGATCTATGTCATAGCTGTGTTCAAAAGTTACACGTTCGTTAGCCCGTCTACCCTGTTTTGTCCCTGTGCTCGCTCATTCAATTTTTTTGCAGGAAATTAGTTGACGCAGTTAAGCCTTGGGAAAAGTAAGGCATGACAGTCGATTTCATGACTGAACAAGCCTACAATTGCAGAAGTTGTGTTCTTTCTTTTGAAGCAAGTAAAACCAGAAAATGTGTGCCCAGACTGTCAACCCAGTTCAACTACAACATGACTAATGGCCTTTCTGAATATCAAAAACAAAATAGTTATTATAGTCATGATAATGTTTTGACTATATATTTGTATACTTTAGATTTTTAAAAAAATTGAGGCTTCAAAACAAACTCACACTTTTAAAGACGCAATTGATGAAGGTGAGAGAGATTTTGATTTTTAGGTGGATTGTTGGAAAAACACCAACAATGTAGTGATGAAAAAGTGATTATTTATCTTTATGCGGGGAAACATTTA
The DNA here is from genome assembly GCA_001517045.1 of Pseudotsuga menziesii. Classification (NCBI taxonomy): domain Eukaryota; kingdom Viridiplantae; phylum Streptophyta; class Pinopsida; order Pinales; family Pinaceae; genus Pseudotsuga; species Pseudotsuga menziesii. The sequence continues at coordinate 55,905 of LPNX010258116.1, forward strand.
ATTAATTTTTTTATACATATAGAAGAATAATTGCATGCATTGTACAAATAGAGTTATAGAGAACAATCAGGTGGAATATTCATAAATATTTTCAGCTCACAGACCCAAGATCCATCAACTGTAACACCCCAGTTTTGACCCCAAGGTGGAGGGGAATGTAATGCCCCGGTTTTGACCCCATGGTATTGAAATTGTACATGTATATATTGTATGGTAATCATGGCAAGGAGCTCAAGGCCAAGGCCCTTCCATTTGATTTGGTATTTTTTGTATAGGTGATCATTGTTGATTCCTATGGTTATAGTGTTGATCAAGAACAACACATTGTAAATATCATATAAACTTGCAATTTAATAAAAATACTAGAACTAGCTATGCACTGCAATGTGAAAGAGATTTAGGCATGATTTCATGGAGGAATGGGAAGGGATATGTCCAACAAATGTCAGGTGAGGGATTGCAGGTCCAATCCTCACAAAACTCGGTCTAATCAGCTGAAAAACCTTCATTGATTTGTCATCCAAGTCACCCAAGAGGACGCACGATGGAATAAATCCTTTTGGGTAGAAATTTCACACCCGCTAGATGATGATAAAAAACTTGCTAGTTGAATCAACGAAATCCTTGTGGACCGTTGGATCTATGTCCCCACTAGATCAATGGTGGACTCCAAAATTGGTGAAGCATATTTCATAAAAATTCCGCTCACACTCGTTGATGTTAAACACCTTGCTAGTTGAATCAACGGAATTCTTATGGACCGTTGGATCTGTGTCCCCACTAGATCAATGGTGGACTCCAAATTTAATGAAGAACATTCCATAGAAATTTCATGCACATGAAAAGTTTGTTAAGTCGCACTTGTTCAATCAGTGGAATCGATATGCGCCATTGATCTGTTTGATGGTTGATCTCAGTCATAGCTCTGTTCAAAAGTTACCCGTTTGTTAGCCCATCTACCCTGGTTCGTCCCTGTGCTCACTCATTCAATTTTCTTGCAGGAAATTGTTTGAGGAATTTAATGCCTTGGGAAAAGTAAGGCATGACAGTCGATTTCGTGACTGAACAAGCCTACAGTTGCAGAAGTTATGTTCTTGCTTTTGAAGCAAGTAAAAACAGAAAATGTTTGCCCAATTTTTCAACCTAGTCTTCATCTAAACGTTGTGGCCATTCGAACCATGGGATCATTGGATCTGATCGATGATGCAAGGTTCACTCTCCTCGGGCGCAGAGAAGTTTTTTGTCATGGTTGTGGAGTGTGGTTCACTGTTGAGTGTTGTTCATTCCATCTACATTGTGGTGGTGGAGAGTTGCTCATGTTACACATTGTGGTTCATGGTTGTGTTACATCATTTTTTTTTTGTTACAGAGTGGTATGAGACCTTGGGGGTTTGTTTTACAGTGTTGAACACTGTGTTGTTGTGTTTCCCTATGGTTTGCTGTTATGTGCACCTTGGTTGTCGTCTTCACTATAAACAAGACTTAGGAGTGGAAGTGATGAGGAATGGGCTTGATAAACCTAGTGCAGAGAGGAACCTCAAGAAAACATAAGAGTGGCTAGTGAATATGCTATGCACACCTTGAATACCACTGGAAGGGAAGGCATAGAACGAGGGACTATGTAGCAGAGAATGACCTTGATTCCTTGTGTTGGGTGTGTAGGTATTGTGGGTTGTAGGCCATATAGATCTTGTGGAGGTGTCCCTAGCTCTTGAATGAGCCACTATCTTAGTAATTCTACATTTCCACTTCCTTAGTATCCTGTGAAACCCAAAGTAGATTGGCTTGGATGGTATCCTATGAAACTCAATTGTATATTGGATTGGTTGGGCAGCTTGATAAACCCAATTGGATCTTGACTTGGATGTGTCTTGTTGTGTTTTGGCCTTGTGTGTAATCCTTGGTTGGACAACCTAATAAGCCCAACTGAAGCATGGCTTGGTTGTGTATCCTGATAAACCCATCTGTTGGCTTGGCTGGTCCTTAACGTGAATGTTGGATTGACTGTGTGCAGTTTGATAAACCCAAGTGTTTACTGGTTTACTTGTGTGCCCTAAGAAACCCAGCAGTGTTTTGGCTTGTTTCCTACAGTCTGTTAAACCCAACTATGAGATGGCTTGGTTGTGTTGCATGTGAAACCCATCTGTTGGCTTGACATATTGTTATGTTGTGGCTATGTGTGAGTTTGTTGTTCTCTAGTTCCTTGTGGAGATCATGCCCAGCTTGGGGGTGGAAGTGGTGTTGAGAGATTAATCAACACACTGGCCTATGGTTGGGTGCAACGTTGCAGCGACATAGCTAGTTGCGGGACAAATTCATCATCAAAGTTAAGTTATCTATTGTATTGACACAGGATACAATGTATTTGCTTAAGGGTGTACGAATGTGTCGAATGCTTTTTGATGACTTAAGTAGAAGTTTGCTTCTATTATTTTATTGCATTTTACCTCTGTATATGCCTTGTATGTTTCAATTCATTTTTTCCTAAGTTCATGGAGGCTAGAAGCCTATTACAGAGTTAGAATGTATTTGACGTAAAATTTCCTCCCCTTGGAATCTTCCTAAGGGAGGCGAAAGGAGAAAATCGAAAAAGGGAAGTTGAACATGGAAGAAAGTTAGTTTTTCACATCCTGGGATCTACCTGTGGAAGGGAAAAAAGAGGATAGAGGAAAAACAATGAAAATTTTAAGGTAAAGTTGAGTTTCCAACTTTCAAGTTGCTGCAAAAAGCAAAAATCAACAAACCGAGAAAAGTTGAAGGAAAAAGTTGGATTTCCGCGTTCCGAATTCGGAAGTCGAAAAGACGAAGGTTGGAAGTCAGAAAGTTGGAAACTGACGAGAAAGGTAGTCATTTCGTGTATTTCTGCATTCCAAGGTCGGAAGGTGGAAAGAGGAAGTGTGGAAGGTGGAATAATGGCTGAACATTTTTGTCAAATGTTAAAGTTTTGATTCCCGAGTTGCGAGGTCAGAAAGGCAGAAAGTGGAAGTGCAGAAGGCGAAAGGTGAAAGAGTGGTCAAGTGTCTTCGTCTCAAATGATTTTTCCAATTCTTGCACTCCGGAAGCGGAGGGCAGAAAGTGGAAGTGCGGAAGGAGGAGTGCGGAAAGGACAGGTTCAATGTGAAAAAGGTGTTTCCGGTTGCAGAAGGGATCTTTCAAGGGAGGGACGATTGTTACAGTGGTTTCTAAGCCTGAGAATGAATGTTGAAGAGTGTCTTAATGTCCATGCCCTATGTTTCGAAAGGAAATCAAAGGTTCTTGAAGCAAAATTTTTAATTTATCCAATTATGAGGTATCGGGATGTTACAGATTGGTATCAGAGCTACGGGTTGCAGCGCTAGGCCTAAATGGGACAGAATGAGTAGTTGACATAGATAATAACATCCTCTAATACCAACATTGTAGTACACTACATATTGGTATCAGAGCTATTGGTTATAGCATTGATCCTGAATGGGACAAGTTGAATATAATTGCAGAAATAAAATTGTAGTAAACCAGTTGGTAGGAAAGTTTTTAAATTCTACATTACTGTGTAGCTAAAAATGGTGTTTGATAACACATTTTGCAGAGTCATAGTGCAGATTGGAAAAGTGGGTTTTTGGCTTAGCCATGAGAACCTACGGCATGAATGATGCACAAGATCCTTATGACCATGAGGAAGATGTCATGGGGGAAAACATCCATGTTAGAAATGTTGATACAGATTCTAATAGTAGAAGATTCCAAGAGACTCCCCCAGATTTTGCAGCCACCATGAGAATCCTGAGGGTGGAGATGCAAAGTTATAGAGAATCATTAGAGAAAATTTGAGGTCTAAAATGGGCCTCCTAAGGAAAATAATAAAATAATAGTTAAAATAACAAAATAATATCTATTAATTTTGGAGGAAGAAAGAAAAAACTACTTTTTTCTTCATATTTTTGACATATTTCCCTGTGGTTTTACTCAAATTTTGAGCGAGGGAGTTTGTTGGATGCAGAATTTAATTCTGCATCCAACAAGTACCCACACTACATACTTTTGACAGGCCCCGCTACCCCCAAAACAAGAAATACCTGAAAAAATGTGACGATGATATCATATCACGTTTTTTCAGGTATTTCTTGTACATCATCACATTTTTTCAAGTATTTGTTGTACATCCATCATCACGTTTTTTCAGGTATTTCCTGTACATCATCACGTTTTTTCAGGTATTTCTTGTAGATCGTCATCACATTTTTCAAGTATTTCTTGTTTTTGGGGTAGAGGCGCCCATTAAAAGTATGTAGTGTGGGTACTCATTGGATGCAGAATTGAATTCCACATCCAATGAGATCTCCCACTCGAAATTTGAGTAAAAACACTGGGAGATATGTCGAAAATACAAACAAAAAGAGTAGTTTTTTTTATGACAAATATGTCAATTCAACCATTATGGTTGACTCATTTTATTAAAATTCTATTGGTTCTTAAATTCCAACTCACAATAATTTATTGTTGGCATGTTTTCTTATAAGGCCCATTTTAGGACCCAAATTTCCTATAATGATATTGAAAGAATGATTAAGGCTCAAGAAGAGCAGAATCATCTGAATGCAGCCATAGTGAAGAGTTTGAAAGACATCTAAAGATGGATGAAATCTGGGCATATGGAATGTCACATGCCCCAATTTTGTAAAAATAATATTATCTTAATTGATTTTATTTGAAGACAATATGTTAAATTTTATACTAAGTTGTAATTGATGACTCATCAGAGTCAAGGATATTGAATGTAATTCTGAATATTTTAATTATAAATAAATAAAAGTGGAGACAACATGTTAGGAGAGATATTAAAAGAGTGTTTACTGGTCAAATTGGTGGAGGAGACTCATGTGGAAGCATCCTCAAACCACTTCCAACTGTTGCAGGTGGCAACCTCCCTACATTTGGGGTCATGATTTCCCAAAAAACTGGGATCAGAGCAGGTGGCTCAATTAATGACAACTGACCCAAAAGACATAGGAAATCTTTATAAAAATGCCCATTGAAGAGAGTTGAGGCTGATCATTCTAGGGAAGTGATCATTCAGGTGAATGTACTTCAGAGAAATTCAATGGCAAGGGAATTTGTGGAAAGAGTTTGAGGGGTTAACTGCTAAGTGATCTAGTGCAGCTTTTCAGCTGAAGGATCTTACTGCTGAATGCAGAGTGATTGTTGAGTCATTGGACTAGTCTATTGTTTGCTTGCTCGACGATTTCTTAGCCAAGGAGACCAGGAACAGGCTTGGGGGTCCTGAGGAAGCGTTGTTTGAGCACTCTCCAGGAGTTGGTAGGGAGGAACGGCCTCCTAACGCTGTTGTTGTCCAACTTAATCAAGTTCTACAATCTTTTTGTTTTACTGTGTTAGATGGTTAAATATGGATTAGACTGCTAAATGAATGTTAAGTATTTAGTTGTAAAATGTTTAGAGTTAGTAATCTTTTTGCATTAGTAAAGGAATGAATCTGAATAGATGAAAATAATTCTAATCTGTGTTTTTCCACGTCCGGAAGGACCAGACCGTACTCCAGCATAGACAAAGTATTTAAAGTAGATGAAGGAAGTGATAAGAGACTGAAATGATTAGATATGTTATGCATTTACAGTAGCAAGTAATTTATTTTTGTATGTAGATTATTATCAGAAAAGAACAATAACCTGTTTACTTATGTTTATGGCTTAACTAGCTTATTGATGTGAGTATACTGAAAAAGAAATAGCAATAACTCATTACAGGTAGAAGGATTATCATATTAATAAAATACCCTAGTGGATAAGATGTTATGCTTACACACAGTACATTATTCTTTTATTGAAAATAAAACATGCAAGAGGGTAAACTGTGTTATGCAATGTGCATATATTTTTTCTTGTGTTTATTTATTAACCTGTTGCATAAGCAGTAGAAATAACCCAGTCAAACTACTTTATTACTTTCAGCTAAATAAGAATTTAACTACAAATACTTAGTTTATTTACAAGTATTAACAACTAAACAAAGTCTAACTAATACTCAAACCCAAGTAGGGTGTTATTAAAATAATTAATTTATAAAGACCAAACTAAGTACAGAGTTTATGTACATCTTATCAAAGAACTCTAATTAAACCCTATTTGTAATTTATTACATAAAACAAACAGACTATGATAATAATTAACATATAAATAAATGATTACTTATGAAAAGAACTGTATTAAAAATTACAAACAAGATATACCTGTAAAAGCAAATTACAGGGTCGAATCCCTAAACAAGTATTACATTTACAAATGATAAACATTTAAGTCTAATCCAATTATTTGGATTATTTAATTAAAAAACAACTAGACTATTATAAATTATTTACAGTCCCTTAAGGACAAATAAAAAGACACTGGTAATATTATAAATTGGAAAATTTCCACAACACACTTGTAACACTAGTTAAAAACCAAATTAACAAAGTAACAGAACTTGTTAAAAATAAATGGAATAATTTGTTTAAAAACAATGGTTTTCTACAGGAAAACCCTAGCTCGTATTTTCGAGCAAAACGAGCAAAATTTATAAATTAACCATGACAGAGTGACAGTCTTAATCCATTAACAAAAATCTTTTATGAAATATATTAAACAGTAACAATATTCATTCACAGTCGAATAGGGTTAAAACCCTAAGTACACAGAGCATCAAATAGTAACTTTGTACACCGAGTCCAAGCTCGAAGATAGAACAGTAGTAACAAAACTATTTTTTTCTATCATCAAGCCATAAGGCTGAACACTGAAGCCCAAATACAATACTCAGCTCAAGGCCGAGTCTACCTATCGACTAGAAAGGGTTTGAAGGCTAGTTAAAAATAGTAACGACCTTTAAAAGAGACTGCATAGTTAATGGCAATCCTAGAAAAGCTTCCCCAGCTTAGGGTTACTCCAAACGACAACCCTGCTACAAGTAGGGCAAGAACCCAACATACGACCACAGGGCTTACCCGTATAGAGCCACGGTCTCCAAAGACAGTCGGTGTACTTTTCTCCAGGATTGATGTATGTAGTCTCAAGCCCCTGCAATGATATTTCATTACAAGGTGTTAGTACACGAAGTACTTAAAATATCATATACCCTTTTGTAAAAGATAAACACATGCTATAAGATAAAACAACACTAATAAATTACTTGTTTCTGAATGTCGAGCAGTCTTCTGGAGAGACTGTCACCAATAGCAACGAGTGCTTATAGTTCTTCCAAACCCTACGACGAAGGCAAGCACTCTCAAACAGTAATTAAACTCTTATCTTTCGCACAACAGTAACTGATTAAGGAAGGAGCAAAATGGAGTATAGATAGGACACAAACCAAGTACAACGAAACCAGGAAGCTCTTGTAGGATAAAACTCATGATTACAAAGAAATGGCATTAATACTAAGCACTGACAACTATAGCAGTAGACACTCAAAGTTTGGAGCAAACTGGAACAAGGAAGAACCCACGGCCGCCATGAAAAGCTTGCAGAGCAACCGAAGGCCAGCATAAACTGCGGAGGAAGAATGACAAGGTGTTAGGGTTGTAGGAGTTTTATATTCTCCAATATATGGCTAGGAGATGATCACGTGTCTCAGGAAAAATCAAACCATGTATGGGTCAAATTCCATAGTCCCTGCACTGCAAATATTTTTCCAATCATTTAAATAATGATTTTTATCATACGATGCATAAAACTATATTATATGCTTTGTTATCATGTCGTAATTCAAATATATTGCTTATCATATGGTTTGATAGTTCATCATGACATTGGGATAACAACGTTATGTTAACGTTGACTTACCAAAAAGGATCACCTTTGAAACTTTGGTTATTCTGAAAACAATCTTGTATAGGAATTATGTCATCGCTAATCATATGTCCATCATATTGTAATATTGAGTTCACTATATCGATGTTTGGTAAACTATGTTTCATTAACGTTGACCCTTGTAAATATAGTAACCATTTGTTATATGGAAGAGTCCAAGTTGAATGGTTTAAAACCATCGAACAACTATAGTTTCTATATTTAAATACATTGTGGTCTATGCATGGTTGTACTCTTTTAAAACAACAATTCAAGCTGTGACAATTATAAAGTTACATAGCATAGTTAAGAGTAGAATCATGAACTCTTTACAAGTTCAACTTTGTATTAGACTTGTATGTCTATAAACAAAATAGTTTATGTATGTTCTTAAACCTTATAAAAACCAACGAATCAATGGTAGTAAACTATAAAGTTGGCTAGTATAGTAGTAGAACACTTTTATGAATTCTTTTACATAGTTCAAATTGGTTTAGACTTTATTAGACTATGTTTGTTTCTCAACTAGGCAATTGCTGATAATTTACCATGTCTATATATTTGAATGGTTTTATGCTTATACAAAATAACTGGTGCTTAGCATAGGATAGAAGGTTGACCTTTATAGAAAACATCAACCTTAGAAACTGTTTGTAGACAGTAAATTAATACAAGAAAAGTATTATAGGAATAATAAGAACTGCAATGGAATGATCCTACTCGAGTCTATAATCAATAGAACCACATGGTTTGATGTAAATTTAAGAAGTATAGGAAAACAATGTTTTCAGGTGAAAAGACACTATTGTTTTTACACTAATCAAACTTATAATGTCAAGAAGTTTACAGGCTGTAAGTTTCCCTACATAAGATAAATATCGATCAGCTTGATACTCAAGTAAGTAGTATGATAATGTATAATAACCAATAGTACAATCAGTATAACGTTGCAAGATATGCATATTAAAGTA
>LPNX010258116.1:73792-85550 GCA_001517045.1 Pseudotsuga menziesii
TTAGAGACACAGTAAGTATCTTTACTGTCGCTACGTACGATAAAGAAAGAAACTCAATTATCTGAACTTCATTTACAAGAAAAACTGAAGAAAGCAAACTATTTTTTACTTCATGGAAGTTGCTTGGAATTTAGCAGCTTATTTACTAAGCTTTTTAATTGCAAATAGAAACACTTCTGGATACTTTATGAAATTAAAACGTTACTTGTTCGATCATACCTGTAAACCTATAAGAACCAGTAATCTTTCCGCGTTAGCGTAAATGCTAAGTAAGCCCAGGATTCAAAGTTAGATTCCACCTACTTGTCATAAAGAAAACTCATCAGTAAACTGAAATAAACATTACGAAACTAAACCTTTTTCATGTTACAAAAAGGAATTTGCTTAGTTAACATAATTTAGATTATGTAATACTAATCTTTTGACTGTTTCTTTTACTGCTAACCTTTAGTTGTTAGTAAACCGCAGTTTCAGCATTTTATGTTATCTCAAACTTTTAAATTTTTATTGAAAATTTGGGGTTTTGACAGGGAAGCAAACCGAGAAGGAAGTAGAAGCAGTGCTAGAAGAAGAAAAAGGTCTTTTAGTGGATCATGTGAGTCTAAAGGATCCACTGGGGGTTGGAGTTCTTCTTCTCATAAGAATAGGAGAAAGAGGCGTTACAGGAATAGTTCATGTGATGAATTAGTGAAAGACCTCCTACCTTTAATGGTGAAGTAAAGATTGGTCAAGAAGATGAAGCTTGGCTTCTTGGGATGAAGAAGTATTTCCAAGTCCAGGACTACTCAAGAAATATGAAGGAAAGGGTTTCCATATTCAATCTGAATGGAAGAGCATCCATATGGTGGGAGCACCTCAAACAAGTGAAGAGGATCAATGACAGAAAGCTTGTGTGGAAGCAGTTCAAGAAGTATCTCAAGCATAAGTACCTCTCTGACAGGTACTATGATGATAAGATTAAAGAGTCCCATGAGCTGAGATTGAGACAGGTGACCATGGAAGAGTATGCAAACAAGTTCTTGGAGCTGTTGAGGTATGTTGGATACATCAAGGATGAGAAAGTGAAAATACAGTGTTTTATGAGTGGGCTACCTCATGAATACAAAGATAGAATTGAGTTTGATGAGCCTAGAACTTTAGAAGAGGTTATCAGGAAGGCTAAGTATTGCTATGATCATAACAAAGGAAAACCTGATATCCATAAGGCATGGAAGGATAAGAAGAAGGAAAATTTTGACCTAAGTAATAAAGGTTTCAAACCCTCTAACTTCTAAAATTATCAATAGAGGAAACCATCACAAGCTGTGACTAAGCCAGCTAGAGTGACAGATAACAGGCCAAGAGATCCCGAGGATCCTAGAGAACCTATCCAATGTTGGAAAATTGGATGAACCCATATGCGTAGGAATTGTCCACTTGAAAATGGGTATGTAATGCAAGCTCACAACATTCAAGAAGTAGAAATTGTGGGTCAAGTAGCAAGGATTGTCCCTAGATTTTATGTGGCGTTAGAGGACCGCCAGGTAGATCATCAATCAATTGTGGTTAAAGTTGGAAGTAAGATTGGTGAGAAATATGTTTATGTTTTGACTGACCCTGGATCTACTCACAGTTATATTACTCCTATATTAGTTGAGATTTGTGCTTTTAAGAAGTTAAAGCATAGTAATTCATGGTTAGTTCAACCAGCCACTGGAACCAAGAGAAAGGTTAGAGAAGTGGTAGAGAAATGTGCATTAGAGATTGATGGGTTAGTCATCTATGCATATCTTAATGTTCTGCCACTTGGTTCCTATGATATTCTCATTGGAATGGATTGGTTAGAAGTGCATAGAGTACAACTTGATTGTTACAACAAGAATTTTGAGTGCATGGATGAAGAAGGAAACCCAAGAGTGGTAAGAGGCATTCAAAAATTGGTTTCTGTCAGGAATATTTCAGCAATACAGCTGAAGAAGTTATATAGGAAAGGTTTTAGATTTCATGCAACTCATGTCTTGGAGGTAGCATAGAATGAAACTCCTAGGTTAGAGGAATTTCATGTGTTGCAGGAATTCAGGGATGTTTTTCTTGATGAAATTTCAGAGCTTCCTCCAAAGAGAGGCATTTATTTTACAATCGAACTTGTGCTAGGAGCAACATCAGTGTCTAAGACACCCTACAGGATGAGCAAACCAGAATTGCTAGAGTTGAAGATGTGGCTGCAAGAGTTATTGGAAAAGAAGTATATCATGCCAAGTGTGTCTCCTTGGGGAGCACCAGTCGTGTTTGTGAAAAGGAAAGATGGTACACTCAGGTTGTGTATTGATTACAAATAGTTGAACAAAGTCACTGTGAAGAATAAATACCCTTTGCCTCGAATTGATGACCTTTTTTATCAAATGAGAGGAGAAGAGGTATTTTTCAACATTGACTTGAGATATGGTTACCATTAGGTAAGAATCAAGGATGAAGATATTCATAAGACAAACTTTAGGACAAGGTATGGACACTATGAGTTTGTAGTGGTACCATTTGGTCTCACAAATGCATCAGCTACATTCATGTGCCTCATGAATAGTGTTTTCAGTAGGTATCTCGACAAGTTTGTTCTTGTTTTCCTTGATGAAATTCTTATTTATTCTAAGAATGAAGGACATTTGAGGACGGTGTTACAATTGCTAAGGGAGCATAAGATATATGCAAAGTTAAGCAAATGTGACTTCTATAAATATAGAATTCATTATTTGGGTCACATTATCTCAAAGGAAGGAATATATGTAGAACCTAAAAAGATTGAAGCCATTATGAATTCGTCAACTTTGAAGAAATGTGACAGATGTGAGGTGTTTTATGGGACTTGCAAGATACTACACGAGGTTCATTGAAGGATTCTCCAAGGTTGCACATTCCATCACTTCTTTGCAAAAGAAGGGGATAAAGTTTCAATGGACACCAAGATGTGAGGAGAGCTTCCAACAGTTGAAGAATCTTCTTACAAGTGCACCAGTTTTGAAAATTGTAGACCCGGGAAAAGATTTTGTGTTGTGTATTGATGCATGCGGTCAAGGACTTGGAGGATTTCTTATGCAAGCCAACCATGTGGTATGTTATGAGTAAATAAAGTTGAAGGATAATGAGAAGAACTATGCTACTCATGACTTAGAACTTGCAGCCATAGTACATGCTCTCAAGATGTGGAGACATTACTTAATGGGAAGAAAGTTTGAGCTAAGGATAGACCATTGTGGTTTGAAATATTTGTTTGATCAGCCAACTCTAAATGCTAAGAAAGATAGATGGATGGAGTTGTTGTGTGAGTTTGTTTTTGAAATCAAACACATAAAAGGAAAATAAAAGAAAGTGGTTGATGCACTCAGCAGGAAGGAGAATGAAATGCATGTGTCATCTCTTAGTATTTATCAACTAGATTTGAGGCACTTGATTGTTAATCATGTTGCTGAAGATGAATTATATGTGCGGGTCAAGTATAAGTTGTAGTAGCAAAGAATTGAAAATAAGTATGAGGGATATAAATTGGAAGAAGATGGACTTCTTACCTATAAAAATAGAATTTATATTCCAAATGTAGAATATTTTAGCAGAATTGTTATGGATGAAATCCATCAAGCTCCATATTGTAGTCACCCGGGATATAAGAAGACAATTCCTACAGCCAGAAAGCAGTATTTCTAGCCAGGAATGAAAAAGGACATGGTTGAATATATTTCAAGGTGTATGAAATGTCAATAGCTGAAGGTTTAGCATCAACACCCAATGGGTTTGTTGCAACATTTTCCAGTTCCATAATGGAAATGGGAAGGTATTTCCATAGATTTTATCACAAGATTTCCAATTACTTGGAGACAACATGATGCCATCATGGTTGTGGTGGACAAGTTGAAAAAGGAAACACATTTTATACCAGTTAGGTCTACACATAAAAATGATGACATTGCAAAAATATTTATGAAGGAGATTTTCGAATTACATGGATTACCTAAGGTAATAATTTTTGATAGAGATGCTAAGTTCACTTCCAATTTTTGGAAGGGGTTGTTTACAGATTTGGGTACAAAGATGAACTTCAACACTTCTTACCATCCTCAAACTGATGGTCAGACAGAGAGAGTGAATCAGGTGCTTGAAGACATGCTTCGCATGTATGTGATGGAAAGACCATCCAAGTGGGAAGATTATTTACACTTGGTAAAATTTCCCTATAATAATAGATAGAAAGCATCATTGGGGATTAGTCCATATGAATGTTTATATGGAAGAATGTGTAGGACACTAGTGACTTGGAATAATCCAGTGAACATGATTGTGCTTGGTCCAGAATTGCTCAAGGAAATGGAGCAATAGGTTGCAAGGATCATGCAAAATATGAAATCAGCCCAGGACAGAGAGAAAATCTATGTAGATAAGCATAGGGTGCACAGAGAGTTCTGTGTTGGGGATCATGTTTACCTTAGAGTGAGGGAAAGGAAGAGTTCCTTGAATCTTGAAAGTTGTGCCAAGATGTCACCTAGATATTGTGGGCCTTTTAAATTGCTTGAAAGAATATGTTTGGTTGCATATAGACTTACATTGCCTGCTAGCACTAAAGCTCATAACGTTTTTCATGTTTCTTTGCTTCAGAATTATGTACATTACCCTACCATGTGATAAATTGGTATGTGATTCAGGTGGAACCCGAGGGATATTTCCAAACCGAGCCATTATGCATCCTCGACAGGAAGGTTACAGTGTTCCGGAATTGAGTCGTTGGACAGGTAAAGGTGCAATGGGAGCACTACAGTCTTGATGAGGAGACATGGGAGCTGGACGATGCCATGAAATTGGCACATCCATCTTTGTTCAATTTTTTAAATCACTGAGGATAGTGTAAATGAAGGGGAATGGGAATGTAACACCCCACTTTTGACCCCAAGGGGGAGGGGAATGCAGCACCTCGGTTTTGACCCCAAGGGGGAGGGGAATGTAGCACCCCGGTTTTGACGCCAAGGGGGAGGGGAATGTAGCACCCCGATTTTGACTCCAAGGGGGACAAAAATGTAATGCCTCAGTTTTGACCCCATGGTATTGAAATTGTACATGATGTATATCTTGTATGATAATCATGGAAAGGAGCTCAAGTCCAAGGCCCTACCATTTGATTTGGTATTTTGTGTATAGGTGATCATGGTTGATGCCTATGGTTATAGTGTTGGTCAAGCACAACACATTTTGAATATCATATAAACCTACAATTTAATAAAAATACCATAGCTAGATATGCACTGCAATGTGAAAGATATGGGGGCATGATTTCATAGAGGAATGGGAAGGGAGATTTCCAGCAAATTCTAGGTGAGGGATTGAAGGTCCAATCCTCTTAAAAATTGGTCTAATCAGCTGAAAAACCTTTGTTGATTTGTTGTCCAAGTCACCCAGGTGGACGCATGATGGAATAAATCCTTTTGGGTAGAAATTTTTCACCCTCTAGCTGATGATAAACAAATTGCTAGTTGAATCAGCAAAATCCTTGTGGACCGTTGGATCTGTGTCCCCACTAGATTAACAGTGGACTCCAAATTTGGTGAAGCGGATTTCATAAAAATTCCATGCACACTTGTTGATGTTAAACAACTTTCTAGTTGAATCAACAGAAATCTTATGGACCGTTGGATCTATGTCCCCGGTAGATCAACGATGGACTCCAAATTTGATGAAGCAGATTCCATAGAAATTTTGTGCACATGAAAATTTAGTTAAGTCGTACTTGTTCAATTAGCAGAATCATTTTGCATCATCGATCTGTTTGATGGTCGATCTCATTCATAGATATGCTCAAAATTTACCCGTTCATTAGCCTGTCTAACCTGGTTCGTCCCTCTGCTCTCTCATTCAATTTTCTTGCAGGAAATTGGTTGAGGTAGTTAATGCCTTGGGAAGAGCAAGGCATGACAGTCGATTTCGTGACTAAACAAGCCTGTAGTTGCAAAAGTTGTGTTCTTGATTCTGAAGCAAGTAAAACTAGAAAATGCATGCCCAGTATGTCAACCTAGTCTTCATCTAAACGTTGTGGTCATTCGAACCATGGGATCATTGGATCCGATCGATGATTCAGGGTTCACACTCCTGAGTCATAGAAAAGGTTTTTTGTCATGGTTGTGCAGTGTGGTTCACTTTTCATTGTTGTTCAATACATCTACATTGTGGTGGTGGAGAGTTACTCATGTTACACATTGTGGTTCATGGTTATGTTACAATGTTTTCTCTATGTTACAGAGTGGTATGAGACCATAGTGGTTTGTTTTATAGTGTTGACCCCTATGTTGTTGTGTCTCCTTGTGGTTTACTGTTATGTGCACCCTGGTTGTGGTCCACACTGTAAACAAGACTTAGGAGTGGAAGAGATGAGGAATGGGATTTATAAACCTAGTGCAGAGAGGAACCTCAAGAAAATACAAGAGTTGCTAGGGAATTTGCTCTACACACCCTGAAGGGAACTGGAATGGAAGGCATAGCCTGAGGGAGTGTGTAGCAGAGAAGGGGGTGCTTCCTTGTGTTCGGTGTGTAGGTATTATGGGTTCCAGACTAGATAGATCTTGTAGAGGTGTCCCTAGCTCTTGAATGATCCACTAAATTATTCATTCTACCTTTCCACTTCCTTAGCAACCTGTGAAACCTAAAAGAGATTGGCTTGTATGACATCCTATGAAACCCAGTTCTATATTGTCTTGGTTGGGAATCCTGATCAACCCAATTGGATCTTGGGTTGGTTGTGTATTATTTGTTTTGTCCTTATGTGTAATCCTTGGTTGGTTGGCCTGATAAACCCAACTAAAGGATGGCTTGGTTGTGTATCCTGATAAACCCATCTATTGGTTTGCTTGGTCCTTAATGTGAATGTTTGCTTGACTATGTGCAGTTTGATAAACCTAGTTGTTTGTTGGCTTGGCTATGTGGCCTGAGAAACCCAACAGTGTTTTAACTTGTTGCCTACAGTCCGATAAACCCAACTGTGAGATGGATTGGCTGTGTTGCTTGTGAAACCCATCTGTTGGCTTGACTATGTGTTATGTTTTGGCTATGTGTGAGTCTGTTGTTCCCTAGTTCCTTGTGGAGATCATGCCCAGCTCGGGGGTGGGAGTGGTGTTGAGAGATTAATGAACACACTGGCCTATGTTTAGGTGGAATGTTGCAGCGACATAGCTAGTTGCGGGATAAATTCATCATCAAAGATAAGTATTATGTTGTATTGTCAGTCTGCAATGTATTTGCTTAAGGATGTATGAATGTTTTGAATGATTATTGATGACTTAAGTAGAATTTTACTTCTGTTATTTTCCTGCATTTTACCTCTGTATATGCCTTGTATGTTTCAATGCATTTTTTGTCTGTTACATAGTCAAAATGTATCTGACTTAGTGTTTTCGCCCCTTGGAATCCGCCTCAGGGACGCGAAAGGAAGAAACCAGAAAAAGGGAAGTTGAACAGGGAAGAAAGTTAGTTTTTCGCACCCTAGGATCCGCTTGCAGAAGGTGAAAAATCAAAAAGTTTAAGCTAAAGTCGAGTTTCTAACTTCCGAGATGCTGTAGAAAGTGGAAAGGTGGAAGGCAAAAATCAGAAAATGGGGAAAAGTTGAAGGCAAAAGTTGGATTTCCGTGTTTTGAAGTTGGAAAGAGGAAGGTCAGAAGTCGGAAAGCAGGAAACCGATGGGAAAGGTAGTCATTTCATTCATTTTCACATTTCGAGG
Source organism: Pseudotsuga menziesii (assembly GCA_001517045.1). Taxonomy (NCBI): domain Eukaryota; kingdom Viridiplantae; phylum Streptophyta; class Pinopsida; order Pinales; family Pinaceae; genus Pseudotsuga; species Pseudotsuga menziesii. The sequence goes on from LPNX010258116.1 coordinate 81,516, forward strand.
TTGGAAGGCAGAAAGTGGAAGTGTAGAAGGCAAAATAATGGTTGAACATTTCTATCGAATGTTAAAGTTCCAATTTCCGAGTTCCGAGGTCGAAAAGGAGGAAAGTGGAAATGAAGAAGGTGGAAGGCAGAAGAGTGGTCAAGTATCTTCAGTGCACATGATGTTTCCAATTGCTGAGTTCTGCAAGCAGAAGGTGGAAAGAGGAAGTGCGGAAGGTGGCGTGTGAAAAGGACAAGTTCAGTGCGGAAAAGGTGTTTCCAGTCGCAGAAGGGATCTGTCAAGGGCGAAACGACTGTTACAGTGGTTTCTAATCCTAAGAATCAATGTTGAAGAGTGTCTTAACGTCCATGCCCTCTATTTTGAAAGGAGAATAAGGGTTCTTGAAGAAATTTTTTTAATTTATCTGCATTATGGGGTATGGGGACATTACATCAACTTCCTCGGAAATCCGAGTACTACACTTCCCTTGTTGTTTCTATTTTTATTTTATGTTGTTTAGAGTTCTTAGTTGAATTTTGTTTACTACATCGACTAATGATTGAGGTTGTACAACAGAAAATGGTGATAGTGGGAAACAAAGCAACAATCAATATATTGTGGACAATGTTGAATTTTTTTTGGAGATAGGAATAGAAGGAGAAGAAGATATCCTAGGTAAATAATTTGTTTGGATGTTTCCCTTGTTATTTTTTTATATGTTCAATTGTCAAACCCAATATCCATCAACTTCATTAGGTGTTAAACACTTTCAATCATTAATATTTCCAAATTCGTATCATTACTTATGACCAGACCCATATTATACTAAAAGCATACACTATAGCAAGTGTTGGAGAGTTGTCCTAATATTTTCAAATCCTCAACAATTTGATTTTGAAAGAAAATGTAGCAAAATTGTAATAAATATGTATCAAAATGGTTAAAGATACAACAACATGAGTCATTTTCTAAGCCAATCTTGTGTATCCAGGATTAGGCCTCATCTATTGAGGTAGGGTTCCTAAGTGGGACTCAAGAAATTTGGAGTAGATTCTTGAGTTGGACTCAATGATGACTAAGCCTTCCGTGTAAAAGGTTATTCCTCATGTATAGAGATTAATGCTTTTATATATCAAAGTCATGATGTTGTAAAGTCTTGTTGGACAAGGGCCCACACTTATGTGTCAAGTCATATTCTCATGAGGACCTCTAGTTATAGTAGGTACCCATGAGTTGGACCTATTTTTATAGAGGTAATGCTTTCCATTTTGAAGAATTTAATTTTGTGTGATGTATTACTAACTATGGTCACTGATTGCTAGTAATTCTCCTTTAGAGACTGGCCACCTCTAGAGTGAATTACTTTAGCATATGATCATTTGGTCCGACAGTAATATAATATGATTACAACATTTGAAAAATCTTCTTAGTATAATCCCTTATGATATATAAATTAAAGTTAACACGTATTGACCATGAAGTAAATATAAGAGCTAAATATAAATGCATAGAGAACAAGAGAATTTGAATAGCTTATGAGAAGACTTAGTTGACTAAAGTGAACTAGAATTGCTAAAGATTCGGTTAAAATAAGAATGTATGTCTTAGTTAAAGCTTCAGATAAAGTAACAAATCATGCATCGACTAAAGATTTAGTTAAAGTAACAATGTATGCCTCAGTTAAATATTGTTAAGCTTCAGTTAAAGCAACAATGTATGCATCTATTAATTAAAGGAGAACTCATTGTGGTCACTTCAGTAAATCAATCAAGATGATTTCAGTTAAGAATAGTTAACTAAAATGTTAATAAAAGGAACTAGTTAACTAAACTTTTTTGCATGACAACGCTTTTGTTAAACTAAAAGACAACACTTTAGTTAATTTACTAAAAGACTACACTTAAGTTAAAATATGACACTTGATTTAAGGCTATTGCATGATGACACTTATGTTAGCATACTAACTTAGTGATACTACATTCATTTATGAGGCGAGTTCACACTGAATATAGTAGAGCATTGTTTAATATCAAAGAAGAAATGCATTGAACATTATGTTATGTAGGATTGCAGAAATTGAAGCACAACTCAATTCTCCAAGAAGGAAATTCACTATAGTGTGCATGGGAGGGTAATTCCCCATGTAGTGATTCGTTATTCCTTGCATGGCATGGGTTTGACAAGTTATTTAATGTATTGAACTCATTGCAAAGTTCATCTAGTTGATCTCTCTTCTCTATTGCTCAAAGTCTACAACTAGGGTGTTCTTTTCTCTCTTATCTTGCACCTGGGGCACTGAAAGAAATCTGCTAATGTAAAATACATTCTCTACTCTCTATCATAATTATACTCTGAATATTTGTTGACGTTTTTCATTCTCATTTTTTTAGGGTTTTCCCCAGGGTATATCATGTGTTATGGTTGATTGTTTATGTGAATGGTTTATTAATTTCAAGTGCTCTATATTTCTGCAATTAAAGTTATAAATATCAAATATCAACATATTTGCACAAAATCCAACATGGTCTCAGAGCTCAGTGAGTGAAGGAAATGAGTTTTGTAAGAGAAATAGAATCCTACGTAGATCCTAAGAATTTGAGCACAATTACTTGAAGGAAATGGCATTGATCTCAGTAAGAATGGAAGACTGATTGAAATTCACTTTGAATTATAACATTTAAAAGGCCAAGGTTTTGAACATCCTAAAGGAACATGACGTGGATAGCGATGTATCCACTGTGGAGGAGTACCTTACATCTAATGCAAGGTGCATCAACTTCAAGAAGGACCAAAATAAATCCAAATAGATCATCTATGATTCAATGAAGGACAACTTGATGTATGCGATTACTCGTTTGAATACTTCAAGGGAATGTTTTGATACATTAACCGTACCTCTATAAGAATAAATATCCAAGTCAAAAGATGGCATTGAAGGATAAACGCCAGAATTTGAAGATGGACAAGGCCATTGTCTTCACAAATATCTCTCAGATAAGATATCAAATTTCTAGCATTGGAGTAGTGGTGGATGAAGATGATCTCCTTCAAACCGTTATTAATGGTCTCTCATCCTCATGGGAGAAATTATTGGCTGCAAAAAATGGCTTATAGGTGCAACCTAACTTAGCTAGGTTATGGCATGACTGCCTCCAAGAGGAAGGGTGAATCCAGAGCAATACTTTATGCACTAAAGAAGAAAACCTTTCTCTTACAACAAGTATGAAGACATGATTGATGAGTTTGAGGTAAAGAGAAATATCTGCATACAATAATTCAATATAGTATGCATGAGGATTACTTCACCCATGTAGACATTCACTACCTCTAGAATGGGACCAAATTTGCAAGGTAAATATGTAGTAAGATTCCGTCAAGAAATAAGGCCAATACCCAAGGACTCCAATAATATCCAGAAGGAAACATAGATCAAGAAGGAGGCCACAAAATAATTAGAGATAAGTATTTGTATTTTGATGCTCTTGTAAATCAGAATTGAACGGTATTGAATATTTTTCATTTCAATTAAATGAAAATTTGTATTCCTAGAATTAGGAAGTATGTTATAGTGTAACATGATGAGCATATGTTATAAATTTCTTTTATTGGTGAATAGTAAAAATCATGTAGTACATGTTATGATTAACTAAATAACATATGGTGTTGGATAACATTCCATGAGATATGGATATATATTGTGTTGAAACATGGGTTAAAATGTTTGCATGTCTATGTGTTGAATATTGTAACTTCAAAGGATATTCTAAATGTATTTTACTGATATAACCCAAGGGATATGTTATTATTCCTCTAGCGGGGTGTTACTATTGTATTTGGCCATCATATAGTCATTAGGTAAAGCCTCCATTGTAAGTCGGTGAAATAGTACCCTAATGAATATAATATAATATTGTATTGAGTCTTCCTATGTGAATTCGGCTCACTTAGTTAAGTGGGGCCTGCTTTTTAGGTTAAATTTCAAGTGACAAAAAGAGTATAAATAGAGGAAATGTGTTCCTCATTTGAACATACACTCACTTGTGCACATCGCATATG
>LPNX010258116.1:86091-180409 GCA_001517045.1 Pseudotsuga menziesii
TTTCCCAGGATAAATCTTTGTGTTATTTTGTATGGTTGTGCTTGTCTATCTTTCAGTGATATTTTGCTTATGGTTATGTTGTTATGATGCTAAATGTTATAAGATTTGGTATAACCATTAAAAACTTAACATGGTATCAGAGCCACCCTGAAATAAGTCTTTGTACAATTGAAACAATGTTATAGCTACAACTATTGAAGATTAGAGTTTCATGCTTGAAAACCCTAAAATACTAAAACTAGTAGTTTTGGTACATTCTCTATATATCAATAATGGAGAAGGCTCAAGACCTGAAACTTTACAGGCCGAAGATAAATTCCTGATGAACACAGTATAAAAGTTTCAGCCTCAGATTCTCTATATTCTGGGAGATATGATTCCTCCAAATCATGGTTCTATCCTCTCCTAGGATTCAGCCCTAAACAGGACACCTACGTAGAATTGCTATATCTCGGGCTACGAAGGTCCAAATGAAATTTCACAAGATGTTCCAGATAGGGAACATAATGTACTGTCTATGTTAAACGTTTCGGACCTAGAAGGTGAAACAATGACATGTGGTAATCTGTACAAGTTCGCTATGCAGAAGAGTCCTAAAATAATTCACCTTGGGAAATATCACATAAGTCCCAATTAGTGAAACTAATTCTGGTCGAACCTATGGTTTTGGAAATAAGATGGAACATGATACCTCATTGTGAAGTTTTAGACATAGATTACTGGTAATTTTAGAGATACCACAGAAACAATATCAGGAATTTCTGCAGAAGAAATTGAAGAAAACTAGGGCATCATATATTTTGCAGTTTTGATCACAATTTTGGGAAAATAAGTATGCTTCTCAGTTCTCCTTGAGTAGGAACATATTTCTATCTAATCAGATCTAAAAGATACCTAAGTTGAAAAATTAGGGTTTCTCTGTCAAACACTAGTTCCACCAGAAGCAACATTCTAGAAAAGCTTTCAAGCAAGCATGAGATTGAAGCAATCTCATTGGTCAAAGAAGAAGCTGCATATCTAGAAGGAGATGCATACAAAGAAAAAAAAGATAAGTATTTGAATTGTCTTTCTTGTATATGTTGTTATAGAATGTCTGCATTAATGAAATTATACTACTAATATGCATGTGATGGTTAAGTAGCCTATGGTGCTTTACTACTCTCAATTGCTACTTATCTAGAATGAAACCTATTTGATGACATATTAGATTAGTGCACAATCTCAATGATGTCATGGTAGAGATGGAAAGCATTTAGAAATTTTCTGTGAGATATGGATGAATGTTGTATTGGTTAAACGGTTGCATGCTGCATAATAATTTGTAGTTATGCATATGTCCTGTGAAATGGTTCTAACCTTGCAAATAGTGCATTTGACTTGTAGGAAAGGTCATGTACAACCACCTACAAGAAAAGGAGGACGATACTTGTTTTGAAAAACAAGTGATGGCAATTCAAGATTCACTCCAATAAACATGAACCTGAAGCTCCCAGGGTCAGGGACACCGTGACAGAAGAAATAGCTTTAGAGAGTGGTAGATCCACCTCGAGAGATGAAGACCATCTTGGGAATGAGAGATATTCCAAGATGAATAAAAGTATGATGGGACTTCCAAACCAAAGAAAAAGGCCTCGGACACACTCTAGTTGTGTGACACAGTTGGGTGACATCATTTATGCAAACCTTCCAGCCATGGAAGAAGCCATGATCAAAGAGTAACGACATGGGGAATGATTTATAGGATATGATTCCGAGACCTAAAGGGAAGTCCGTAGTGTCTTCCATATGGATCTACAAGAACAAGTATAAAAAGCAAGGTTCGTGGTTTGTCTCAGAAAGAATAGACTATTTCATGACATACTCTATTGAATAGACACACTTCTCCAGTAGAAGTATATATCGAGCAAAGAACCACCTATACAGAATAGGCTTTGTATGAGCTCAGAAGGCACCCATAGAAAAGCACGTCCAGGATCTTGAACGATCACCTAGAGATGAATATCTTAACCTTTGCTACAAGGTTCAAGATGGAAACCTATAGAAGGTAACAAGCTCATAGATGGGCGCAAAAGGAAATTTTCAACAAAGTTCAAGATAAAGGGATTTTGGTAACCAATAACCTGAGATGGATACATAGTAGCATAGGATGCTACTTGTCACTCCAATAGATAATGCAGAGAGAGGATAATGCTTTGCTTCAGGGGGAGTGACTGCAGAATATCCCCAAGTTCGACATGATACGACAGGATGGACAACTTCCTGCTCGATCGAGACTTTACCAAGAGTAAAGTGGGTTCCAACCTTCAAGGTTGAATGCAGAAGACTGGGATATGTCGTTGACATGACATAATGAAATCATGGTAGATGCAATGATGGAAGATACCAGAATAATGTTTGGGATATAGTACCCAAACCATAAAGAAAGAGTGGTATCTTCCAAGTTGATTTGCAAGATAAAACATGTTGCTGATGGAAGGAAATATTTGTGGCTAAAGGATTCTCTCAGAAAGGGAATTGATTATGAAGATACATTTTCTCCAGGAAGAAAGGTACACTTCCATTAGAACCATCATGGCACTTGCTCCCATGATGAAGTGGGATCTACACCAGATGGATGTAAAAACAACCATCCTTAATGGTGTGATTGAGGAAGAGGTTTACATCGAACATACACAAGGATTTGAATTCAAAGAATAGAGTGACTCATGTATGCAAGTTGAAAAAGGCTATGTATGGACTGAAGCAAGCTCCCAGAGCTTTGTATGGAAGAATAGATAGCTTCTTGACAAGAATGGGCTTTACCAAGAGTAAAGATGATCCTAACCTTTACCTTAAGTTTATGGATCATGAACTTATCATAATATTGATGTATGTGGATGATCTATTTCTGTCTGAAAATGAGAAACAAATCACAGATTGCAAGAAGAGGCTAGCTGAAGAATTCGAGATGAAAGATAATTGATTGGTGCATTATTTCCTAGGGCTCAAAGTGTGGTAGAGCCCAGAAGGAGTCTTTCCAAACCAGGGAAAGTATGCTATGGAAATATTAAGAAGATTTGATATGTTGGATTGTGAATTCATGGCCACACCCATGGACACCAACATGAAGTTGTTGTCTAATGAGACATCAGAGTTAGTGGATATGACTCAGCACATACAGATTATTGATTCATTGATGAATCTGATGAACACAAGGTTAGATATAAGCTTTGCTGTGAATCCCTTGAGTCAGTATCTAGTTAAACCTAGATGTGTTCACCTGATAGCTACAAAGAAATGTGATAAGGTACCTTAAAGGTACGATAGACTTGGGACTTTACTGTGGTAGAGATCATGACTACATATTATATGGATATACGGATTCATATTGGGAAGGAAGTGTCGCAGAAAGAAAGAGCACCTCGGGTGGATGTACTTATTGTTTGGGATCCGCCATGATCTCATGGTTTAGTCCAGTTTTTCTCTTAGTACTTCTGAAGCAGAGTACATTGCAACTTGCTTCGCCATATGGCTTCGAAAATATGATGTCAGGACTATTTGACATGGAGTTGGTACCACAGTGATTATTTGTGACAACCATAGTTGCATAAAGATGACAAAGAATCATGTGGAATATGGTATTGAAGGGAGATATAAAACTCCAGTATGTGAGTACCGATGAGAAATTTGTTGATGTGGTGACCAAGCTTCCATGACAAACTTGGTGTAGTTTGAAAAGACTTTCCTCTCAAGGAGGAACAATGATGTTGATACTGAAGACTTTCCTCGAGGAAAATTGATGATGATATAGATCCTTCCAGGCAAGGAAGAACGATGAAGATATGGACCCTTCTTGGAAAGGAGAAATAGGTCGAAGATATCAACTCTCTTCAAAAAAGGAATAACAAGTCAAATATATTGACTCTCTTCGAGAAAGGAAGAACAAGTCAAAGATATGGACTTTCTTCAAAAAGGAAGAACAAGTCGAAGATATAGACTTTCTTTAGAAAGGAAGAATAATAGAAGATATGGACTTTCTTCAGAAAGGAAGAATGAGTTGAATATATGGGATTTCTTCAAAAAGGAAGAATGAGTCAAAGGAATGGACTTTCTTCAGAAAGGAGGAAAAAGTCGAAGATATGGACTATCCTCGAAAAAGAATAACAAGTAGAGACTATGAACCCTGCTCAGACAAGGGGGAGCAGGTTGATAATATAGATCCTCCTGAAAAATGGGAAGTGATGATGAGGCTGACATTGTTGATGAGATGACAGTGATGCTATGACATGGAAGACGCCAAGTACGCCTAAAGATGCTGACAATATCCGAAATTTATTTTTGGACGATAGTATCCTCTCTTGAGGATGGCAAGTATAACACTCTGTTCATAAGAGTGGCCCTTACTAGTAAGGATGGCCCTACAGATATTACTCTCGCATGGAGAGTACCCACATTCACTTGTGGATGATAGTATCCTCTCTCGAGGATAGTAGGTATAACACTATGTTCATGAGAGTGGTCCTTATTAGCTAAGGATGGGCTTGTAGATGTTACTCTCATGAAGAGTACCCACATTCATTTGTGGATACCGTAGTATAACATTCACTTACGAATGGTCCTAGCCTTAACGCTGAGTATGTCCCATGATGATTCCTCACGGACAATAGGACCAATACTTAGGTACAGTCGATATCTACTTTGCAAACATTACTATCACATGGAGAGTACCCACATTCAGTTGTGGATACCGTAGAATAATACTCGCTCATGTGTGGTCCTAACCTTAGTGGTATGGATGCTCTACGATTAGTCCTCACGAACGACATGACTGACATTTTGTATTCAGTTGATATCTACTTTGTAGACAATAGTCTTGTATGGGGAGTATGCCTAAATTCATATGTAGATACCATAGAATAACACTCCCTTGGGAGTGGTCCTAACCTGTGTGGTATGGATTCTCTATGATGAGTCCTCATGGACGCCATAGTATAACACTCACTTGGGAGTGGTCCTAACTTGTGTGGTATGGATGTTCTACATTGGGCTAACATTTTGAATGCAGTCGAAGTCTACTCTGTAGACAATACTCTTACATGGTAGAGTATACCTACACGTGAGTGTAGATACCATAATATAACACTCACTTGTGAGTGGTCCTAACCTGTGTGGTATGGATGGTCTATGATGAGTGCTCATGGACAATAGGTCCGGCACTGGATATGGTTGAGATCTACATTTAGTTGTAGACAATTCAGTTGATTGATTTCATGGATCATGCTAATGGAGGATTGCATTGTCCTTGGACTTATGTCCTAAAGTGATCGGGATTAATCATCCCGTAAATAGATCATGTGTACTACAGGTAGCATGGTGGAAAATGATCAAGTAGATCGAAGTACGGCAGCGAAGGGTCGAGTAGTTAGAAGTGCTACTACAAAGGATTGAGAAGATCAAATTGTTGTTGCAAAGGATCGAGAAAGATCAAAGTGCTGCTGCAAAGGATCGAGAGGATCGAAGTGCTGCTGTAAAGAATCGAGAAAGATCGAAGTGCTGCTGCAAAGGATCGAGAAGATCGAAGAGCTGCTACAAAGTATCGAGAAGATCGAAGTGCTGCTACAAAGTATCGAGAAGATCGAAGTGCTGTTGAAAAGGATCGAGAAGATCAAAATGCTATTGCAAAGGATTGAGAAGATCGAAGTGCTGCTACAAAGAATCGAGAAAGATCGAAGTATTGCTGCAAAGGATCAAGAAGATTGAAGTGCTATTGCAAAGTATCGAGAAGATTGAAGTGCTGCAACAAAGGATCAAGAAGATCGAAGTTCCGCTACAAAGGATCTAGAAGATCGAACTGCTGCTACGAAGGATTGAAATATTGAAGCGTTACTACAAGAGGATCAAGTGATCATGTGATGCAGAGATGAAGAGTAATTGTTCTAGTTATTGATTGTGAAAACTTCCTGTGACGTATAGATGTATAGCCTCCATGATGTTGCAGATATTATCTCTTTGTTCTCCTATAGTCTATGATGATGTTTTCGGTAGAATAACCTTCTCGTTAAGGGGGAGTGTTGAATATTGTAACTTCAAAGGATATTCTAAATGTATTTTACTGATGTAACCCAAGGGTGATGTTATTATTCCTCTAGGGGGGTGTTACTATTGTATTTGGTCATCATAGAGTCAAGAGGTAAAGCCTCCATTGTAATTAGGGGCAATAGTACCCTAATGAATATAATATAATATTGTATTGAGCCTTCCTAGTGAAGCCAACTCACTTAGTTAAGTGGGGCTGACTTGTTAGGTTAAATTTTAAGTGACGAAAATATTATAAATATAGGAGATGTGTTCCTCATTTGAACATACACCCACTTGCGTACAGCACATATGATATATATATATCTGTTGGAGGAGGTGCACCTATCTAGGGTCTTGCCTTTTACTTTTTATACATCTTATACAAAGGAAGTTTTGTTGGGTTTTCTTCCCCATGAGGGTTTCCCAGGATAAATATTTATGTTCTTTTGTGTGGTTGTGCTTGTCTATATTTTAGTGATATTTTTCTTATGGTTATGATGTTATGATGCTAAATGTTATAATATCTGGTATAACCATTAAAAACTTAACACTATGTGAGTTAATTATCATTGTATTGAAATGACTGGATTATGCAAGGTTGCTAATCACTTGACTAAATTTGGCTTGTAGAGAAATACCATACGCTATGATCTATAAGTAGAGAATGACAAGTATTGAATATGGAGTCATTCCGATGGCGGGTCCTGAAAGAGAAGAGGACAAAGATGGAGCCATACAGAAACAAGGGAAACCTTGCTGGTTATAGAGAATCATCCAAATCCTATAGAATATATGTTCCAGGTGAAAGAAACATTGAAGTCAACATGGATGTGACATTCCATGAAGAAGATGCATTCAAGTGATCAAAAACACTAAAGAAAGAATGATACAGACATGGAGGAGCTTTAGACACCATGATGGAGTACCTAGATTCTAGTTCTCCCCATTCATGGGTTCAGAGGGAGATTATATTTTCCTCAATTAAGGAATATACATAGTATATATCCTAAAGATATTAAGGATGATGGACTGTAAGTCCATGGCCACACATATGATGAAAAATGTGAAGCTGATTCTTCTTTAGATTTGGAGGATCTCACAGAAAGTTGAGTAGATCCAAGATGTACCTGGTTAGCACTAGGCCAAATATATGCTTTGCAGTTAACGAGTAATATGCAGTGAGGATTAAAATGAAGGAGAGGAAACCGCGTTAAACTAAAATTTGATCTCAATTTTTCAAGCCACAATATGGGCTCATCTTTAGGGGAAAAGTGTCTCAAGAGGAAGATCATAGAAAATGAAGGAAAATAAATGTAGAATATGTTTGAAAAATAGCTAACAATAATTTCTTTTAATTTTGTGTTTTGTTTTTAATGGCATATTTTTTATTTTTTATTTTACAAAGTTTTTATTAATTATTTGATAACTTTAATTAATTTTCTATGAATTTTTTATAAAATGCAAAAGAGTATATTAGTAATTATAAATTTAATAATAAAAAATAATTATTAATTATAACATGTAAATTTAATAAAAATTGATGGATTAAAAATATTTTATTTTATTATAAAAGCAATAATTTTTAATGCTAAACCTATTATTAACAAATATTAATAGTATATGTTACTTATTAATATTAGTAATCTAATATTAACCTTTGGTATAGCATTTGTGTGGGTGTTGTAGTTGGTTTATCATTGTAGTCTCATACATGAGAGGTTCCTAGTTCGAATAGGGGAGGCAGGTGGGNGCCCTTGTACAAGGATTGGAAATGATAGATGCAAGAACCATCTCAAGTCTGCTAGTCTTTGGGGACTCTCATCAAGTTATTCTCAAAATGGAAACAGGTTATCCATCGAGATCCATTAAATGCAGAAGACTACACATCAGGATTTATCAGCTTCATCTCCTTGAGAACATAGCCTATTTTCATATCCTAAGAATGAACAACGGTAAGGAAGACTCATTGGCAAACAAGGGGGATTCTCTTCCTCAAGGTTCTATCTTATTAAATGACCATGAGGCAAGTGTAAAACATATCCCCTAAGACTCAAAGTGGGCCCCCCATTTCACCAGGACATGTCATGGGGTATTTTTTTGAACTATAGGCATGATGTTTATGAATTTTCTCTGCCTCTTAGAAGCCCATGCAGATCTTTGTAGGATGCGTGGATTCTTTCATCCACCCTCCTCAAATGTCTATCCCTTCTACTAAATGGTCGTCTCCTCACTCTGAGCTTGGTACAAAGGACTCACGCTCCAGGATCTTCCTTCACATGCACAATGGATTTACATTGGGATATCATGCTCTGTCTTCATCTTAATTGTTATCCTTTGGCTGTTCAGGATTGTGAGATCTCTCCCAGAGATAAAGAGAATACCTCTTGGCAGGAGCTCGCAGTTGGATTTCTGTTTCTCGCGGATAATTCAATCCCTCTGCTTCTCTCTCGATCGTTTGATGTGGTTATAGACCTGTATTTTATTACTGCTGGTGTTAATATTTCTATTAACCGTGTCCCATCTGAGTGTATAGAACCCTCAACTTGTGCTTCGGAATGTGGCAAGATCAAGCTCTTATTCTCCTCTCCGCGACTGGGGGATTTAGAGCCCCATTTATGTTTCGACGACCATAATCTGGCTATATATTTAGAGCAGGATCTTTGGCTTTCTGGTGAAGATAGCCAAAGTCTTAGTAGAAATTTAAATCCTTTTGGGGAAGGTAAGGATTGAAGAGGTATGGACCCGGTTCAGAGGACTGTTAGAGAAGAATTTGATGATATAAAGTTCAATATTCAATGCTTGGCAAATTTGTAGTTGTGGTAGTAACAGATAACAGGGAGATGACTAAGGAAGTAAAGCAGCTTGTGGATGATGTGAAATACATCTCCTACCAGACAAGCTACCATGATCCAAGGATTGAAGACCATGATAATGATTTAAAAGAAATGATCCATGGTAAGATCGACCGTATGCAAGATGATATCCAAAGCTTAGTGCAGCTGAACCAGGAAAGCCATGTCTAGGACAACCCAGCACCGGCGACGCAGAGAATGGAGGAAGGTTCAGTCACCCAACCTATTGGTTTTAACAGGCAAACTTAATTGATCCTGTTTAGTCCATGTTTTTTTGCATAGTCCTAAATCAGCAGTTTATCGAAGTATACACTACATCTGTGAATATTAAGAATAGGAACTACTTTAGCGGTTTTAGCAGGACTTCTCTTTGGATATATTTTGTTTCAGTTTCTTCTATACTGATAGAATATTGCTACTGCTGCAATTTTGTACTGAATGGTTATGTACAACCTTTTTAACATATTTCCTTCTTAGTTTCTAGTAGAAAAAAATATTAACCTTTAGTATATATTACCTATTAATATTAGTAATCTAATATTAACCTTAATAAAGGTATTAATGTATCTTAATAAAAGATTCCATAATATTCTTATTTTTTTACATTAAAGATTGATTACATTAAAAAAATAATATATTTAATAATTTTTAATGAATTAAAATTAGTTTATTGAAATTCTTTAATTAAAAACAAAAAAAATTAATGTTAACAATAATATTAACAATTATTACGTCCCCAACAAGAGGATATATATAAATCTCCAAGGTGTATTAATCATGTCCATATAATGTAATATTTGAAATTTTTTTCATAGTTCTTAATAACTGTATTTTTTAAATTTGAATTTTTTATTTTTTGATTGGGAAAAGTAGTTGACATCGTACTCAATTTTCCATTCCCAAGATTCGGTGGTGAGGTTATCTCAGCATTGGATGTGGTGGTAAGGTTTTTCTTCCTTTTATATGCGACTGTATTAAATTTTATCTCCTACTGCATTACTAGGGCACAAGGGGGAATGAGTGTTTTCATGGAAAAGGCCGTTCAACTGTTAAAGCTAAGAATCCATATTGTGCAGTCCAAGGCTTGATTGATCCTAAAATCATGGTGTCATTTTTTAGGCTAATATCTCTTTGAGGCATTCAGCAATACTACAATATTATTTAAGAAATTTCTGAAGGACTTCTCACCGGTATAAACCACCATCAAAATTTATTGACTGGTACGAACTTAATATCTCTACTCATTGCTACTATAACTATGATCTCCATTACAGAGAAAGAGAGAAACCAAATTTTGTATGAAACATAGAATGACGTTAAGTTTGCTTAGGCCAGGCCAGGCTAGGCCTAAATTCCCATAGCTTTGAGTAGTTAACCACCATATTTGATTAGAAAATCTAACACATATACAAAGAAATATTTTAAAGGGAATTCTCCCTTAGTTTCACAAGCATCAATCCAGGTATTTGTGGGTATTTATCTTCATTCTTTTCCATGAAATTATGGATTCAAATTGTCAAACCAAACTTCAATAAACTACCAGTTTAAAATTATTTATGGGCCCAGGAGAGCCCACAATGGAGCATGAACATTCATTCATTCTTCACAACAACTAAGAGAACAAGTCGGTTGGCTCGTTCATGCACAAGAAGAAGCTTTGAATCTCCTTATATCGATTCCAAACCAAATTAAATTTGGACTAAGACCCTAGTTATTGTAGTGTTATCTCCTTATATCGATTCCAAACCGAATTAAATTTGGACTAAGACCCTAGTTATTGTAGTGTTATTAGGGTTTAAGGAGGGTTTGGGCTGTATTTATTGTAATGTTATTAGGGTTTAAGGAGGGTTTGGGCTGCATGACTAAGTAGGAATCGAGGGTGATAGACTCCTATTAATTAAAATGTGTGTACATGGTTGGGAGGGGAAGATATTACTGCGTCTATTCTTTGCATTGATTGAATTTTGAGGTTGACGGGATGTTAATGGGCGTGTGATGGTAGATTAAGCGGGCGAGTTGTTTAAGGTACTTCGCATGGTGGATACTAAAAACTGGGGCCATGTATAAATCAAATTATCCCTCTGGAAAAGCTCCAGTACCCGCAAAGCTATATTCTCCAAGTTTCAAATTTTGACAATTTACCGTTAGTAATTAGTCTACTAGGTGTCCCTCATATATATGTGGACGAGAAGAATCTGTAGAGACTTTGATCTGATCTATTGGAAATTTTAAGCTTGCAACCGTGGGGGCGGACTTTGTAAGAAATGAATATCAGTTTTTGAAGGGTCTTGGCTTATATCCTCATAGCCTGGGTTCTTATGGCAATGGAATTTGGAAAGGAAGTGGCAATACTGTGACATCAGTAAATCCTTTCAATAACCAGGTATGAAGACTGTAGTTTCTTGTATATACAAGAGTATTTATTTTGACAAATAATGCTTTTAATATACAATTACGTTGACATAGAGAATCAGAAATGTTATAAGCAAAGTTCCCAATTTAACTGTAATGTTGATCTATGGACCTTATTATGATACAAAACTAACATTGGGCCTACAAAATCCTTTGTATAGTGATAAAATTGCGTTGTAAAGGTGACATGTTTACAATTTTTAGTCAAATGCTGCCATCTAACCATTAGACTAATCTTGTTGCTTTGTTTAGGTTGTAGCAAGCTTGGCACTTGAGCTTGTTGCTTTGTTTGGTCCGTAGGAAACCTAGCAGTTGAGCTTGACTTTCCTAGCATGTTAGACTTATTTACACTGAAGAAATTAATCTTGAGTGACTTAGTCTCGGTTCTCACATATGGATATAGTTTTATGGTATTTTTATATGTTTTAAACATTTGCAGTAAGTAATAGTTTGAAAAACATTTCTCTTGAAGCCATATTAGGTGAAGATATGCATGTTTATGCAAATTTCTAGGGGATTTTTTTCATTTAAAAATTCTTAATTTCTTAATGAGAACAAAAAAAACCTGCAGCAAGTAATAGTTAAAATCTAAAGGGAATGTCTTGAGGACTTAGATCATGTGAACATACAAACTATTTGTGAAAATTTCCATATATATATATATATATATATATATTTGTTTTGAAATTACTGTCTACTTCTTGATACCACTTTACATGGTGCATATCTTTGGTTGGCCCTTCAATCTCCATGTAGTTAGTTGGCAAGGTGGTTCTGGACCCTGGTAGAACTAGTATGTCATAGATAACTAAGTAATCGAACTTGGAAGGTATGTAGAAATTCCTCCCTTTATAACTGTCTTACTAAAAGACAATATCATAGGATTATTGTGATGATACTAGGGTGATTCGTGATGAGATATATAGTGCATATTTGAAGTCCACCAGGGTAGATTTAAGGGAAACTTTAAAACCAAAACTCCATTTCTTTTTTTTCTGATTTGAGATTGATTTCCATATTTCTAATTTTTACTATGTGGACTCTGTAATATGGAGCTAGAATTAGAGGACCACATCCTGGGTCCTATCGAGAGATAGTTATTCTAGCATAACAGGGGATTATTCAGTACTATATCTAAAGGAACTTTTAGTTATCAATTGATCGCTCCCTTATTGCAGTCCATATTCCACATGAGGTATGAGACATTAAGAACTAAGTAAGATAAGTTTGACATAAAATCACGTAGAGACATTGGACTGCTACTCGAATGCTTACATTCCAATTTATTTTTTTCTTTTCCTTGTGCATGGATACTTGACTTTGTTTCATTTTCCATGGCAAGAGCTTTGAACAAACATGGTGTATTTTATTTTTTCTTTTGTGCAATTTGGAATTTAACTCAGTACCATTAGTGACTCATGTGCATAGTTTTGATTTAGTTAGTTCAGTTTAAAATACAAACAAACTTTGTTTCATGAGTTCCATACTCATGCCAATCTTTTCTTTGGTCTGTTCAAAGCATGATATTGTTTTTACTAAATAGAAAGCTTCCTATCATGTTGTTTTTTTGTAACTAACAGATAAAGAATATCCAAGATGTAAATTCTATCGATTTTTAGAGTTTTTCTTAATATTAGTTGACATATCCGTGAACCGTGTTTTGCGTGAACTATATAGTGTTTTGCGTGAAAATCTGTTTTTGGCATCAATTTTTTTGCCTTTTAATAGTGGTATTTGTTGTCTTATAGATTTTTTAGCCAATAGCAATGTTTGTTGAAGCCTCTATTGAAGAGTATGAAGATGGCTTGAGATCCTATGTTGAATCTCGTACGATATGGATGCAAGTAAGAGACACTTTGTATCCTTTATAGTATTTTCTCTTTCAGCTAATGGTATAGAGTTTGAAGAACTCACCTATCATTTTCTAGACCTCCATTTTTTGTTTAACAAAATTCCTTACTCTTATTTTTAAATCTATAGTGGGAGTGCAAAGAAACACCTAACATGAATTTACAAAAAGCAAAAGTGTAACAGTAAACACCTAACATGAATTTACAAAAAGAAAAAGAGCTAGATAGCAGTAATAAAAATTTATATGAATGCAAGACATGTTGAACATAAAATTATGGCATTAAAATACATCAAATCTACAAGCAGAGGCAGAATGGTGGAAGGAAGAAGAGACTCCCTTATAAATAAGCTTCAACTAGGTCATTGGTAACGCCTGATGAACAAAATGTTCATCCCTCACAAAATAATTTTAGTAATGTGATCCTTTATAGGTTAGCTTACATAATAAGATGATATTATGTGCCCATGATGAAAAATCATGTTTTCAATGGTGTATCCATGCACTAATGCATGCATCAAAGTTACATATATCATGTCGGCGAATATATCTCCGGGGGTCCGGAATGAAACTTATCGGCAGCAATGGCGAAAATATCGGAAAATACTGGCAAATGTCGTTTTGCATTAAAAAATACAAAAATAAACATTTTTTTTCAATTTTTTTAACATCTAAAGCAACAACAACATCAAATAAACACATTTTCACATAAATATTAAAATACAACTCATATATAAGATGCATAATATGTCAAATGGTGGATCATGATCATATATCGACGATAAACTGAAAATACTGAAATATGTTCTTGATGGAATGATAGAACATCACATCAAATGATCAAAATAAATGTCTCTCAAGAGATGAATCATCATGAGTCATGACTCATGATGCATGTAGATAGTGTATAGAGTCTAGACATAGGACACCAACATAGTATGATAGTACAATGATAAAAATAGGAATCAAGTCATCGACTCCCTGAGGATGATCCTCTAATCAATCTACCCCTTTTACGGGTCAATGGCACCACTCTTCCTGTAGAAGAAGTAGGTGGTCGTGGAGGTGGTCCAAATGAGCATGGGGTGGAACTAGAACCTCCAACTGCTCGAGTAGATGCTGTATATGAGGGGGAGGTGAATGTGAGCTGTCTCCTCCTAGTTCTAACTGCATGACTCTGTGGAGGTGGTGGGACACCTGGAGCTGGTCGGCGCTGCAAATGAGTATCAACCTCCTCCTCAATGTCCTCATAGTCATAGTCATAGTCATTCTCTAGAAGTGGAACATCAGCATCCCCCTCTTCCTCCTCCTCCTCTGATGGATCTGCATCATCATCCCCCTCTTCCTCCAACCATTCAGGTGCCTCGTCCATCACAGGATCCTCCATCTCCACCCTCCATTTGCTGGTAGTGTCAATGTCATCCAATGAAATGGCATCTGGATTGGGAACTTTCTCAATTTGTTTCACCTGCAACCTTAGATTGTAGTAGACATAAACCATGTCATTAAGGCGCTGAGAAAGTAACCTGCATTAGTATGAGATCCATAGTTAGGGGGTGATAGATGATGATAAATTCAAATTCAAAATTGTAATAAATTATATTTAAAATTAATAAAATTATAAAGAAGCAAAGATTATAAATTTAAGTTTAAACTTTAACATTTCTAAATTGAAAATTCTAACCTTCTGCGCTTCTTGGAGTGTATCTTCTCAAAGACACTCCAATTGCGCTCACACCCTGATGAGATGCAAGTTTGAATTAGCACTCTAATGGAAAGTATTTGCAACTCTGGGACTCTGTGACCATAGTTAGTCCACCACACATCTACAAAGAAAACAAGGAAGGTAAACGGTAAGACAAAATTCAAATTACAAATTACAATGTATTAAATTTTTACCAAGTAAAAAACATAGAAATGAAAGGGTAATTAATTAAGAATCTAAGAGATCAAAATTTGAAAGTTTTAAACAAATTGTACCTGGCATCCTTGTGGTTCTATCCTGGACAGCCATGTCATAGCCAAAAGTGCCACCTGACATCCTATAGATCTCCATATGTCTAGAAATCTCTGCACGCTCAGAGGGAGTTAACACCATCCTCTGAACACACTGGAGAAAGCCATCCATGACCTCAGCATCAAACTGAAAGCCGCATGCATAAGAGAAAGCGGGGTTGAGGTAGAGCCCTGCTGCATGAATGGGATGATGGAGAGTATTATTCCATCGTTCATCGATCACACTCCATAGTTCAACTCGTCTTGTGAGGCCCACCTCCCCCTTGTCCTCATAGTAGTGATGGATAGCTTCCTTGGCCCTATCCATGGCCTCATACAAGTAGCCCATTGTGGGATTTTCACCATGAACCAAACGAGGAACCTTTACCAAAGGTTCACTAATGGCACATACCTCCTCCAATCGTGCCCAAAAAGTCAAATCAAATTGCACCATTCGAGCAATGGCTTTCCCATCTTGTTTGGTGCTATAGACACAAGATGCCCACTCATTAGAAAGAAACATCCGTTGCAACTCCATCATAACCTTATGCATAGACTGAAGAGAAATGAAGGAAGTGGCGAATCATGTGATTGCAGGCCGCATCAACTCCTTGTTTCCCGTGAAGCATCTCATGAGTGAAAGAACATATGTATGATTGTATATATATTTTGTCACACTCTGAGATGAATCAATGACTTTTTGATCCAAGGAATTTTCCCCATGTCCTCTAGCATCAAATCAATGCAATGGGCAGCACAAGGAGTCCAATACAAGCTTGCATACCTCTCCATAAGCATCCTCCCAGCAGCAACATAACTGGCAGCGTTGTCCATAATGACTTGGACAACATATTGTGGCCCTATCTCTTGGATAAAATTATCCAGAAAATCACATAATAAGCATGCATCTTTAACATAGGGAGATGCATCGTCAGATTTGATAAAAACTGTCCCCCTGGGACAATTGACCAAGAAATTGATAATGGATCTGCCCTTCCCATCAGTCCATCCATCCGACATAATAGTGCAACCGGTGAGCGCCCATGAATGTTTGAGCTCATCTAATCTCCAGGTGCAATCAACCTTCTCCTCATCAAGGAGTCTCCCTCTCAAATCATTATAGGAAGGCCCCCTATAATCTGGACGAACAGCGCCAGTAGCTTCAAACATGGCATGATAGTAGGGGTTGTTTTTGGCGATGTTGAAAGGCACATCACCCCATAGAAAACATTTTGTCACAAATCTATCCGCCTCATCCTTGTCCCTTTGTTTGAGCATGGTTCGAACAGAAGGTTTCCTCGAATACGATGCCACATAAGGTGAGGCTGAAGAAGGCACAGTGGAATGTGGGGGTCGTGTAGATGAGGAGAAGGAATGCATGTCACTTGTGCCCCCCATGGTTCGTGACTGTGTTCTAGATGCAAGTTCATGTCTGAATTCCTCTTTCTCGTCCCTCCTCTTAGCCATGTCAAGAATGGATTGGTTTGCAATCCGCATCACTTCTGGGGTAACAGCAGAACAAACATCCACTTCATGCCCAGCAATTTTGGCAAGGTGGTATTTCAAGCGGTTAATTCCACCAGAAATATCCTTCCCACATAGTTTGCAATTCAACCTTTGCCGATTATTAGGGTCAATTGGATACCCATACTCCCACATTGGATCCAATGGCTTTGGCATTGTGGCCACTGTCACCTATGCCACATTGCCACAACAAACAAACAAAAATGAATCAATTTTAAAATGTTCTTCTTTAAAATTTTGATTCTTGAAAACAATGAAATTATTAAAAATTTAAAACATTCAAACTTCAAAGAAATGGGAGGGTGGCCTACTTAAAACCCTATAGGCTATGATTGTAATGGCAAATCTACACCCTACACTAAATCTAAACCTAAACCCTACATTAAATCTACATTAACCAACAAATCTCAAGCAAAATAAAAAATAATGAAAGTTTAAAGTTAAGAATACATACCTGATTAAATGCTATGGAAACTTGATTGCCCCCTTCCTCTCTTGTAGAAAATCACCCAAGATCACCCAAGACGTCAGAGCTCCACTTCCTCCAAGCCAAAATGTCCAAATGAATAAAAAAAACCCGTCCGCGGCCTCTTATCGGCAATTTTTTTAATTTTTACGCAGCAGGCCGATATTTTCGATCGACTCGCGATAATATCGGAATATATCGCGATATATTAAAATATCACGATTTTTTAAAGTGTCGGCAAAATATCGCAATATATTAACGGCGATATATCGCCGACCCCATCGACTCGCGATATATTGCGATGTCGGCGATATATCGCCGATATATGTAACTATGGCATGCATAGACTAAGATGAACAAAAATCAAATTATTGGATTCTGATTTATCAAAGCACATATGCACAAAACAAATAAACAATGGAAGGATGAATCTTAGACACTTCTAAGATTTTCTATTGAACATATTTATGATATAAAATTGTTTCATATCTGGTCAGTGGATTTGAATATAATATCTTTAGCTTTTCCTATAATATTCTAATGCCACACTTAATGAACATATGTTTTTCTTTACAGCAGACATTTCTTTTTTGAACTTGTTCATTGATACATCTCAATGTGCTTGGTGTTGTCATGAATGTTTATTTTTTGTGAGTTGATTAACGTTTTGACTGCAAAATGGAGGCATGGTTTGATTCATCCCAGCAAAGGCAGATCCAATAATCTGGTATTTTCCTGCTTCTTCAGTTTTCACTTATGAGGCGTTTCAATTTTCAAGCATGGGGGCGTTTCGATTTTCACCCATGAGGATGGCGTTTAATTAATTTTAATGTGTTGAATTAAAGGTTGCATGTTTATCTCAAAGTTCCTTAATATCGCAAGCGTGAGAGATAACAAGTTTGTATCTTATTCTCAAGCATGACTAGCGTTTCAATGCTGGATATTTTTATTTTTTCATTGTGTTGAATTGTTTACATTGCCAGAAATAGGGGTTATTGAAGTAATTTAGCCTCATTTGCAGGGATGATTTGAACAAACATTGATACACACACCTCCATGGAGGAGGAGTTAGAAGATAAAAGCACATGTGATTAGCCAAGTTAGGTGGGGCTAAATATAAAGTATTATTTCTACTCTGAAGCTGATTGCATGCCCACGCTTACATTCAGTGTTTTTTCTAATGGATTCAAAGTGATTGGAAACAAGAATTTGAGATGAATATCGATGAATATGTTGATATGCATTTCAAAACTCCATCTTTCCCTCTTTAATTTCATTTATCCATTCCCCTTCTTTATTTTATTTACTCATATTTTTTGTTACCGCTAAGTATTAATGGAACAAATTACATAAATCTCTAACAATTGTTTAAATGTCAACTAGGAAAATTTTATTCAAATTCTTTTTTATTACATATTAATTTTGTGTTCTTGGTTTTATTATGAGAGGAAATGGAATTAATCCGCATCGAAACATATGGAGTGGTCGACTCAATTTGAACTATTAAATCTCAATTATGTTTTTGTAAGCTGTTGTTTTTCATAAAGAGCACTTCGAGGAATGGGATCCCTCAACTGAAAGAACAAATCCTCGCCTTACAATAGTTAAAAAGATATGTTTAAATTCGGGGAACAAAAACCTGAATATCATATGTAGAGATTGAGACTGAGAGTGGCGTCCCTTTCAAATCCTTTAGACAAAAATAAAACCTATCCTACAAGGAAATTTCACTTTCTATGGGTCAATAACGACCGTCTCCATTTTCGATCAATTGTGAAATTCCCTCCAATTGCGCAACTTCTTCCTAGGTTTAGAAACTTTTTTATTGAGACGTTGGCTAGCCTAAATTGTGATTTAGTAGGTTCTATTTTTGTATCTAAGTTCTCTATCTATGAACTGTGATCTTATATGCTTCCCTCAAGGGGAACGATGATCAACCAGCCCTTCTCTGCAATGGAGCTCTTAAGGTTTTCCTCCATATTATTGAGAATACAGATTTCCAAGCAAAGGTAAACTAATTTATATTTCAATACATATTGATTTTAGATTCATAGAAAGAGGAAATAGTTAGTCACTTATTTAACATTGCATTGTTGTATTTCACGATCAAACAAGTGCAAATTTGTGGGTCATTCCTTAGGAGGGGAAGTTGCAACCTTCGCCACACTATGTGTACTAGAAAAGAGGTTGAGGCAAAGCTCTCATTTCTATTTAACATTTGGATGTCCTTTAGTGGGGGATGTAGGACATGTTGAAGCAGTTGGTCATGAGAACTGGAAAGAAAAATTTTGTCGCATGGTTTCCAAATAGGATATTTCTCCTTGTATAGTTTGAGTCGATTGTTGAGCCCTTGATCACTATTTTGCCTCACTGGAAGACCATAATGGTTAATGGCCGTGCAAATGTACCTGATTCTTTTACTCAAGATGATTGTAGGAATATTCTTAACAATGTATTGCAGTATACTCAGATAGTAGAAAACCATGGGCTTGACTCTCCAAGGGATTTAGTTTGGCTTATCAAGAGAAGCCCATACAAACCGTTCGGCACTTACATGTTTTGTTCAAGCAAGGACGCAGCGTGTATTGATAATTCCGAGATCATTTTGAAGATTCTTCATTTGTCAATGCAAATCCATGAAAAAGGTTATGATAATATTGTAAGGGATTGTTTTTCAGAGCATATATCATATGATTATGTTTTGAATCATACCATAGAAAAGACCATAACTAGGAGGAGAATTGCAAAACCTGATTTAGAATATTCTACCAAGATATGAATATTATTCCAGCTGGATGCCATTGGTGTTGGGCATCAGGTAAGATTCAATTCCCTTTTTAAAATACAATTTGGAAGATCGAAAAAAATTATTGTTGAAAGCTATCCTCTCAACTTATCGAGAAGTAAAAGTTCTGGTCGTTTCTTATTGTGTTAAGAGTTTGATATTAAATTGTAATTTGACATTGACTTTTATCTATATTTTTTTTTAAATTCTTGGATTGGTGATATCTATTTTGTGCATAATGATAATGCAACGATTCTCCTACAAATAGAAAGTGATACTAAAAACAAGCTCAACTCAAAATTTGTTGAGTTAGCCATTAAATTTAGTAAGAAGTAATATATTATGGCAGATATTGAGTGCTATAAAGAGCGTTGTGAGAAATAATATTGCATCACATATTATGATTCCTTAAAGAAAGTTGACAGGAAGGATATGTGGGCTAATTTGCACATGGTAAAGCTAGCCTCCTTATGGGATAATATTATTGAAATGTGTGAAAAAGCATGATTTTCCAAGTGAATTCCAAACTCATGATAAGTGGATAGATGTTGGAAATACCTATAGTAGACTTGTAGAGTTTGCAAGTTATTATTTGATTAACCCCAAGGGCATTTATATTTCATATGGAAGACCTAGTTGTCATAAAGTTCTTCAAAAATGGGTGAAATGTACTTACATCATTTTATCACGTGGCCTAGAAGGGTGAAAATTATTAAGTAATGTATATTGCATGAATTATATACATTACTAAACATGGCCCACTTAGCTCATTATCCGATACTGTGTGATAATGGTCACTCAACAACCTTTTTTATGATTCTTAACTCAATTTTTGTGTATTATTAATTTTGGTCGATGTTCTGTAATCCCATAAACTATAAACTAAAAACTGCTACTGCTAATTAACAGTTTTATGTGATGTCTAAATAGATTCATAGAGTTAAAATTTCAATCCATATATCTGTAAAGTGATAATTTGATTACTTCTTTAGTATGATAGTTGTAAAACCTCTCAATAAATGCAAAGCCTCTAAGTAAAACCACAAAAAATATCTTAGAAAATTTGGTCAAAACAATAGTCACGAACAGAATTCCATTCTAATTAAAGTGATTCTTAAAGTAAAATAAAACTTACTTTATATACCAAAATGGCTTTGGACAATTCTACCTAAAATATATTGGTTCAATCTAAACTTTACCCCTCAAATTTGAGGCTTTTTTTAATACCAAAATGTTGGGGAAATGGTGAGAGAATAACAAACTAAACAATTGGGGATTAACCTAATTGTTATCCAAATTGACATACCAAGTTAAATTGACAAAATTAAGTTAACTTTTGGGTATAAATTGTGAGATAATTGAAAGTCATAGTAAGAGAATAATTTTTTTCACCAAATCATTGTTCCCTCGTAAAATCTATTACAAAGCACTTCAATGAGAATTGTTTTCAAAGTTGCAAATGTATTCTCATAAAAATGATGAACAAATATTTCATATATATATATATATATATATATAAAATAAAATTATAAAAAATAGTTTTTCATTTTTTAAGAAAATATAATTAATAAGCCCATTTAATTCTTATATAAATAAAAAACAAAAATTGTATTTATTATATTCATTTTAAGCAAAAACAAACATAGATATGATGTGAAACCATTATTCAAATTGAAGTTAATTATGCTATTAAAAATACTGTGTTTACTTTCGGCCATGTATATAGAACTCTTGTTTGTTTATCACATTAATAAAATTAGTTGTCAAACAAATCTAAGTTGTCTCGTGAAGCTTTGATTGTCCAATTTTGGCTCTTGTTCTTACTACATATTATCCAATAATATTAGTAACTTAATATTAATAGTAATAAAGGTATTAATAATTGTTAATAAATAACAACTTTAGAATCTTAATATTTTACCAATAGAAATAATATCAAATTAATATTAGTATACTGAATATAAATGAATATTAATATTAAAGCTTAATAATTGGATGAATTAGTTTTGTAGGTTGTTAGGGTTCATGTAGTCTATGTTGTTAATATTATTATTAATTGTATTATTATTTGTATTCATATTCTTAAGGATATGTATGATAAGTATATGCTTTGCAGTCAGTACATAGACATGTACACCAAAGCATGTGTTGAGTTACTTACATAGTATGGTTGGATATAGACTCAGATATGTCTTAGATAGAGAAATAAATCTGCTAAGCTATATCTAAGATATGGTGCAGAAAGGAGCACTGTAACTCCAGTACATATCCACAGATGAGCATATTGCCAATATACTTACTAAGCCTCTGTCCAAAGTAAAGTTGAGTACTTCTGAGACAAGCATAGTGAAGTACATAATGACTATTCTAGTTGAGAGGGAGAATTGGTGTTTCTTCATTCGCAGTAGGAAATAGATAAAATTCCCACCAGTTAGTCATGTGGAGACATGGCTTCGTGTTAAATGTAACATCTGGAGAATTCTCCAAGAGAATTGTGTTGTATCAAGTCCAAAACTTATGTTGAATTCAGTTTAGAAACTTATGTTGTATTAAGTTAAGAGACTTATGTTGTATCAGGTTTGGAATTTATGGTGTATTAAGTTTAGGAATCTTGTGTTGTATCAATCTAGGACATTGTTTTGTATCAAGTCCTATTCATGAGAGATGCATGTACTATGATCTTGTGTTGTATCAAGATCGAGACCTTGTGTTGTATCAAGGTTAGAACCTTGTGTTGTATCGAGGTAGAAATTTTGTGTTGTATAAAGATTGGTCTTGTGTTGTATCAAGACCATATAACTTGTGATGTAACACCCTAGTTTTGACCCCGTTTGCATTAAAGGTACATGATGTATATATTGTAATTAATCATGGTGAGGAGCTAAAGGAAAAAGCCCCACCATCGATTTGGTTGTATTATGTTTTGGCAATTGGGATCGTTGTCGATGGTATATCGTGCCATCCGTATAGTTTTGGCATCATGTAAACATGCAAAATTAATAAAAAACCTACAACCAGCTACGACGGTGCAACGTTAAATGAGAAGGGCGTGATTTCCTAAGGTTAAGGGGGGGGATTGTCTAACCCATGGGAGCCATTGGGGAAAATCCATGTGTCAAACCTTAAACCCCTGTTTAGTTGAGGCAGTTAATGTTGGGTAGGGGTGGGTGGTAGGATTTCCCCCACACACTCTCCACCAGTTGGTTCAGTCACACGCATGGACTGGGAGTGGTTTCCTCACATGATGCTTGGTATACCAACCATTTTTGGTTCTATCCACTCTCCCCATCGTCGGGCGTTCATTTTGCTCACGTCGAGTTGAGTTAAAAGGATCCACGATCCATTGAATGGGGGTTTGTTCTCCCTTTTCTCTCTGATTCCTAGTCTATGAGATGTTCTTCCTCCTGTTCACGCAAGAGATTGTTTTCCCTTTCCCCATGGCCAAACTGTGTGATGTTCAGTTACTTCATCACTAAACCGTGGTTATTGTCCTCCCCAGATCAATTGGGTTGTTGTGAGTACCTACGTTGTGTTGGAGGCATTTTCCCTCACGCTTGGGAGTTGCTGTAGGTTACCATTGAGTTGTTTTGGCCATGATAGGGCCAAGAACAACTTAGGGATTGTTTTCCCATGTCAAAGCTATAATTGCTGGTTTTGCTGCATGAATGCAGTGGTTGGTCTTCAGACTGTGTGGAGTGGGTTTGAAAGCTAGGTATGCTTAAGAAACCCGGTGTTTGGGAGATGCACAGACAGAGTTAGATGGTTGGCTTTCTTCTCCACGACCCCTGAAGAGCATAGGTTAAAGGGGGGGTCAGGGCCTGAGGGACTATGTAGCAGAGAAGGGACTGATTCCCTAGTGTTGGGTGTGTGTGGGTGTCTTAGAGGTCGGGATAGCTCTGGTGTAGGCATCCTTAGCTCTTCCATGAGCTCACCATCTTAGCATTTAGCTTCTCCTAGCTCCTTGATAGACTGATAAACCCTATTGTGTTGGCTTGGCTGATTTGTGTACCTTGGCTATGTGTAAGCCTGCTTAGTCCCTTGTTCCCTGGGGAATCATGCCCAACTCGGGGGTGGCAGTGTTGCTGAGAGATTTATGAGCACGCTGGCCTATGGTTGGGTGGAACGTTGCAGCGACGTAGCTGGTTGCGGGACAAGTTCTTTATGAGATAAGTATCCTTGTCTATTTCATCTCTCCAATTATATTTGACGGCTAATGAATTATGATGAACATGTTGAATGCTAGAATGAACGTATGTTTGCTTCCGTTGTATTATGAATAATTATGTATATGTGCATGTTTTATGTTCAAGCATTTAAATTTTTAGGTATGTTCAACTTCATAGGGATTTTAGCTCGCATGTTAATGTTATGGTGGTGTCCTCTTCGTCGGTCAGAGGGTCGGGGATGTTACAATATGGTATCAGAGCTGAGGTTGCAGCATGGGCCTGAATGGGCCATGAAAGGTCAGCTAGCAGAGGCAGGTTGCCTTCTGCCTAGGAGAAATCAGAAGAAATCTGTGCATGACAAGAGAATTTTGAAAAACTTCTCTAAGTATTGGGATAATCGGATCATTGGAGGACTTAGTCCAAAGTCTCGCCGATACATCGGATCACCTAAGCTGAAGGCCACTCGACGGAAGCCAGTCAGAAGAAAATTGTGGAAATATTTCTACGTGTTCATCGGTCGTCAGTGGAGAATAGTGGAAGTCAAAGCCGCAGTTGCGGAGGGGATCAACTGAAGGCCGCCGACACGTCGACCCCTTTTGTGGAAAGACCATCGAAATTTAGTTGTTCGAGGCACTGAAACGTTGGCAAAAGAACCAAGAGGATAGTGGGTTGCACTACCGACAGTAATGGCAGAGAGGAAATTTTGAAAATTTCTTCTAAGTCATGAAATCATCGGCGATCGGCGATGATTAGTTGATCTCATCGCCGATGGATAGACAAAGGACCCGCCGATGAACTACATCATAGGAGATTAGCTGATGATGCATATGCCATTGCGCTTGGCTAGTGGACTATCCTTCCGACAGATAGAGTCCTAGACCGTCGATACCGCAGCGGATAGTTGTTCTGATAGCCGATGCAACGGAAGACAGAGGAGAAAACTCTTGAAATTTTTCTAAGGCACAAGAATATCGGCGATCGAAAAATATTAGTTGTTGGAATCGTCGATGCCTAGAGGATGGGATCGGCGATGAATAGAAGATGAAGCTACCGAGGCTAGTGAAGTGGATCAACGATCATTAGTGGAAGGAAGAGCCGATGCAAAGAAGAAAATTCAAAAAAATTTCTAAGTGTTGAATCCATTGGCGATCAGTGGAAGTTAGATGTATTGGTCGCCGATGAACATCGGCAAGAACTAGTGGTTCATGTGCTCACCATTGTAGAAGTCTAGTGGACTAATCTTCCGACAGGTAGAGTCCCCGACTGTTGATGCTGCAACAGATAATTGTTTCGACAGCCAATGCAGAGTAGCAAAAAACTGAAGTGATTTGACCATTGGTGATCGGCGATGATTAAAGGATTGGATCGTTAATACCTAGTTGATGGCGTAGCCGCAAAATCGAAAAATAGATAGTGAAGGCGTCGAAACAATGGAAAAGAATAGAAGACGGTTGATCCGATGAAACGGTGAAAAGATGGTTAAGGAAGAAATTTTGAAAAAATTTCTAAGTATGAGAATCGTTGGACGTCGACGAAACTTAGTGGATGTGGGAGCCACAGTTTCGGCAGAGATCAGTTGAAGGCCACTGAAACGCCGGCCTAACTTAGTCTGATGAAGCTCCAATAAGACCATCGGCGATCGACGACAATTATTTGACTAGGATCACCGATAACTAGCTAAGGGAGTAGCCGTAGTGTCGGCGGGAAATAGTTGATGAAACAGCCGACGGAGTGTCGCAGGAAGGAGAGAAAGAAAATTTTCACCGAGAATTTTTCTAAGTGTTGAGGATATCGGCAATTGGCGCATGTTAGTGGATGAGTCCGTCGATGAGTCGGGAGAAATTAGTGATCTAGAGCGTCGATCGACGAAAGATAGTTGAACGAGTGTCTTTTGTTGCAGAAGTCTAGAGGACGAGCCTCCTGATGAGTAGAGGATCCGATTTCCAACATATTGGCATCACCGATAAAGATCGAAATCTTAGACCACTACAGGTCCGATATAGCGGAAACTTATAGTCGATAAGGTCGTCGATGAGCGCCGGATAAATGCAATCGCCTGGGTCACCGAAGTATCGGAAGACTAGTTCACTAAGGATCCGATACATCGAAAATTTAGTTGGAAAGAGGTCTGATTGGAAAAAGGGAAAATTTGGTTTTTCTAGTGAAATTTTCAACGAATTCTAGTGAGTGTCTCAACGAATTTTTCATGGGATTTTTCAGCAGTTTCAGGGATGAAAAGGAAGAAGATTCTAGGTGGCTGAAGTTAGCATTCAGACAGAAATATAGTTGTGTGTTTTGCCTAAAATGGATGAAAATCATCATTTTGAAGTGGTGTGGTTTTCACACCCAAGTTCAGAATGAAGCATGCGGATAGGCGTGGGAAATCTTATCCAGTAGGGAACAAAGGAGAATCACCAGAGTTTGAATGTGGTGCTGCAAAGTACTAGTGATTGCTTGATGAAGAAATGTGTTGCTGTCAACATGAACAATCTAGGAATTGCATGCCTAGAGGTAGCAAGACCATGAAGTCAAACCAGCTGTTGTGTGGAAGAGGAGTTCCATGCAAGGATGAGGGACTTGAAAAGGGAAATTTCCTTAAACCCTGTCTTGATAATTATGATTACAAGTTTTATACATGAAATGTATGAGGATATGCCTTGCATGCATAAGATATTACATGTTTATAATGAGCCACTAATGATAATTATTGCATTGATGTTGGCAATAGTGGAAAAACCAACGACAACATGGACATGGCTTAATATGTTGCTGATGCTGACGAATGTGACTAGAAACCCTATGGAGAAAGGGATAAGGCAACAACTCCAAAATCAAAAATTGGTGAGCAAATTATGCAATCTCCTGCAAAGGACCAACCAAACTGGTAATGTCAAGGGTGTAAGTAGGACCCATGAATGTAAGAGTTTAATTATGACAATTGCATGGAGTGGTAAAAGAAAGAGGTCTCATACCATGTGGGTATTTGATTTTTATGCTGCATTCATATGGAAATGTGTCATGCCTATATTATGTTGTTAGAGCTTAGTAGCCCCAAGGAAGGTAAGCAATGATGATCTTGATTGTAGTCATGCATCCTATATAAAATAGTCATGGTTAGGCCATGCATGGTATGCTTGAATGCATAGTATTCCTGAATCAATGCAAGGTAGCATTGAGTGGAAATGCATTAAAGGATTTTATAAATCTTGTAGTTATGCATTGAATGGATGCATATGAAGGGTGTGAGTAACTGATTACGTAAGTATTGGTGCAAATGTTGTGATGCATTGCATGAACGCATTGAGATAGTGCATGTGATATTATGAATAACTAATGGTTGAAATGATGAATTGATGACAATTTTGGAACCATTTCAAGAGCTTTTATGAATGCATGATAGTAAGTGCATGAAGAGGGAAGTCATGATCAGTTGGCTGCCGGAAATTCTCTATGGAAGGGCAACATGGTAGAAATGATATGTTTGTGAAGTAAGGAGTATCTAAACATTTCATTTAAATTGCATAAATGATATGACTGTACCTTGTAATTTAAAGTATGGTAATTATTGCGTGAAGTAAATGGGTTTTGGTAATATTGATGTGATTAACAACTGGAAGTATTTGAATTTTATAAATTCTGAAAATGCTTTAGTGATGGTTGCAACAATGAAAAGGTTATATGCATCCAGACTTACCAAGTGTTTGTCTGATTGAAGTTTAGGTTTCAGGTAGATTATTTGGAGCATGACAATGAGAGTAAGACCATGACAAATGCCGGAATCTACCATGTGAAAGAGCCAAACCTTATGAGAAGAGTCTCATGGCTGTGAAAATAGTTTGTATGCTGAATGAAATGTCAATTTAAAATTGTAAATTTCATATTTAAGAAACTATTGACAACTACTAATCATGATTGGCTTGCATAGAATTGTGTTAGGAGGACGCATTGTAAGTGGGTGTTCATGATATGCTAGTAAGCATAAGATCATAATGGGCATAGTGGTGTTGCTTACAAGAGACCCACAAATGAGGATCACCTCATTGCCAAGCAAATCAATTTCTGTAGTAGAAAGAGTTGCAAATTCCTAGTGAATTTAATTACTAATGTCATTGCTTGGTTATGGAACAATCAATTTGGAATGTATTATCAAATAATGATTGACTATTTGGCTACTTGATGAATGTGCCAGGGGTACACATTGTAGGAATATTATGTGTGATGGCCTGAAGGAGCCAAGCTTTATGGGGAAGTTCTCCCCTATCTTGGAAATGGGTTTTGGGTGAAACTCCATTGGACATTTTGGGAATGTCTCATCTGCACTGCATGTTTGATAAGCAACGTGAATGAGATGATATAGGTTATGTCGGTAAGACATGTGTGGATATGAAACGTAAAGAGGAATTGGGATGGCAAACTGAGGGACTGTCAACTCAGAGAAGGGAGCCCTCATTCCTCCTTAACGAAGGAATATTGCTTCGACAAATGGATAAGTGTTCTTTGACCCTAGCTAAGAATATGCATGTCAAATTGTTAAATTCAATATGTAGAGAATGTTTAGATTTTATTTCCATTATGGCAGATTACTTGAGTATGAATAGGGCCTACATGGTTCACCTCGGAAAGGGGTGCACACTTTCCCGATGTCGGATCATGAAAGGGTTTTCAATATTGATTACACCCTAGGGGGTGGACGTACTCCTGGTGTCTCAATACTTGATGGTGAATGATATGAAATGTGATTCCAATTTTAGAACAATAACTCTAATGAGTTACTTATATTGCGTGTGTTGTCAGGCTAAACAAATGCAGTTTGGTGTTGCACACTAAATGGACTATGGCTTGGGCTTATTTTACCTCCTACTAAAGAGCACAGAGAAGGAGACATTCCCAAGGGATTGGAGAGCAGAGAAGGGGGTGGTTTCTTGTGTTGTATGGGGTAGTGGAATTAGAGCTCACTGCTGGAAATGAAACCTGGAAATGGTAATGATAAAGTTCCCTTCCCAGTCGGCATAAAAATGTATTGGAAGGAGATGTTGGGCTATTATATGCTTGGGGATCCATAGTAGATCCTAGACCTGGAAATGGTCATTTATTGTTGATATAAGTGCATGTGTTATTGTTGATGGCCTAATAAACCCAATTGTATATTGGCTTGGCTGGATGGTCTGATAAACCCAACTGAAGGTTGGCTTGACTGTGTAATTATTTGATGTTGTGGAAATTGTGGAAACGTTACAGCGTTAGCTTGACTACCTGTAGTCTGATAAACCCAACTGTTAGCTGGCTTGGCTGAGTGGCCTGATAAACCTAGAAGTGTATTGGATTGATTGGTTGCAGCCTAATAAACCCAATTGTATATTGGCTTGGGTGGACGGTCTGATAAACCCAACTGTAGGTTGGCTTGACTGTGATTGATATATATAAAAAGGATGTTGTGAAGCAGCCTGCGTGCTGACCTAACATCCAAGTACATAGGCAATCCCAAGGCTTGCAAAGCGAAGCAGGATCCTGTGGACCAACGAGGAAACGCACAATACAGATAAGCATTGGATTATTTTGAAATTTCTTGCTTATGAATATACATGTGTACATGATTTGGTTATGATGGTTTAAGCTCTTGTTTAAGAGATAAAAACTGATGAGAATAAACTAAACATGTGAATTTATTCAATGTTTGAATATAGGTATCGCTGGAAGCGAGGACTATGAAAGCATCCCAAGGGTGCATGTGGACATGTGAATGTCCTGAAGAGCTCATAATGAGCAGTAATGAAAAAGGTGCTAGTGAGACTATGAAGTTCCTAGCAGCCGAGACAAACCATGTGGGGAGGCTCCATGGTTGAGAGGTCTGAAATAGATCGGAGACACTAAGTGTCATGACCAAGAGGGATTGGTCCGGCATTCACGGTGAAGTGAAAGAGGCTGAGAGCATGAAAACCACAGTGGTGGTGTGGGTTCCAGGATGGAACAAAACAAAGAGTTAAAAAAACTCTTGTTGCTCTCTCTTTCTTTCTTTGATTATATATATATATATATATATATATATATATACTTATGCATTGTGAAAACAAAAGATTGTTGAATGCATGTATGGCTAAAAATAGAATGTGTCTATTTGCTTAAAATAATTATGAATGCTGGAATAGTTAATTCCCTACCCAAGAATGGACATGAATGAGCTCATGTGCTTGTTGGGAAGGCATGAAAAATATGAAAGTCTCCTTGATGAGACATAGACTATCATGCCAATTGGGAAATTAATTGACTGATTTTAATGCCTATATTATGCTTGGTCTAACATAATTTCAATGATGCATTTCACAGGTGAGAAAAGTGAAATCCAGTAGTGCACATTGATCATGGCAGCCGACCAAAAGTTGCTGGACTTGGCTGGAAGTATTCTTCAAACAATTGCCAAGACCTAAGAAAATATTGGAGAGATGCTCAGGATACAGAGAAGTTCCTAGACTTGGGGATGAGCCGAAAGCTGAGAACCAGCAAGAGAAGCTCATGGAAGCCGAGGGGCTTGGTCCTGAAAGTTCAAGCAAATAATTGAACATGGGACAGGTTTGCAAAATTTTGAAATTTTGGATATGTATTCCTATGTATTGGAACATCGAGGACGGTGTTATTCCAAGGGGGAGGGGATTGTAACACCCCGGTTTTGACCCCATTTGCATTAAAGGTACATGATGTATATATTGTAATTAATCATGGTGAGGAGCTAAAGGAAATAGCTGCACCATCGACTTGGTTGTATTATGTTTCGGCAATTGGGATCGTTGCCGATGGTATATCGTGCCATCCAGCACATTATAATTCTGGCATCATGTAAACATGAAAAATTAATAAAAAACCTACAACCAGCTATGACGGTGCAATGTTAAATGAAAAGGGCATGATTTCCTAAGGTTAAGGGGGGGGATTGTCTAACCCGTGGGAGCCATTGGGGAAAAGCCATGTGTCAAACCTTAAACACCTGTTTAGTTGAGGCAGTTAATGTTGGGTAGGGGTGGGTGGTAGGCTTGCACCCACGCACTCTCCACCAACTGGTTCAGTCACATGCATAGGATGGGAGTGGTTTCCTCACGCGCTGCTTGGTATACCAACCGTTTTTTGTTCTGTCCACTCTCCCCATCGCCGGGCATTCATTTTCCTCACGCGGAGCTGAGTTAAAAGGATCCACGATCCATTGAATGGGGGTTCATTCTCCCTTTTCTCTCTGATTGTTAGTTTGTGAGATGTTCTTCCTACTGTTCACTCAGGGGATCGTTTTCCCTTTCCCCATGGCCAGACTGTGTGATGTTCGGTTACTTCATCACTGAACCATGGTTGTTGTCCTCCCTGGATCAATTGGGTTGCTGTGAGTACCTACGTTGTGTTGGTGGTGTTTTCCCTCACACTTGGGAGCTGCTATAGGTTATCATTGAGTTTTTTTGGCCACGATAGGGCCAAGAACAACTCAGGGATTGTTTTCCCCTGTCAAAGCTGTAATTGTTGGTTTTGCTGCATGCATGCAGTGGTTGGTCTTCAGACTGTGTGGAGTGGGTTTGAAAGCTAGATATGCTTGAGAAACCTGGTGTTTGGGAGATGCATAGACAGAGTTAGATGGTTGGATTTCTTCTCCACGACCCCTGAAGAGCACAGGTTAAAGGGGGGGTCAGGGCCTGAGGGACTGTGTAGCAGATAAGGGACTGATTCCTTGGTGTTGGGTGTGTGTGGGTGTCTTATAGGTTAGGCTAGATTTGGTGTAGGCATCCTTAGCTCTTCCATGAGCTCACCATCTTAGAATTTAGCTTCTCCCATCTCCTTGATAGTCTGATAAACCCTACTATGTTGGCTTGGCTGATTTGTGTACCTTGGCTATGTGTAAGCTTGCTTAGTCCCTTATTCCTTGGGGAATCATGCCCAGCTCGGGGGTGGCAGTGTTGCTGAGAGATTGATGAGCACACTGGCCTATGGTTGGGTGGAACATTGCAGCGACGTAGCTGGTTTTGGGACAAGTTCTTTATGAGATAAGTATCCTTGTCTATTTCATCTCTGCAATTATATTTGACGGCTAATGAATTATGGTGAACATGTTGAATGCTAGAATGAACATATGTTTGCTTCCGCTATATGATGAATAATTATGTATCTATGCATGTTTTATGTTCAAGTATTTAAATTTTTAGGTATGTTCAACTTCATAGGGCTTTTAGCTCGTATGTTAATGTTATGGTAGCATCCTCTTCGTTGGTCGGAGGGTCGGGGACGTTACATGTGACTTGTGTTGTATCAAGTCATGAGAATATACTATGTGATGTATGGCTATCCATGGTCAATAGGTGTTATAAGTATCCTTTAGGGATTAGATACCCTTAGAGTGATTTAATTTAGCATATGACTGTATGACCCAAGGTAATACATATAATCATAGGTTTGGAACAATTCTTCTGAGTATGATATGATAAACATGATTAATTAATTAAACACATATGGACCATGCATAATTTCATTAATGATAAATTAGATGAGCAAAGAGATAGAGTAAGGATTAGAATTTCCCATGTCATACCTCCAATGAACTCGAATTGCAAAGACATCAGTTAAGTCTAAGTTGTAGAAAACAAGTTTCAGTTAATTAAGGAATCTACTCCTTAATTTATGCAAAGTGTTTGTTGTGGATGGCACTAATTGTGAAGCACTAAATACATTCAGTTGAACTCCTAACTAATGGTCAACTAGTTATTTAATAATTTCACATTCATTTCAATCAGTTCATATTTAGTTAAAGGCAGTTAACACCAGTGAAATAATGGAGGGTGCATATCTTCAGTATGGGAGATAATTTTGAGGTGACAACTTGGAACCAAGTCAAGGAAGGTGCAATAGGTAATGTGTGGATAGTGCACATAATTCCCATAGTGTTCACAGTTCCTAAAAAGAATGCAACCATTTGCTATCTCCTATTGTATGGTTGAATAAGCTTGTTATTAGAGTGCTATACACTTGGCAAGGCTGATACAGTGTTCCATGTGATCTCTATTCTTTAATGTTGCTTTGATATTTCTTATCAAGCAATTTGCAAGTGTTGTAAAATCATTCTCTGCAATTATGTATCATACTCAAGGGATTTTTGGGTTTTTCATGCTTTGTATTTGGAGGGTTTTCCCAGGGTATATCTTGTGTCTTATGGATTAAATGATTTGTGTGTTTGAATTGTTTATGAGATCTACATGCACTGGATTAGTTTATCAAAAGTTTTAAAGTTCAATATTTTTCCATTATTGCTCAAACATTGACATGATATTAGAGAAAGGGTGTGGAATAGCTTAGTTTTGTGAAAACGTTCTAAACCTAGTCAAATCTTGAAGCATTGAGCAAGATATTGAATCAATGGCATGAGTATTTGTCCAATCGGAAGACCGACTTAAAGGAAAATCAAACTTCAACACATGGAAGGAAAGAGTGATCAAAATTCTTGAAGAGAATTCTCTTGATTCCTTTATGACCACTATGGTTGAAGAGCCTACTACAAATGTTGGAAGAACTAATTACAAGAAGAATCAAGCAAATGGAAATAGGATCATATATGGCTACATGAAGCACAACCTCATGTCGGTGATCACACCATTGAACATGACAAAGGAGTGTTTTGACACACTCACAAATATTTATGAGAAGAAGGCCCCTACTCAAAATAGGGATTTGAAGAACAAGTTGTGCAATATGAAGATGGAAAGAGATGAGACCATAGCTTCCTTCTTCACAAATATTTCATAGCTAAAGGATCAACTTGCAAGCATCAATGTGGAGGTGGATAAGGATGACCTTATTCAAACTTCCATCAACGAGATCCCCTCCTCATGGGAGACCTTTCCTGCTGTAGTAAATAGAAGAGAAGAGCATCCCAGCTTCTAAATACTTTTGCATGATTGCATTCAAGAAGAAGTGTACATACAGAAAAAATTTGTTAGCACTAAGGAGGAGACTCTTTCTCTCACGTATAGAACCAAGAAATGGAGGAAATCATTCTATCCAAATAATTACTCTCATGCAAATAAGAAAGAGACCAATGAAGGTTTTGACAAATAAAATATTCTATGCTTTTATTGTTAAAAGATGGGACACGTTGTAGGGGATTGTTGTGCAAGGAAAAGAAAATAAGGAAGATTTCATCCTTCCACCGGCATAGAAGAAACTTCCAAAGAAGATGCCCTTGAAGAGAAAGAGACAAGGAGGGAGCACTACCTTGCCTCTTATTTGTCTGGATATATCATCACAAGAGAATATGCATGAATTATTAACAGTGTTGCTTCAAACCACATGTCAGGATAGAATGGCACAATATCCAATATCTGGATTCTTGTGAGCACCTTTGTACGGTGCCGGGGTGGGGATCTAAGCATGGAGAGCTCTGTATGGTGCTGGGGTGGGGTCTCCTTGGCCTGAGAGTTGAACTACCCCTGACATGGTTTGAATGGAATGACAGGCGAATGATGGCATCCTTACACCTGTTCGATTTAATATTCCCAGGGTTTTGAATACGATATTGCGTTCGCAGTCTTGGGGATGTCGGTGGGGTTCACCTGTTCAGGGTAACTTTCGCCTGTTTATCTGCGAACAGTTTGATGTGTCAAATCTTTGTTTACTTCGGCAGCTTATGACCGGGGGCGGTTGCATGAGTTTTTGTCTTGGAGTTACTAAGATTTTCTACTAACCATTTTTTGATCTGGGTTCCTGTTGGTGATCAACATGGTTTTGGAGGATGCGGTTGATTATTCGGTGGATCCCGTGTCGGAAGGGGTTTTTCACTATTCCATGGGTGGTTTTGGGCTGGGATCTTTATGTGTAGAAAACAGCTGGGGTGACGAGTTTCTTTCAGCTTCTTTGCATAGGGATCTGGGGGGGGATTTCTCTTCGTCGTTTTTTTTTGTCGAATCTCCTCTTTGCGTTCACAGAGCCCCTGCGCTTTTATCGGGGGATGGTGAAGCAGATATTCAGTGTACAAACCCTCCTATGGTAGGGGATTCCTCTTTGGGTGTTTGCAATAATCTTCCTGCGGTTTCGGTGGAACTTTTGAACTCTGTGACTTCTGGTGCTGAGGACCCGGCCCTACATGGAGAGGAGGTTTCTTTACAGAGTGTTGGGAATTCTATTCTGGTGGTGGCTGCGAAGGGGATTGAAGACCTTGCAATGGATGTTTTTGCGCCGATAAGTGATTCTAGTGGAGGTTCTGAACCTTTGGGGGATAGGGCTGGGGACCATGGTGGCAACAGGCGTCGAAAGAACTTTGTTAAGAAGAGACGGGTGGCTTGTTCATATGCGTTGGGAGAGGACATTCGGTGGTCTCAAATTGTTCAGATGGCTTCTTTAACTATGGTAGGAAATATAATCGGGAAGAACATTTTGATTCCGATGATCGAGAAATGGATAACTGATACTTGGGCTGGTCATTTGGGGGTGATCCCTGAGTTGGAGGGCTTGACCAGGGGATGGTTTGCTCTTAATTTCTCCCTTCAGGAGCATGTTGATAGGGTTTTAGCAAGAAACTGGACAATTGAGCAATGTCCTATTTTGCTTAAATTTTGGACACCAACCTTTGATGTTTCTCACGAAAGGGTTGATGTGGTGCTGATTTGGGTTTGGCTTCCGGGCCTGCCGAGACAATATTGGTTTGAGGAGAATTTTACATGCATTGGT
Source organism: Pseudotsuga menziesii (assembly GCA_001517045.1). Lineage (NCBI taxonomy): Eukaryota > Viridiplantae > Streptophyta > Pinopsida > Pinales > Pinaceae > Pseudotsuga > Pseudotsuga menziesii. The sequence continues at coordinate 121,883 of LPNX010258116.1, forward strand.
AATATTCTTGGAACCTTTCTGGAGGTGGATATGTCTTTCAAAGTTAATAAGCTGCGCAGGGTGGCTCTGATACTTATCAATATCAATGTGCGCGAGGGATTGTATGAAGAAATTCACCTGTCATGGGGATATACTTTCTTTAAGCAGAGGCTGGAATACAAAAATATCCCTTTCCGATGTCATAGGTTCCATGCTTATGGACACCTGGCGGTGGATTACAGACTTGGGGTGCGCACGATCAATGGTTGGGGTCCTAAGCAGGGGTCTTGAGGGTTTGGTTCGAGCCGAGGGGTGTCATCACCTTCTTTGGGACCTTCTTCGTCTGAGACTGAGGAGATGCACATAGAGGCGGTGGCTCCTGTACTAGCTACAGAGGATGAAAATTGTTGTTCAGAGGTGATGGTCTTAGGGGAAACTGTTGATAATCATCTGGGTTCGGGGACGAATCCACCGGGTATCTCTTCTCTTACCCCTTCTCCATCTTTAAATGTTTTTGTAAATATTTTTCAGGTTTCTGGGATGGAATTGATGGGGGGGAATTAAGAAACCTCACTATTTCGCCACTCCCTTTGGTTGTCTCCACCCCTTCCACTGTTGCAAGTTTAGAGGAGGTTCCACCTTTACCTTTGGTCGATGCTGAGATCGAGAATGAGCCCCCTACCCAACCCACCTATGTGGTCTCTGGATATTTTCTTCGGTCGGGGAATAAAAACCACATTGGGGGCTTAGGGAAAGATTCACTCCTTGTGCCTCGGGGAAGGGGGCGAAAATCCTTTTTGGCTAAGGCACAGTCTAGGGCATAGAAGGACTTGTCTAAAGGAAAACAATTATCTATTGAACGAGTGCTTAGAGCAGTGCAGGCCCAGAAAAAGGGCCGTCGATGAAGATTATGTCCTTTAATTGTTGAGGGCTGGTAGGTCCCCTTAAAAGTGTGAGGACCCTGCAGCAAACAAGTAATCAAAACACACGATATAGCAGTAGAACTCAAGATCACTTTTATATTAATCGCAAGCCACTTCGAGGGGGCAACCTCCTTTGAGCAAGCTCAATACAAAATAACTTCACCGTGCCTTCCTTGGCCTCAACACACACTTATATACCAAAATAGGCGCCAATACTATGGGTCAAAACCATGGGCCAATATAAACTATGGATCAACAAATACTACAGGTGGCTTACAAAGCATATGCGCCTCACAACAATAACACAAACTATGGATCAACAATTACTATGGGATGAATTACAAAGCATATGCGTCCAATAACAATATACTAACATAGTAAAGAGAGGGATTGACATGGGTTCCTAACATCCCCTCCCCCTTAGAAAAAGCTTTGTCCTCAAAGCTTTAGATGTGGAAATTGTCGCTGTATCTGGAGGAGTGGTTCCCACGTAGCATCCTCGGGCTGCATTTCGTGCCATTGAATTAATACCTCTATGATAGAGCGAGAGCGAAGCTGACGAGTGCGCTTATTGAGGACATCCTCTGGCTCCAAAAAGATGGATCCTTCATTATCCAGTTCTGGTAAAATAGTTTGGCCTTTGATGTTGGTGCCAAGAAATTTCTTCAGACAAGAGACATGAAATACTGAATGAATGCGGGAAGAAGGCGAAAGTTCCAATTTAGAAGCAACAGACCCAATCTTCTGAAGAATCCTATATGGCCCATAGAACTTTGGGGCGAGTTGATGAGACCCTTTGAGTTTTAGTGAGGATTGCTTGTAAGGCTAGAGACGAAGAAAAACCATATCACCGGCTTCAAAAGTGCGCTCAGAATAGTGCTGATCAACTTGTTGCTTCATGCAATTTCCTTCCATGTGAAGGTTTTCACACAAAATACGAAGGACTGCGTCAACTGCCTGAACTGGAGAACTGCTGGGGGTGTGAGGAAGAAGAACTGGCAGTGCCTGAACATAAATTGCTTCATATGGAGTCATTTTAGAGGCAGTGCGGTAAGAGGTATTGTACCACCATTCAGCGAGAGGGAGCCACTTTGCCCACTGATGTTGTTGCTCAGAGGAGAAGCAACGAAGATAAGGTTCCAAGCATTTATTGATAATTTCAGTCTGACCATCCGTTTGGGGGTGATAACCTGAACGCATCTTCAGTTTGGTGCCAGTGTGGTGAAAGAGTTCTGTCCAAAAATGACTGGTGAAAGTCGCATCACGATCCGAGACAATGGAAGAAGGCATTCCATGAAGACGAAGGATCTGGTCCAGGAAAATTTAAGCAACGGAAGAAGCTGTATAGGGATGGCTGAGAGCACAAAAATGATGATATTTGGAGAGGCGATGAACCACAACCAAAATCACAGTCTTCCCTCCAGATTTAGGGAGCCCATCAATGAAATCCATAGAAATATCTGTCCATATCTGGGGAGGTATGGGCAAGGGCTCGAGCAATCCCGGAAGGGGTGTTGTTTCACCCTTATTGCGCTGGAAGGTATCACCTTCAACCACCATCTATTGAATTGGCCTTTTCATGCCCTGCCAAAAGAAGTTGCGTCATTCCCGTTCATACGTTTTGAGAAAACCAGAGTGCTCCACTGACGGAGAAGCATGGAGTTCATAGAAGATAGCTTGTTGAAGAGTTGTGTTCTGGGGAAGCACCAGACGACCCTTGTATCGTAGTGAAGCACCATCCCAAGAGTAATGTGGAACAATAGAAGGGTTGTTGGCCAAGCGTTGGATGATGTGAGATAATGAAGAGTCATTGACATAACCCTGCTGAACCGATTGTAACCAATTGGGAACAGGCATAGAAATAGCGGAAATAGAACCTTGGTCATCAAATGTGCGAGAAAGGGCATCCGTCACAAGGTGGTCCTTACCCTTCTTATAAGTGATCTCATAGTCATAACCCATGAGGTTGCTAACCCATTTCTGTTGTGCTGGGGAGGATACACGCTGTTCTAGGAAATATTTCAGACTCTGGTGATCATTCTGGATGCAGAAATGAGTCCCTGATAGGTAGGGTCGCCACTTTTGTACTGCATGCAAAATGGCCATCATTTCCTTCTCATATGTAGAGGCAGCTAAATTCTTACCGGAAAGGGCTTCGTGGGTGAATGCAATGGGGTGTTCATCTTGAAGGAGAACAGCACCAAGTCCATTTCCGCAAGCATCACTCTTAATAGTGAAGGGCTTGGAAAAATCAGGCATAGCTAGAACGGGTGTAGTACACATAGCTTGTTGCAGCTTGTCAAATGCACGCTCAGTAACATGTGTCCATGTAAAAGCATCATTTTTCAACAGCGCAGTTAATGGAGCTGCAAGCTTCCCATAATCCTTGACAAACTTGCGGTAGTAGCCAGTCAACCCCAAAAAACCATGAAGGCTCTGAAGTGTCTTAGGAGGTGACCAATTGTTCATGGCAGCGATTTTGGCAGGATCCACACTAACCCCTTGTGCTGAGATAATGTGCCTGAGATACTCAACTTCCTTTTGGCCAAAAACACATTTAGACTTTTTGGCATGGAAATGATGATCAGAGAAAAGTTGCATTACAAGAGCCAGATGCTGGAGATGTTCAGCCCATGTTTTACTGTAGATGAGGATATCATCAAAAAATACCAGAATGAATTTCCTCAAATAGGGCCTGATGTTGGGAGGAATGCTACCAGGGAGGAGCTGAATATGATGGTCCTCTGGTCATGAAGGTGAAGTCCCACTGGTTCAGCAAAAACACCTGTATAGCGATCCAGAATTTGTTGGAGATCCAAAGGAGTAGTGGGGGCTGCTGAAGGTTGCATTTGAAGGGAATGGAGCTGAGCAATGACACCATGGGAATTCTTCTTAAGGAGTTTTTCCATGCGATGTGAATTGATGATGCTGAGAGACCCTGGTTGTAATCCCTTCAATGTGTGTTTGTGTCCATCGGGGGAGAACTGCATTCAAAGTTCAGCAAAATCCCATAATATGGGGCCAAGTGTACGCAGCCATTGAGCGCCCAAAACCACATCACATCCGCCTAAGGTCAAGGCAAACATGTCAGAGCGGAGGTTATAATCTCCCATAGAGATACGCACATTACGAAACTTCCCTTTGCAAGGTAAGGTGCCCCCATTAGCAATCATGACTTTAAAGTTGCAGCAAGGATGGATAAAACAATCAGCTTGTTTGGCGATCCAAGGGTCAATGAAATTATGAGTGCTGCCAGAATCAATGAGTATTGTAAGAGGAAGCTTCTTGAAGTAACCGCATACCCGCATTGTTTGGGGGGCAGTGACTCCAGCTAAAGCATGGAGGGATATCTCGGGTTGGCCGTCCTGAGATGGAGGGTCAGTAGGCGGCTCCTGAGTGTCAACCGGAGCATCCATGACATCGACAACTTCTTCACCAATTTTAGAGGTAGGTGGAGAATCCACATCCAAGAGATAGATCTTTTGTTGAGCACATCGATGTCCCCGACTAATTTCTCATCACAGTTATAACAAAGCCCTTTTTCTCTGCGTTCCTGCATCTTTGTTTCAGACAAATGCTTGATTGGAGGTGAGCGAGGAGCGGGAGGAATGGGAGGTCGTTGAGAACCCATATTGCGGAAGGGAACAAAAGAGGATTTGGAGCGCTGTTGGGCTGCCACCTTGTCTTCTGCCAACTTAGCCAACCCCAGGGCTTCCATCATTGTGTTGGGACTGAACATTTTGACCTCAGAGCGAATTGCATCCTTTACACCACTGATAAAACAACTCCGGTAGAAGTCATCAGGTAATCCTTCAGTGTGATTAGCTAGTTTCTCAAATTCAGTTTGATACTCTTTCACAGTGCCAGTTTGGCGCAGTTTAGTGAGAGCTCCTGTGAAGTCATCAAAAGCACTCGGACCAAATCGGTGCAAAAGGAGCTGGCAAAAAGCAGGCCATTTTGGCTCTTCATGAGCCTTGATGTACCAACGATACCATTGAAGAGCTTCCTATTCCAAATGAAAGGAGGCAAGTGGAACTTGGTGGACATCAAAAGTATTATGAAGGCTGAAATACTGTTCTGCACGATAGATCCATCCAGTCGGATCAGTACCATTGAAGCGCAGAAAATCTAGCTTCGGACCGCGAAAATTGCTGGAAGAAGAGAACCCATTGGTTGATGAAGACTCGGACTGGCGTCTGGTGTTCATAGCTGAATGCTCAAGATGGAGACCGAGAAATTTTTCATCCAGTTCCTGGAGTTTGACTTGGATGGCTGCAAGTGCTTCCTCCATGATTTTTTCTCCTGTGTGGGTGACAACCATAAGCAGGAGATTTTTCAGGAAGGGATCTGCAACGACACGGAAGTGATCGGCAACAGGTGGATCTGCAATGGCGCGGAACTGACCGGCAACAGTTCTGGACAGAGGAATGCAATTGTGCAACTGAAAATAGATATGGACCCTAGGTATGTGCGGCTTCCTATCGGTTCAAGGGATTCACTCAGCCACCAATGCTATCTGACGGCTTGCGTATTGGGGTAGTACCCCTCACACCACGGCTCAGGTAAAACTGATAACTGCTTGGCCATAAACGACAGCTCTTGGTTTACCTCACGGGTGGGAACTAGTCAATCAGGTAGGGGTCGTTGCCCTTTTCGCTGGCAGGTCCTCTCAATGGGCCAGCTACTTCGGGGTTCCTATGGTACTCCTCACAATGAGTTTTAAGGCTTATGCCCAAGTACTTCCCACAGTTAAGCGGAGAGGGATTATTCCCAGATCCGAACCTGCAACAGAAAAAAAAAATTGGGCAGAAATTCCACCCAATGTTCAAAAACCAGATCTATATTGCTCAGAATCGCTATTATAGCATGTTTCCGGAACGGGAACAACCACTCTGCTTCTACCCATGAAATCAGAATAGAAATTTGGGCACTTGGTCAGAAGATTTTCTCGCCGCAATTTCCGCGGTCGTCACCGAAATTCTGAAAAATTGCGGATTTTAAATCCGCGATATCTCCACTTTTGGAACTCCAAATGAGATGATTTTTTTTTGAAACTGCATATTTTTGAAAGAGGAATTCAGATATGCAATCGGTTTCTTCTTATTTTGTGTAGAAAGTTTCAGAAATTGATCTGAAAGTCGCCGCCCAAAAAAAAAAAAATTCCCACGTGTGCCAAGGAAAGTGCTCTGATACCAGATGTGAAGACCCTGCAGCAAACAAGTAATCAAAACACACGATATAGCAGCAGAAATCAAGATCACTTTTATATTAATCGCAAGCCTCTTCGAGGGGGCAACCTCCTTTAAGCAAGCTCAATACAAAATAACTTCACCGTGCCTTCCTTGGCCTCAACACACACTTATATACCAAAATAGGCGCCAATACTATGGGCCAAAACCATGGGCCAATATAAACTATGAGCGCCAATACTATGGGTCAAAACCATGGGCCAATATAAACTATGGATCAACAAATACTACAGGCGGCTTACAAAGCATATGTGCCTCACAACAATAACACAAACTATGGATCAACAATTACTATGGGACGACTTACAAAGCATATGCGTCCAACAACAATATACTAACATAGTAAAGAGAGGGATTGACATGGGTTCCTAACAAAAAGACTTGCACTGTGGCGGGTGTTTGATTTAGAACACATGGATATAATGTTGTTTTAGGAAACTCTTGGCGATGGTGATGAGATCAAGGAGAAGTTGGAGAATTGTTTTTTTGGTTGGACCTTTGTGACCCTGGATGTTCGGGGTCATTCAAGGGGCCTAGCTATGGGCTGGGACACCCATGTGGTTAAAGCCCTAAATATTTGGGGTATGGAGTCGGTTCTGGGAATGACGATGCAAAGATTGGATCATGGGGACCCTGTTGATTTTTTCAACATTTATGGTCCTTATATTAATCGAATTCCTTCTGGGACAATATTTTCTCTTTGGTTTTGTTTTGTGGTGATTTGGCTGTCATTGGAGGAGATATTAATTTTTCTCTGGGACAAGCGGAGGTTTGGGGGCCATTTGCTCTTCTAGATCTTCATTCTGATTACTTTACTCAAAATCTCATTGAGAAAAATTGGTTGGACTTCGAACTGGTTAGGCTTAAGCCGACTTGGCATAACAACTGATGTGGGGATGGGCGTGTGGCAAAGCGTCTCGACTGGTTTCTTGTTAGTGAAAAGATGGTGGAACAACAAAAATTCATGAAGCAATGGGTAGGATGTGGGAGACGATCAAATCATCTTCCCATTTTTCTGGAATATAGGAATGGGCCGGTAAAACTGCCCAGCCCTTTAAAATTCAACAATATTTGGTTGAAGGATGAATGTTTCCGACAGATGATTCTCTCAAATTGGGTCTCTTATGATCCAGAATCCAGACTGTCGGTGGCTTTCCAATTTGCAGAGAATTTTGTCCAGCTGAAAAGGTTCATTAAACTATGGGCTTTGGAAAAGAGGAGAAGAGATGAAGCTAAGCCACCGTAGACTGAATTGGAGATAGAATCCATTATGGACCCGGAGGGAGGAGGTATGCTTAATCAGGAGTCTAAGGACATTTTGGTTGGTCTACTGGGGTGCAGGAACACTCTCCTATTGGAAAGGGAGGATACTTGGCATTTAAAGAGTAGGGCTATTTGGTTGGCTTGCGGGGATGAAAATACAAAAAAATTTCATGCTTATGCCAAAGGAAGGAAAGCTATGAATACCACCTGGAGCTTGGAGGATGACAGAGGCCGTAGGCGTGAAATATTTGAGGAATTGGCGGAGACTGGAGTTGAACATTTTTAGAATTTATTAAAGGCTCCGGCTGGGGCACATATTGCGGAGATCATGCAAGTTGCTCAAGTCTTTCCAGGGTTTGTAGGGGAGGAGGAAAACACCTCATTGATGGCAGAGGTCTCTAAAGAAGAATTGAAAGTGGCTCTCTAGAGTTTTTAGAAGGACAAAAGTCCTGGTCCTGATGGCTGGACCATCAAATTATTTATAGAACTTTATGAGCTTTTGGGGGCTGACATTCTAAAGCTGGTGGAATATTCATGCCTATTTGGAAGGATCCGGGCATGTTTCAATTCGACCTTCATTGCACTTATCCCCAAGGTGGATAACCCCAAGTCTCTGAATGACTTCAGACCTATTTCACTTTGTAATTGCATCTACAAAGTGATCACTAAGGTTATTGCCCGGAGGTTAAAGGACTTACTGTCTAAACATATTTCTGGTGAACAATTTGGATTCCTCAAAGGCAAACAAATTCATGAGGCCATTAGGGTGGCATAGGAAGGCCTTCACAGTATGAAGACTCATAAAATCAAGGGGGCTATCTTGAAGATCGATCTGTCCAAAGCATATGATAAGGTACGATGCCTTTATTCACATATGCTACTAATACATCTCAGTTTTGGGATTTCTTTTGTCAGGGGGATCATGAGCTATATTACTACTATGTCTTTCTCTGTTCTGATAAATGGAGCTGCATCCCCTTTTTTCATGTGGAGAGAGGATTGAGGCAAGGCTGTCCTCTGTCTCCTTTACTATTTCTGCTTGTAGCTGAAGGCTTGAGTCGTCTATTGAAGAAAGCTCATAGAGAGGGATGAGTGTCTGGTATTAATGTTTCTCCACAGCTGCAAATTACACATCTATTGTTCGTGGATGATGTACTTATATTTTGTTCTAGGAATGTTCATGATGTCAATACTATTTCCGGAATCCCGGGTCTTTTCTCCTCTGCGACTGGTATGGAAATTAATGCTGGGAAGTCTTCATTGACGACTCATGGTATGGATGTGGTGGAAATAAGACACGCCACAACTCTTTTCCCCTTCATTCATGCAATTTTGGATGAGGGCCTTAAATATCTGGGTTTTATGTTAAAACCCAACAACTATCTCAAGAAGGACTAGTTGTGGCTGATTGAAAAATTGGAGAAGAGTCTACATTCCTGGAGCCACCGTTGGCTCTCTAGAGCGGGGAGACTTATTCTGGTAAAATTGGTTTTCGAAGCTATCCATGTTTACTTGATATCACTTTCTTGGATCCCTCTGGCTATCTTGGAAAAAATGCAAAAAATTTGCCTTCATTTTTTGTGGAGCAGACACAAGGATGCCTCGGTCTCCCCATGGTTCCGATGGGAAAATATTGCTAATCCTAAATCCCTGGGGGGCTGGGGACTTAAAAATATTTTTCAATTTGTGAGGGCCCTGGCAGCAAAAGGAGGATGGTGTTTGATCCACTCTAAAAAATTGTGGACCAAGGTCATGATTGAGAAATATATTGCCCTTGGCTCTATAATTGATTGGATAAGAAGACCATAAAAGGGCCACAAGGGTGGATCGGTCATTTGGAAAGCAGTGAACAAATCCTTTGTTGTCATTGGAGAAAACCTGACCTAGAAGGTGGGTGATGGTAGGAAGGTGCAAGTGGGAGTCGACTCGTGGCTTGGGTGCAATGGTAGTTTTAGGCTGTCTGAACATTTGGTGATTTCTCTAAGGCAGCAAGGAGTTCACTATCTCTTCCAGCTAGTAGCTCCTGTACAGGAGGTTTGATGGTCACAGACATGGCGACCGATCACTGATTTTGTACTCAATGAACAGGAAAAGAACGAACTGAATTTGTATATAGGGGCTCTTCGACTATCCATGATTCATCTTAGGATGGAGGAGGATATACTCATTTGGAATGGGGCCTCATGTGGGATGTATACTCCCAAAGAAGGGTATATCTTCCTGAGTGCTCAGGATAATGAAGTACATATTGAATGGTGGTGGCGAAAAATTTGGAAATTACATTGTCCCCCCAAAACACACCTTTTCTGGTGGTGTGTTTTAGAAAACAAAGTCCCTTGCTGGGAAAATATTCTTAAAAGGGGCTTCATTGGACCAGGTTGGTGTGCACTATGCCAAAACGTCGGGGAATCGACTGCACATCTTTTTCTCTCTTGCCCATATTGTGTGGCGGTTTGGGGGGAATCCTGCACACTGCTGGGATTGGATCCTGTGTGCAAATGGGAGGGGGACACTATCATACATGCCTAGGAACATTGGAGAAGATTGGGAAATTCAGATTTCATGACTCTTCTTCCTCTCCTGGTGACTTGGGGTATATGGTTGGCCAGGAATAAACTTATTTTCACTGGTAAGGTTTGTACGCCGACTATTACTGCTGGGATGGTCTATGGGATCACTCATGCTCTCCCAAAATACTTGCAGATTAAAAACTAGAGGGAGGTTTTGGCTCTTGATATTGATTGGTCTACTCCCTGGGATTTCTTTGACGGTGCTTCACAAAATAATTTTTGTGGAGGTGGTGGTATATTAAACTTGGATATTTATCAGTCCTTTGAATTGATTACCGGTATGGGGGAGGGCAGTAACAACCGTGTAGAACTTTTAAGTCTTTAAATACTCCTCATATTTGTAGCAGAGAAAGGGTGTAGAACCATTAGGATTTTTGGTGATTCCTTAAATGTGATCAATTGGGTTAAAAAAATTCAATCTTGTAGCGATCTTCTGTTATGCAACATTTTACTATCTATATGGGAAGTGATGGAATCCTTTGATTTGATCTCACTCACACATGTATATAGGGAGAATAACTGCCAGGCGGACTTTGCATTGAAGGCGGGGCTCCTGTTGGATCTAGGCATTTGGAAGGTTAAGGAACGATTAGGCAATCAGGCATTTGAATACAACCATCGTCCTTTTTTTGATATGGTGGCGGCACTGATGTTTTGTTGAAGGGGCTAGGACATTATCATCCTCTGGTGCTGTTTAATGACAGTTACTCTATGGTTTTCTGTTGTGATTTATCAGACTACTTGCATATATTTCATCAACTACTTTTTACATGAACATATATTACAGGATTATAGGTTTCATTTTGGAGTGGGCAAGGCTCATTTTTTGTTTTTTTTGCTAACATTTTAAATGTTATTACTGAAATCTGATGGATGGATTAGATTAGTTCACTTGACTATGATATGAGTTATGGTTTGATGATTTTGAATATGCTTTGCATATCTACAAACTGTAATTTTGTCTCTGTATGGATGATATAAAATTATGCTTTTTTTCCTTGGAAAAAAAAAAGAGAAATAGTTTGCATGCATGGTAAAATTGGGAGACAATTCCAAATACTCAATACAAGTAGTTGGATCCACATCCTTCCAGCTGAGTTCGAGAGACACACTAAATGTGGAGGAAACTCTTTATGTCCCTTGATTGAAGAATAATATACTCTCTGTCTATGTCCTTGAAGATAAAGGCTTCTGAGTCATCTTCATGGAGAATAAAGCATACTTGTGGCCGAAGAACCAAAACAATTATACTTCTATTGTTATTAAAGTTCGAGAAGGAGGACTTTACAAGGTCCCAGGAAAGATTATTTCATCCATGACACATCATACTATCATCCCATGTGAGTTTTGGCATAGGAAGCTTGGACACCTTCACTTTAGAGCACTACATGGTTTGCAATGAATGGTGAAAGGCATGCATAGTTTTGATTCTGTACATGATACTATTTGTTGGGGTTGTGCTTTAGGAAAGAATGTTAAAAATAAGTTTCTTATCAGCCATATTAGATATAAATTCATATTAGATAGTGCACTCAAATGTGTGTGGACCCATGTATTCCCCATCCCTCGGTGGACATCTTTACTATGTTTTATTCATTAATGATTTTTCTCGTAAGGCATGGATTTACTTCACGAAAGACAAAAGTGAAACATTCAGTAAATTCCAAGAATATAAATCCTTAGTTGAGAATCAAACAATTAGGCATATCCATGCCCTAAGGTCTAATAATGGTGTAAAATTTGAATCAAATACTTTTAATTATTTTTGTGGTGATGCGGCGATATGTAGACAATTAACAGTTCCTTACAACCCACAACATAATGGGGTTGTAGAGAGAAAGAACATAACTATTTGTGAGGCTGCAAAATCCATGTTACATGATCAGGATCTATGTTCTTATTTGTTGGTAGAAGCTACTAGTACAACAGTGTACATACAGAACAAAATTCCCAATGCAGTTCCCGATGAGAAACACCTGAAGAGGTGTTCACTGATGAGAAATCAGACATATCACATCTTCGTATTTTTGGATGTCATGTGTATTATTCACATTCCAAAAGAAAAGAGAACCAAGATGGAACCTTCTGGAAAGAAGGGAACTTCTGTGGGCTATAGTGAGCTTCCAAGGAATTCAGAATACATGTACGTAGTGAGAGACGTGTTTAGGTTAGTCAAGATGTGACTTTCCATGAGGAGGAAACATTCAAGAGGTCAAAAGAGCTTCAATGTGATCGAGAGATATAGGAGGATGATACTCCTATAGAAGAGGATCATGATGATGATTCTTCCCCTTCTGATGTTCATAGGGAGAATCCAACATATCATGTAGAGCTACCTGTCATTGATGAACCAAATGAATTGGTTGATGAACCTCCTACAAAGAGGAGGTCAACATGGCGCCGAGATGTGCTGAGATATGTTAAGAAGCATGGAGCACTAGTAGGAACTTCTGGAGAGTGTAAGCATCGTTATAGGTATTCAAGATATGTTGCATTGATGAGCAACATCAGTGACTTAGAGCCTTCATTATATGAAGTGGTTGTAGAGAAGAAAGTGTGGAAAAATGTTATGATAGAGGAATATCATTCTATTATGAAGAATTATGTTTGGGATATTGTTCCCAAACCTAAGAGGAAGTCAGTTGTAACTTACAGATGGCTTTACAAGATAAAGAATGATGTAGATGGCAATGTGGACAAGCACAAAGCCAGCCTTTTTTACTGTGGCTTTTCTCAAAAAGAGGGCATTGATTATGAGGATACTTTTTCTCTAGTGGTCATGTATACCACCATTAGATCTATTATTTAACTTGCATCAAGATTGGGTTGTAAGATTCACCAGATGGATATGAAGACTTCCTTCCTCAATGGTAAGGTTGAGGAAAAGGATCACATTGAGCAGCCAGAGGTTTTTGTGATACATGGGAAGGAGTCCCATGTGTGCAAATTGAAGAAAGTCGTGTATGGGTTAAAACAAGCTCCTCGATCCTAGTATTCCAGAATACACAGTTATCTTCATAAACTGGGTTTCTTGAAGAGTGAAGCAGATTCAAACTTGTACTTCAAACTAGTGGGGAACCAACCTCTGGTACTAGTCCTATATGTGGATGATATTTTCCTCATTGGAGATTAAATATTAATTTTTGAGTGTCAGAGGGAAGCTTACCTCGGAGTTTGAGATTAAATACTTAGGTCTTATGCACTACTTCCTAGTCCTTGAGATTTGGCAAAGGAATGATGATATATTTATATCTCAAGGGAAGTACACTGTGGACATCTTGCACATATTTGGCATGGTGGATTGTAAATCCATGAATAATCCAATGGATTCGAATTTGAGGAAACTCCATGAAATTGAGATTGGATTGGATCAAGTGGACTCCACATTATAGAGACAATTGATTGGCTCGTTGATGTACCTGATATATTCGAGTCCAGACATTTGTTATGTAGTTAGTATTTTGCGTCAGTTCATGACTAATACTAGACACATCCACTAGGTTGTAGGTAATCATATTTTGAGATACCTATGAGGTACAGTTTCTTATGGACTAAGGTATGCCTCCAATGGAGGAGTGTTAATGCTTGGAAACACTGATTATGATTGGGGTGGAAGCATTGTTGATCATAAGAGAAATTTTGGATATTGTTTCATCTTGGGTTTTGTTATGATTGCATGGTCTAGCGGAAAGCAAGGTTCAATTTCCTAGATCGCTGCAGAGGTTAAGAACATTTCTGCTAGTACTGCTTCCACAGAAGTAGTGTGGCTAAGAAAGCTACTTGGAGGATTGTTCGGTGAAAATCTAGAGCCTACAGTGATCAGGTGGGACAACCAGATTTGTATAAATCTTTCTGAAAATCATGTGTTCCATGACAAGTCGAAACACATAGAAATGAAGTATCACTTCATTCAAGACATGGTCCAGAAAGGTATTGTAAAGCTTCAGTACATAGCTACTAATGAAAAAATTGCAGATGTGATGACAAAGCCTCTATTTGTGACAATGTTCAGACACTTCTGAGTTAATCTTGGTATGGCAGATAATGTCTCCCTCACTAAGGGGGAGTGTTAAATGTACAGCATAAAGATTCATTCTCCAAGAGACTTATGTTGTATCAAGTCCGAAACTTATGTTGTATTAATTTCAGAAACTTCTGTTGTATTAAGTTAAGAGACTTGTGTTGTATCAAGTCTAGAACTTATGTTGTATTAAGTTCAGGAATCTTGTGTTGTATCAAGCTAGGACATTATGTTGTATCAAGTCCTATTCATGAGATATGAATATACTATGATCTTTTGTTGTATTGAGATCAAGACCTTATGTTGTATAAATTCTATAACCTTGTGTTCTATCAATGTTGGCATCTTGTCTTGTATCAATATTGGAGTCTTGTGTTGTATCAAGACTGGTCTTGTGTTGTATTAAGACCATATAACTTGTGTTGTATTAAGATGTGACTTGTGTTGTATCAAGACATGAGGATATACTATGAGATGTATGGCTAGCCATGGTCACTAGGTGTTATAACTATCCTTTAGGGATTAGATACCCCTAGAGTGATTTAATTTAGCATATGACTATATGACCCGGGGTAATACATATTATCATAGGTTTGGAACAATTCTTCTAAGTATGATAGATAAATATTATTAATTAATTAAACACTTATCAAGCATGCATAATTTAACTAATGATAAATGAGATAAGCACGGGGATAAAGTGAGGATTTTAATTTCCCACGAATTTCCCATGCCATACCTCTAGTGAACTCGAATTAAAAAGGCATCATTTAATTCTATGTTGTGGAAAACAAGTTTCGGTTAATTAAGGAATCTGCTCCTTGATTTATGCAAAGTGTTTGTTGTGGATGGCACTAATTGTGAAGCACTAAAGACATTTAGTCAAACTCTTAACTAATGGTAAAGAAGTTAGTTAATCATTTCACATTCATTTCAATTCGGTTCAATCAATTCACATTCAGTTAAAGGAATTTAACACCGGTGAATTAATGGAGGGTGCATATCTTCAGCATGGGAGATAATTTTGAGGTGATAACTTGGCACCAAGTCAAGGAAGGCACAATAGGTAATGTGTGGTGTTAGCACTGGAATTGAACCAAAGGTTGCAGAAGGGCTCACTCCTCGGTAATAGCAAAACCACTTTTGGCCACGCCTCCAGCCCTGTGTGGTCAGAGAGGGATCTCTTGTTTGTCACTGCAGCAACTCCACATAAGGTTGTCAGTCTTGTGTGTCACCAGAGTCTACTCTGCATAGGATTTTCAATCAGTATGATTAGGGGGCTAGGATCTTGAATGGGGCAAAGTGAGTCGAGGTAGGTTCATGGTGAGGTTATCAAGGTTAAAGGACCATGGTAAATGGAGTCGAAACCTGCGTAAGAAATGATTGCAGATGGAAAGAATGACGAAAGGTAGAAAATGGAGGCAAGATAGCTGCTGATTTCCCTATCATGAGATTTTAGCGGGTGTTTTGGAGGACAAGAAAGGATAGTCCATCTCATGGAGCATCGGCGAGATGAATTCCATGAGACTTTAGAAGAACCATTGTTAATGCCTGGAACAGCAGTCGGAGCGTAGCAAGTAGAAATTTCGAACCACTATACCCTATGTTGCAGGCATGAAAGCAATAAACAAAATGGAGTGAAAACAAGGAAACACAATTTACACGTAAAAAAAGCACTTATTGGGAAAAACAACAACATAGGAATCTCTGCTGTGAATGACAGTCTTCCACTGCAATTTTATTCATAAACAGGTATCAAGCTTTTACAAATGGGAGCCTCAACCTGAGATTGTTTCCAAATCCGATTCTCTAACCCCTTTCTCCCTCTATCGGGAGCATTTTTATGCAATCCTAATGCTGAGATTACAGAATAAAAAACTGTTACAAGTCACCATCTGGTGTTAACAGTGCAAAGAGTGGGCTATCACCACGTTTTACAAATATAAACAAACATTATGGAGACAGAGCGCATGATAACGCGGGCTGAAAGCGTAGAGCCTCCCACAATCCTGCTTCGTGAAAATGACTCCCACGCGATGTGTTGATGAACTATTGTCTGCACAGGCTGCCCTAGACCCATTTTGGGTCTCCTTGTCTAGCTAGAGGTGCAATGGTGGCATGTGTGGCGCCAGAGAGGAGCTTTTTTCCTCCCGATGTTCAATCATATCACACGGCATGGCTAAGATTCCGAATCATTTCCGCGTGGCTGCCGAGATCGTTCTAAGGGTCCACGCTTGCAATCCGAGGAGTTGCGCCACGGGATGAGACTTCCACCTCAGGCATATCCTGAATGGCATTGGAGGAATCATCCAATCTGCAATGAGGCAGATTACACGTGTGAATGCCCCCTCCGCTGTCATTTCCACATAGGATGGGAGATTTTCACTTCGGGAGTCTTCTTCAGCCATTCGATCAAAGGAAGCTTTGTATCCACTGTCCACGTTCCACTTATCCTGCTACCAACCTTTCTCTTCGGTACACCGTGGGAGGTTTGGATTGTGATACTTTCTGAGTCATAGATCAAGGTTGGCCCTCATGCAGCCGTCGATCGAAATAGGCCCCATCCTTTTTCGCAACGGAGAACTCAACAATTCGCTCGTGCTGGTTCACTCTGTGAAATGAACCATAGCTGCTGATATTTTCTTGCCTTTATCATAGCCATTGATCCCATTCGACCCCTACGCCTTTTCACGATTTAAGATTGCGGTTTTACCCGCACAAGTATGGATTGCGAAATCGTTGTAGGTCGTATATCTTCCCCAAGCCACATCTCAACTGTCGAAATCTTTTGGTCATTAACAGATTTCATGAACTGGGAAAGGAGCTTGGACCACGCATGTTTGTCCATGCGAAGCAATCTGGAACCATTGATCTACCTTTGATCAATTGCATCCCTTGAATATGGATCGCACCCAATGTCACGATACACTTTCCGCTTTCATCATTGAAGGATGGTCACATGAGATTCGAGGGGATGGGACCCTTACCGAACCTCTATCAAGCCCTCGAATCAACTGTTAAAAAGGATTGTTCACAATTGGCTCCACGAGGGATGCTATCCTCCCAACGAGGTAGCAAAGAACCCACGTAGACCAAGTGCAGAATCCATTGGGCCACCTTCATCTTGTCTCGGGCCTCTCCATTCTGCTTCATGCTACTGCTTCAGTGAATACATGACACTCTTGCAAATCATGCTGGAGACTGTAAATCTGTGATGGTAACTGAAAATGGAAACAAATTGAAAATAGTAATGAAGTAAATTCTCGATAACAACTGAGCTTATTTTCTCCTACCTACTCTATCTAAATTTGTACACAAGTCTGATTAAGTGAAATCAGACTTCCAGTGAAGCCAATCAAGCAACTTGCCTAATATTCTTGTTCTTGCATGGTGCTCGATGGACAAAAATGAAACAGATAATGGGATAAGGGAATGATAAACAAACTGATGTTTAAGGAAGAGATATGACCAATCATTGCCTTCACCCAGACCCTCCATGTATTTGGCCACAGGGTCATAAAAAATATGACAACCCTCAAAAAAATTTGTCATTGGCTCACCATGAGAAAGCTGCCCCAACTGTAAATTCCCTTGCATGCTGTCAAACCAATCTTCAAAAGAACCATGCAAGGAAAACACATGACAATTTCTAGGTGAAACATCCACAACTTCATCCAAAAATTCTGATTTTAAAACTTCATGTTCTTTATATGTTTCAACAGAAACATTATTCATTTCTTCAACATGTCTAGTTTTTGCTATGTCTTCATACTTCTGATCTTGGATTGCAATGAGATTTTCCTCACTAATATAAATTGTGACAGGCTGATTGCATTCTTCAGAAAACAAACCAGTATACCCATCTCCTTCCAACTCGCTAGGCTGATCATCTTCTTCAAGCAAAGAGAGCTTTATATATTCATGTAAATCTTTAGGTGTAATATGAATTTGATCAACATGCAGAGGTCTTCCTTCAATCACTATTTCAAAATATGATTTCTCTTTACTTGCATTTTCAAAAAATGAACATGTGCAGGGACTACAAGACTGATATTTTCCAGAATTATCATCTTATGTGTAATCAATCATGCAAGCACTGTAACTTTCAAGAGATTGCTGCTGCGAAAAGGAATTTTTTTGTTTGTGAAGGGGAGGCCTCTTCTTGTAACAAAAATTCGGAAGTTGAATAACATGAGGAAGGATTCGATTGATAGTCCCAACCTCTCTCTTGGTCACAAAAAGAATGCCAAGAATGCTGCAAATCATCATCAGTTTCAGGAAGAGAGATATAACTGGTTGAAACAGAGCTTTGGTTTATGTCAACTTCAGCCGAGGAAGACAATACTGACTGCTGGGAGTTTTCTTGAATATCATGGAAGTTGGATTGCCTTTCTTTTTTAGCTGAATTTTCATGTAAGATCTCTAAAACCTCTTCATCCAAATACTGATAATCACCACACTCATCTTTCACATTTTCAATGAACTCTCTATCGTGTGTGCAACAATCTTGAAGTAACAACAAAGAAGGATAATGCCTTTTGAAATGTTCATGAAATATTGTATGAAAGTATTTAAGGGAGGATAAACTCCCTACTGGAAATACCTCATACTAAGACCTCGCATACCCTTCCAAACTAAACATGAACAGTCTCATTAAAGAATCTTCATGCCATCCCACTCCTAGCTTATGTATATGCTTATGAAATCTAAATAAATGGATGGCAACATCATCACCCTTTTCATCCTTGAATCTTGGAAGATTTATTTGCCAATTTACCAAAGGTATTTTGTTGGGATAACTAGGAATGGAAGCAAGATTCATAGGAGCATACCTTGCAGCCCGAGAAGTCATCTTGATGGTGGAGAAACTGAATCAGCTCCTCAAACTTTGCAACCTCTTTGTATAGTGGGGCTGCCATAGAACATTATGAAGAATGGATCCTTCATAGATGGAGTCACCAGGTGAAAAGAAACATGAACTTCTTGATGTCTGACCATTGTTCACCATCAACAGTCAGATCTAAACCCTTTATTAAAATACATGGAAGATTTGAGACATCTCCCCGTATTTGTCTTTCTGACCACTGATCTCCCCAGTGGAGTCACCTTCCAAAATCTTTCAGTGGAGTCTCCAGGGAAAATGATACAACCTTTTTCACATGTAAGAATCTCTGTTTGCCCATAGAAATCCTTTATACTTTGAATCTTTGTCGTTCTTCCCAGGGATGATCTTCAATTTTGTCCCCGACAATGGCGCTAGTTTATATGTTAACACCCAATTAAATTTTGGGCATGGGTGTTCCTTTCATTATTTCGCTGCGTCAAGGAGTGGTGAATAGACAACAAAAGGGAGTTGATGGCACACGCAGGGTGGCGCTCAGCAACAGGAGGGTCCGAGGATCAGGAAAACTGGGCTAAAGGGAAGTGTTGGATGCATTAAAGAGGGTTCCCAATCGATGACTGAAAATAGCTAAGAGGCAGATCAACGGTGTCAGATATTTTTGCACGGAGAAATATCCTGACCAAAAGCCACTCCCCAGCCTTGTGAAATGGGTTAAACATAGGGTGCATCAGACGATCAAGATTGGGGCCCGAGAAGATCTACGGCGATGAGCCATTTGGCATCCCAAACTTACAAGAAGTAAGACACAAATATGGATTGCGAAAAGCGGTACGAGCCATTTTGATCAATGGCGCTGGTACAATAAAAGGTAGATCGATGACTATAATTCATTTCGCAATCCAAAATAGCATGGGAGGAAACAAAACTCCACTACACGAAAAGGGGTGGGGTCCGCTTAAATCGATGGTTGCGGAGGAAGTTGGTCCCGATTGGTGGCCAGGTAGCCTGCACACAAAATAAAAACATGTGCAGGAACAGGAGTCTCACAGATCTACGGTCTGAGAACGCAGAGGGTGAATCCACGACGCAAGCCACTCAAGACATACATGAGATATATGACATGTAAAAAGATATAAAAGGCCCACACAAAGTTGCAAAGATTTGTTTTTTTTGAAACCTTGAAGCTTCCAAATACCTAAATCACATCCAAAGCGCCAACCTAGACTAGCCAGGGGACCATGCTACGGAGTAAGGTAGGCCCTTGACACTCTTTCAGTATTATTTGGAAATAGTCTCAATGGAAGTAATGGGGGTAAGAGACAATATAGGAGCAAAGGTATCAGGTCATAATACATAAGAACATCTGTTTGATGCAAACTCTGAGGTTTACGATACCTTCCTAGTGAGGGAAAATATCGAAGCTTCCAGGGGTAAATTGGAAGATCGTAAGAACCAGGGTATGGATACCTGCGGTGTTTTTAAGTCTTTCTTTCATTTCTTCTCTATTGAACAAACCCCCCAGTGCCCTCAATTTGTCGAGTGGTGCACAGAGAATTTCTCTGTCACCGAAGGAGTTATCATGAATAAGTCTAAGTCCAAAATTATCTAGCCTATCAAAGCCTCTATCATTCGCAAAACCCTGGATGTCCTCGACGAATTCGCCCATTAGACCCAAGATTATCGAGAAGAAGACATTATTCACTGCTTTAGAGAGACTCTTGCTCAAAGTAAAGAAGCCTTCCTGAAATCCTGTTCTAAACCTGATAGTGAACCCATCAACCTATCTTACCCTATTGACCTTGGCCAGTTCAGCGAAGAGACTCAGTGGTGTATAACACTGACCAGTCATTTCTTAGGTTTAGATACCGATGCATACATCCTAGAGTCATTGTTGAGTCTTTTATTTGTCTTAGATACTTTCCTGGCCGGACCTGAATTGCTCGAACAGTCATGTCAGTCTTGTCGCCTTAAGTTTGATGAGTTCTTAGCTGAGAACATCCCTTCTCAGTTAACAAACTTCCATGACGCCAAAACGTTCAGGTTCCAGTCCTTTCTGCTGAGGATTTTCATAGCCCACAATGATGAAGATGCACAACTACTAGAATTGGCAATCACTACTGAAATGGCCACTAATTATGGTAAATTCATGAACCAATTGTTGGCCGAAATGTATGAACTCTTTTTCCAGGAAATATTTCCTAGGGTGTTGCTTGAAATGAGACAAATGATGCAATTGTCGAAAGGCAGGAGGATAGGATATTGGTTCCTCTCAGAATTTGGGACAACCATAAGACTGTACGGCTTCGTACATTCACCATACATCTTGCCAGCTTTCTTGACCCCCGGGATCTTCTATTTGGAGTTAATACGGCAAAAAATAATGGTCGAAGAAGAACACTTCTTGAACTTCAAGAAGTGTTCGAATTTGGTCTTTCCTTGGAAATTAGGACCATATATAGTCAGAAACAGGGCTGCATTGCCTTTGGTCTCCAAATTTCTCAGATACATGGGATTTCCTCAAGACCAAGCAATAAAATATGATCCTCATCAGGTTATCTCCAAGAGAAGAACGGTCCTCAAATGCCAGCCCTTTGAGCACATGGAGGTGCCTAGACTCAGAGAAAAATCGAATTGGGAAGATTTCCCTAATACTGTCCCAATGGATACCAGCATCGAACAAGACTCTGGCTTGTAGCTACCTGGAGCAAATTCCCCCCAAGAGGAGTTGGCTGTCGTGGTCACAATTGCTGGGGGATACTCATCATTGGTTAGTTACTCGGCAAGTTCGATAAAGAGAGGGGGTATTGATGCCATGGACACCGAAGAAGTGGACACTGGCAGCATGCCCAAAAGGAAAAAAATAGAGCCCGGAAATCAATTGGTGCAAGCTAAAAAGGGACAAGTGAAGAAGAAGAATGTAGTAAAAATACAGCAATAGGTGGATCCTGAGGTGGCCAAATTGTAGATATAGGAGTGTGTATTCTAAGGGAAAAATGAACAAGCGTCCAAAGAAGAGTGGTTGAAGTCTTACCGAGATAAAGTTGGCAAAACCTTTGAGGAGACGACAGAACTATACCATGAAGCCTCATGGTTGCTTCAGCCCAATGTGGCATTGAAAGCAGTAAGGGATCATGCCACTGATACCCTCAGCTTAGCTTTGGTAGGAAGGAGTAAGGTGTCCGAGGTCAATGTAAACCTTTCAAAGGTTCCCAATTCTGACATTATACATCTGAGCAAAGAGATCGGAGGCATACTGAATACCAGACTGCTTAAAGCTAACATACAATTCTCCAAGTTAGAATAAAGTAAGGCTAAAACTTCTAATCTTTTAAGAAAAATGAGAGTGGAGATCAAAGCACTTAAATCCCAAATCAATAGTTTACAGAAGGAAGCTATACAGATGGAGGGAGGTGGACAGAAAGGAAGCGTGGTCCAGCAATTACTCGATGACAAAGACAAAGATATACAGGCTTTGAAAAAGAGGTTAAGAATCCCCCGCTCTCAGCTCGCTAGAGTAGATGAATTGGTTGGATTCGAAAAGGAGAAAGAGGCACTGAATTACAAGCTTGATGATAGCCAAGCTAAGCTGCTGAAGCTTGAGGAAAAGGGGACGCAATGGGAAGCAGATATCCAACTCCTGAGGAATAGCGAGATAGAGTTAAAAGTTAGACTAGTAGCAAAGGAAAGTGAGCTTCAGAGCAGGAACGCAGAGAAGGCAATTCATCCCACGGGCGCGACTGAAGAAGTAGACACCAGCTCCCTCTCCAAGGCAATGTCACAGATAGGCCTAAAGGATACCAAACTCATCAAATTAAAGCAACAAATTGAAGAGCTAGAAAAGGAAAGAGTTAAAGAGAAACAAGGTAGAGAAAGTGTTGAAGAAAAATGCCGAGAACTAACCCAACAAAATGGTAAGTTGAGCCAGCAAGTGATCGAAAAGCTTGCACTACAAGGTGCAAAGCATCTGATATGGGACCGGATTATCATGGAAGTCGACAAGTTCCGACCCTATCTCAATGTTATTACAAACCTGGGATTAGCTGTTGAGGAAACCAAAAAATAGGTCCAAGAAGTAGGAGCTAAAGTGAACAAAAGACTTTTGGAGATTGATGAAAGGGCCATAACCTATCTAATTTCCTTGTCAGACAAATCCTCTAACAATCTCAGTCTTCAAAATCGGGTCGTTGTTATCTCTAGATCCTGAAGGGTGATAACTAAACACAGGATGATGGAGATGGTGTAGGCCCAAATAGACGTCACTGACCACAAACTCCGAGAGGTCCTCAGGGTGTTCAAGACATTGGCAAATAAAGGACTTCCCTTTCTCTGGGAAGAGAGAGGTCCTTTACTATCTCAGAAGGATTATAAGGATTTCCTGTTAGACTGCTGATCAGACCACAGAAAATTCAGAGATATGGAACAAGAACTATCCGGGAAGGTCATCTTTGACAAGTTGGCCAATGATTTCGAGTTATGGTTTGACTTTAAAGCCACATGATCCAAGGTCCCTATGACTTCATACTCGAAAGCAATGGAGCTCCGGGCACAAGCTTATGACATGGTTGATGAACCACTCCCTAGTATTGATACATGGAAAACCATCCACCACTTTGGGTCCATCCAGCTCACACCACCCCAGTAGAAATAGTGGTGACAATTGCACGAAATATTTTCCAAGTGTCGCATGCTCGCACTAATGGTCGCTTCTCTTAGAGGGGTCTATACAGTCATCATCATCCAGGTGGGGGTATGGGACACTCTTGTGCCTCTTCATCCCATGCTCCATGTATCATTGTCTAGTTGTTTCATACAAGCCACATTCGATATGACACATAAGAAGCTGTTAGAACACGTCCTTTATTGTAACCAATTTTGATTCCCAAATGTTGTTTTGGGAAAAATAGAAACGCTATAAATATACCTCCTGAAAAGGGAGAAGGGGTTGAAACCATTGTAATATTTTGATGTGTATGTTTTTCAAGAAAGTTTAATATAATCGCAGAGCCGAGATTGGTGTTTTTCACACAAGGATTCCTGTGTCGTTCACACTTACAGTCTGTTATTTCTTTTCTTATGTGAATGTTATTCCAGTTTTCCTTTTCCATTCTGTCTTTCTCTCATCTCTGAGACTTAGGGTATAACAACTCAGAATTCATACTTGCTATGCTCTGTCTGTTGTTTCAGGTATTCACCAAAGTTCTTCCAAAGTTAATGTAGAATTCATTTCTCACAATGCTCTGCATTAATGGTTTGTTCATGTTCCTCCTTTTCACCAAACAAATATGAATTGACTATGATCTAGTGGCTACCTTGCCCTTGTGATGAAAACGTTTGCATTTAAGTTTTGATTATCTTTGTTGTGTATCTTGACTCCATCACCCAATGATGTTGTGTTTTGTTTCAACCAATTCCATAAGTGATTTATAGTTTCCATTTGTATATATATATCTGTCACTGTCATACATTTAGTGAGAGATCCCTCTCGGAAGAGTAGAAGGCTAGTTATCTCTTCAAAAGCGGTTTTGCTGTTACCCGGAGGCGGGCCCTTCCACAACTTTTGGCTCATTCCTGGTGCTAACATGTGGATAATGCACACAATTCCCACATTGTTCACAATGCCCAAAAGGAATGAAACCATTTGCTACCTCTGATTGTATGACTGAATAAGCTTGTTATTAGAGTGTTATGTACTTGGCAAGGTTAATACAGTGTTTCGAGTGATCTCTATTATCTAGTGCCACATTGATATCTCTTATCAGGAGATATACAAGTGTTGTAAAATCATTCCCTACAATTATCTATCATACTCAAAGGATTGTTGGGGTTTCATCCTCCATATTTGGAGCGTTTTCCTAGGGTACATATTGTGTCTTATGGATTGAATGATTTGTGTGTTTGAATTGTTTATGAGATCTACATGCATTAGATTTGTTTATAAAAAGTTTTAAATTTTAAGACTCTTCCATTATTGCTCAAACATTGAAACTCAGGAGTTGTCCCCACCGATAAGTCATGCGGTGATACATGGCTTAGACACCGGTTAGACATACAGTAGCATATGGATCAGGTTATCCATACAATGGTATATTGATCATATTAGCTTTATAGTGGTACATGAATCAGTTAATCCATGCAACAGATAATCCACTCAATTGTACATAGCTCATATTAGTCATGCTGGAATACCTTACTCAGATGTCTATTAGTCAAGGTACATGACTCAGCTAGGGGTTTCTACCATATATCATGTGGAGAGCCCCATGAGAAAATCTATACAATACCTTAGATGACTATCAGATAATAGTCAAGTTTTTTGAGACTATCTATGACTATTAGATACTTAAGTGAGTTATAGTTAGGACTATTGGGGAGAAGTCAAACTGCTAAGAACCCATGTCAACCCTCCTCTTTATTCCATTATAATATTTTGTTGGCATCGTATGCTTTGTAAGTTGTCCAATTAGTATGTTGTATTATCCCACATTTATGGGGAGTAATAGTTGTCAAGTCATCTCGTTAGTATGTTGTATTAACCCACATTCATGGGGAGTAATAGTTGTTTAGATTAGACTTAGTATATAAGTATGTGTTGAGGCCAATGAAGGCATCCACGGGTTATTTTGTATTGAGCTTGCTCAAAGGAGGTTTTCCCCTCAAAGTGGTCTACATTCAATAAAATATCTTATGTGCTATGTTATTTCAGTTATATCGTGAATTTTCATTGTTTATTGCAGGAGCTTCCTCACATCTGGTATTAGAGCACTTTCTTGGGCTCGTTGGGTGGAATTTCTGCCAATTTTTTT
The DNA here is from genome assembly GCA_001517045.1 of Pseudotsuga menziesii. Taxonomy (NCBI): domain Eukaryota; kingdom Viridiplantae; phylum Streptophyta; class Pinopsida; order Pinales; family Pinaceae; genus Pseudotsuga; species Pseudotsuga menziesii. Next base: position 147,534 of record LPNX010258116.1, read on the forward strand.
TCTTTTACAGTTCTTTTTGGCATTGTGATTATTGCAGTAGTGCTTCTTCTTTGCATTAGTATTATTCATTCGGAGCAGGGAATAAACTCTATCCTCTTAACTGTGAGGGAATAGCCCTAAAATTCATTGTGAGGAGTACCATAGGAACCCGGAAGTAGCTGTCCATTGAGAGGACATTCCAAGCGAAAAAGGCAGCGACCCCTACCTAGTTGACTAGTTTCCATCGTGAGGTAAAACAAGATTTGTTGTTTGTGGAAAAGAGGTTATCAATTTTACCTGAGTCATGGAGTGAGGGGTACTCCCTTGTAGCAGGGTTTTCACCCCTGCTACATGCAAGATCACCTCCCTTCTGTCAATGAAACAATATGGTAGAGTTCGTGGAAGAAAGCTACATCAAACAATGATATTAGTAAAACAAAATCAATAAGAAAACACAACTAAACTAAATAAAAGCAAAAAACATGAAAATTATATGATCTTGTCCTGAAAATGGGTCACCATGCCTGATCTTGGAAATGGACCGCCTCTCCACAGGCTGGTTTGTCCGGATATGTCTCAACGTACTGGATGGGAGATGGTGGGGTTATGGAATGATTGGAAAAATTGGTGTGAATACTTTGTGCATAATAGTTTCTCACCATACTCACGGAATAGAATAATTAAAAAGGGATAAGAATCTTGTTGATGGAGACCTTCACACTATTTTTATAATAAGTTTTTAGGTTTTTTTTCCTCTTCTCTCTTTTAGGGTTTTGGAACCATAGTTAGGGTTTTAAGCCATTTTAAGGGTTTTAGGCCATTTTTTGGGTTTTAAGCCCTTTTTGTTTTTTTAGCCCTTTTTGGGGTTTTTAGCCCGTTTGTGAGTTTTTTGGCCTTTTTGTGGGTTTTTGACATTTTTTGAGAGAGAATGAAGGTAAACCATAGTTTTGAAGCTTAAAGGTAAGGGAAAATTGGTAGGAAAATTATGTGTGTATGTGGTTTAGACTATATAGATCTATGTGAGCAAGTTTTTGCGTCAATAGATTCCCCCCTGATGTGTGAGGGAAGAAGCTCATCATATGGTCGATATACATCATAGGATAATGGGTATAGTGGAGAGACTGGAGAGCCCTATGAAGAAGCGGTGCTTCCTCATTTGAACCACGATGGATTTTTGTTTTTATATTAATGGTTCCCAACAATGGGTGAGATACAAATAATGTATGACATGTATATGGATGAGGTAGGCATACCCATGCTCGTAACAATGTCAAAAGAATAAATAATGGGATCAAGGATAAAAAAATATGGGAGTCGATCAATAAAAATACAACTAATGTTACATAATGGTGGCCTCAATGAGAGGTTGAATATCCTGCAGCACTGGAGAATTAATACATAGGAACAATGGCATTCTCTTGGAATGTGATATCTTCATAACTGATGCACTGTTGCATATGGAAGTGTACATAGCTGGGAGGATTCCATGATGGGGAGTCAAAATATTTGTGGTACAATATGTCACATCAATACTGGAGGTATATAGAAGCACTGCTCTGGGAATTCTGAACACTGTTTCCAATGCAACCTGGAAATCACAAAGGACATTAACCTATCTGGGTCCCATTAAAGGCTGACCAATGTGCTAGAGTCAAGTGACAACCAAGGTCTTTGATCAAATATTGCATGGATCAATACCTTGTATGAATATCAACAGTGTGATGATGTAGCTGAAGTCAAGCACGTGAGACACAATAATCCTAAGAGGCACTAATGACTCCTCTCAAGTGGTCCAAGGAAATCATCAATAATGTGAATGAAACCAGGATATAGGGACCTCTCAGTCTATCCTCTGGAATAGATGTGTTGACGTCGACAGAGGGAGACCTGCAACTAACCAAGGCAATAGTGTTTCCTTGACAAGAAGCACGAGGGGGGGAACCAAAGATGTGGGACAATCTAGGGACTGACACACGAAATGGGGCAACAAGGGCATGGGATCATGGGAGACTCAAATGTCCTTTGTTCAGAGTAATGATGGCAGGGCTGACCTGGAAGCAAATAAAACTGACTCATGGGAGAGGGATCATAGTTGAAATACCAGGAATGTAACTGCAGATGGGAAATACTGAGGGAGGTAACTGGACTAGTGATATCTAGGGGATCCGAGGAAGACTCATCATAGAATACTCTGAACAAAGGTGACCCAAAGTGGGAAAGCTGCCAAGCTGTAATATATGGCGTGGCGCTGAAAGACACCGTTATGACACAATCTCATGGATTTTTAGAAAGCCCAAGAAAGTAAATGCTCAATGGTGTTTTCATTTTTAGAGAGTCTAAAAACAGGAAGAAGACTCCAGTGTGGTCCCTTTTCATATGTAGTCTCCTGAGTTTGAAAAGGGATAAAAGTGTGCACAGGAGAGCTCTCCCAACCTTTAAGGAAGGAATACTTATTTACCGTTGGTAGTCCAATTAGGCCGAAAAAGTTTAAACCTATATTGATTGGATGGTCATTCAAATAATTTTACGAGCATGAATGAAACCAAGTTATCTCGTCAATATTTTCTTTATGAGAAGGCTGGAAAAGAGCTTAAAGACAACCCATGATGAAATTTTTTGTAAAGTTCGGTCCCAATGCCTGAGAAATCATAAAAGGATGCAAAGGGAAACATTCCTGGCCTTAGTGTGCCAAGTTGGTCATTTTCTTATGATAGTCCACATAGTCTAAAAAAGGAGGTAAATGAGGCTACATAGACGCCCTTTCCAATACTTGAACGAGCATGAAAGGAAGCAAGTGTGCTTGGCGATCTTTTAATTCTTTTCAGAGTCAGAAAAGAGCTTAACAAAAACTCTATAATGGTAAATCAAGCAAGGGGGGAGTTTTCGATACATGGAAAGAGGTGATGTTGTGAACATGGCCGATGGGCATAAAATGCAGAACACTAATGGGGCCCCCTTGTGGGACGATGGATGGCAGTAAAAAATGGTTGACTGTGTAGTATGGATGGAGCGGATGGCCCATGAACATGCCAATACATACAAAAGGATATTCGCATGATGGCACGCAAATTGTGGTGGCTTCCAGGAAACGGACCAGAAGATCATAGTGAGAGCACGAGACAAGGGTCTCGTCAAAATACAAAGGATGAAAAATTGAACGCGGTGGTGTGAACGACATCTCAAATGAACTTCAGATGACTATAACTAGCAGCTAGTGATGATGCCCCTGGTGCAATGGTGAACGGGGGAAAACTAGACCAAATGGAGGCCTATGGGTACAGAGCTAGCTCAACATACAAGGTGTGATTCACGTGGTGGCATGCAAATTGACGTGACTGTGAGAAATGGCCCAAAGAATCGGTAAGGAGGGAGGCAGTTTATAATATCATTTCTCAATCCGAGAGCTTTTTGCACAATTTTAGCAGCTTCCTATCCTTGTAGAGGATGATCCATACGTGGGCATGGACTACCAGGGAGATATGGATAGGCCTCGACCTCTAGGGAAGGTCTTGGGACCTGATGGTATGCTAGAATATTGGTATCTATATCATACGTGCAACATACTATGTGCATGTGCAGACGTGGGACCCCGCACCTTCCAGTGGGATACCAACGACGCGGGAGCATGAGTTATATCCACCTGCTCAAGTGCAAATGATGCGATGGAGTTATACAATGGACTCACTGTGAATAGATGTGGAGAAACTACTGGAGGGGGTCACCGACTCGTAGTAAAAATGATGTAAAAAAAAAACATAAAAACTATGCCTCAAGTGCGGCATGGTGAGTGACTCGGGAATAGGACCTCTGACGAAGGAAATTGGCCTTGCCTTGGAGATTCTGTAGTTGGCGCGAAGTACATGGGGGAGTACTCTAGAATTCAATGGGAAGAACCGACCCCACGCCATGGGCTAAGTCAAATGGGGTAAAACCGGTGGTGGTTTTGATGATCTCTTCGTCATCGTGAAACTGCTACCGAGATAGATCAAGTGGATCTCCCACTACCAGGGAGACAAAAGTAGCACTGGAACTATATATCATGTAGATGGTGTTGGTTGTGTCCGAGGAAGAAACCAGAGGGTGAATTTCCTCAAGGACGTCGATTTCAGACTCACGAGATTGGTTCCTCAGGTCACGAAGGACGACCTGATACTCATCCAAGTCTGGGCAATGGTGAGAATAGTGGCCATACAAGCCACAAATTGCACATGCATGGTTTTTCGTCAATGACTTGTTCTTAAATGTTGGTGAAGCTGGGATGATGACTACTGGAGTACCATCGGTTGTATCCATGGTGTCAATGTGTGTGCGAAGGATAGGTATCTCCAAACAATTTTGAGTTGCATGACCATCGACATTGCACAAAGCACAAGGTGGAGTCGGACGAGGATCAGTTTTTGCTTTAGTGGCCTTTCCCCCAACCTTCTTTGGGATAGGAGGGGAAGGTTTAGGGATGGAAGGCATGTTCAATGGGCCGGTGGGAGGGTGTGCATGTATCTCGATTGGTTGGACTAGAGTCGATACAACTTGAGGCATCATAGGTAGGGTAGGTGGTTCAAGGTACCACACAGGAATCCCCAACATAAAATTAGGTAAATTTAGAGTAGCCATGACAGGATTACTCACAATGATGGATGGTGGAAATAGGAATGGAATCATGCGGATCGGGAATGAGCCCCAATAATTTTCGGGTGACAGTGGTTGGGGTTTCAGCTAATTTTGTGGTGTGTTCGAGATGGTATTGGATGAAATAGTACACAAATATGCGACAGAGATGGGAAGTTGTCTGCCATAGGTGCTTCGACAAACAATCTTGAGCCCATAGTAGATAAGGAAGGGATGGGTACATTGTCAATGGTAGTATCAATTGTAGGGATTACATGTTCCAGTGTGGTCGGTCCCTATGGATCGTAGTAAGTTAATTGGTCGACTGTCACGATCTTTCCATCTTGAGGGAACATAAGGAGTCAAAAGATGGTGGATGCCATGGCTCTCATGACATACATGTAGCTATGTCCCAGGAGGAGGTTATAATTAATTTGGGTATTAATAGCCTTGATGTCAATCAAAATTGTTTTACCGGCTAATGAAATAGGAACATTCGAAAGAATGCCCTCAGCCTTTGTAGAAACTTAGGTCCCCTATGCTCCAACCGTCCACTACCGCCCTCCACGCCTATGATGGTCACTCTACAAAACTTGGAAGGTGATGGCGGATGGAATTATGGGTTCTCCTTGATCCAGATCAAATGTGATCAACCTAGAATCATAGGGATCCATGACACCTAGTGTGGATAACATCGCTCTTTGTTGCGTCAGGAAATTTTTGAGCACTTTTGGAGCTCACATGGCTATAGGTGATTGGGCCAAGTCATCAACTATGCTATAATTTAAGGCAGCTCGAGCAATATCATCGTTGGCGATATGTCATATAGGAAATCGTGGAACTCTTGCCACCCCATCAGTGGGGGGTGTAGGTAAGTGAAGGGGAATGTTGGAAGTGTTAGAGGTAGATGTCGTTGATGGGTCAGAGGTTGCTGTGGTGGAACCATACTAGTTGCACCAAGTCTAGAGGTTGAATTCTTTACTTGACATGGTCATCAGGTGATGGACACCAGTCTCTGCAGGTGGGGTTGCGGCAGGAGCTGCAGGATCAGGTGGGGCTAAGGGTGTCGTTAAAATCATTCCTTGGTGTGGGAGTGATTCGTCGGACCTCAAATTATGTGCATTAAAATTTTTGTTTAAAAGAATGCATTCAACGGGTTAATTAATGGAACAGCATTAACAGAAATTAAATGCTTAGAACAGGAATGAAATTAAATGAGAACAACAAAACTGGTAAACAGATACAAGGAAGAAACACGGAAACAGAGAGTCACAAATAGAAGTTGATAACGGAGTTCACCCCCTCCACTGGGCTACATCTCCGGGTCCCTCTCCAATGGGTACCGATCCAATTAACCTCTTAAAATGGTACAAGATGGTTCTGGAATCAACTTCAGCAACTGTAAACAGAATGCTGTACAAAGTCTTTAAGACCTCTCTTCTGGAAATTACAATTAGCCTTCTAAAAGTAAAGAAAGATAAAATATAACAGAGAATGTCGACTTCAAAAGAACCAACATCTGTGCACTTCACAGCATCTCCCCAAGCTTCTCATACTAGAAAATTGAAGCTCTGTGCTCTAAAAACACTCTGCCTCCTCTGTCTGTGTACGTGTCTATGTTCTTCTAATGTGGCCAGCATCCTCTATTTAAGCATTTTGCGAGAGGATGAGTAACGGACCATAGCTGTTATCTTTTATTTATCGTTACAACCATATGTTAATCTGAACCATGCCATCCTGCCAAGTCACGGCCCAAGCGTTATGTTACCATGACGTTTCAGATCCCAGAAACGTTGCAACCAACTCCATGCTCATATGCTACCTTACAACACGTTGCAATGACCACCACTGGGCTATGCCACATGTAACGTAACCGTTTGATGTCACCGAGTCAACTTCGCAGCATATAAATGTCGCGGCATATAAGGACTTCACCATATACCCGATCCGCTGTCGCGGCATATAAGGACTTCGCCATATACCCGATTCGCTGTCGTAGCATACAAATGTTGCGGCATATAAGGACTTCACCATATACCCGATCCGCTGTCGCGGCATATAAGGACTTCGCCATATACCCGATCCGTTGTCGCAGCATACAAATGTCGCGGCATATAAGGACTTCCATGAACCATTCGATGTCCAACTTGACAATGTGCAAACTGCGCAGCCCATGCTACAGCTGCACGTCTCCTGCGCAACTGCGTGGCTCATGCGATACTGCGCTATGTGGCCCCGGTGATAACTGTGCAGGATGTGCATAATGTTTAGCATATGAGTTAAAACCATAGATTAATAAACCTTGTACCATATTGGATCAGTGTATTTTTTAAGATGAATAATCCACCAGATCATTCCTCCCCATTGGAGAGATTTTGGACCACCAAAAGCTTGAATCATTCGACAAGTAAGTGAGGGTACAGATCCCTCACTTTTCCAATCTCCATCCATCTTGCTTTGCAAGGATGCATGCCTTTAAGCCCCACTCGAAGGTACTCAGCATTCCCCCTTCATGAAGTCCTTACATTTCTGTCAAGAATAACATCATCCTGCAACTCATTCATGTATTTAGGTGCCATATCATCAACTGAAGGAATCTATATGTTAGTTTCCTCATCCATAATCATAGGAGGATCATACAATTTAAGATTCTCAACATTGACAACTAAATAGATTTGCATGTATGGAGGTAAATTCAAGCAAAAAGCATTAGTACCGATATTTTCCAAGATCTCAAAAGGACCATACCTGATAGGATTAAGCTTTTTACCTTCACCTTTCATTCTTTCTTTGGTGATATGCAACCAAACTCTGTCACCAACTTGAAATTTATGATCAACTCGATGCTTGTCATGCCTGGCCTTGTACTTTTCCTGGCTCTTCTCCAACTGTTCCTGAACTGCCTGCTGCACCGCTTGGATTCTCTGAATGAACCTTAGAGCTTTATCTACATCATGATGTCCATCCACTGCATCGTTGCCAAAAGAGAAGTCCAACGGTGTCTTTGGTAGATAACCAAAACAAGTTTCAAAACGAGATCTTTTCGTGGAAGAATGAACTACATGATTGTAAGCATGTTGTATGTACTGCAACTTCTCATCCCAAATTTTAGGATGTTTACTACAATATCCTCTGAGCAGCTGAACCACTGTTCTATTTACTACCTCTATTTTCCCATCGGTCTGTGGATGAAAAGCTGTACTTTTCTTAATTTTAGTATCCATAAGCTCCCATAAAGTTGACTAGAATTCTCCCAAGAACCGGGAATCCTGATCAGATATAATAGACATGGGTAGCCCAAAATGTACCCAAACATTCTGAAAGAATAGATGACCTGTTTGTTCAGCAGTGATCTGTATGTTACATGGCATTAAGATACACATTTTGCTGAATCTATCCACAACAACATATAGGTAATCATGCCCTTTTCTAGACATAGGTAGTCCCCCTACAAAGTCCATAGAAATACTTTCCCAAGGACGAGAAGAAACTGGAAGAGGTGTGTACAAACCCAATTTCCTATTGCTAGGCTTACTTTTTGCACACATAACACAACCTCTTATGTACTTAGCTACAATTTCTTGCATTTGAGGCCAATAACAATGATTCTGCAATATAGAAAATGTTTTACTTACACCAAAATGTCCTGCAATCAATGAACTATGTGCTTCTCGAATCACATGCACTCTTTCTTTCTCTGGAATACAGAGTTTACCAAGATGATACAAGAGTTGATTATGCACATAATAGTTCTCTTCCTGTTTACCATGTATTAGTGATGCATATACTTTCTTAAAATCTTTATTTTCTGCATACTGTTCAATATAACTTTCATGTGTTAATGAACTGTTTTGAAGAATGATTGAAGCATTTGTAGGAGGCCTTGATAACATGTCTACTAACTTATTATGAATTCCCTTTTTGTACTTAATTACAAGATGAAACTGTTGTAAGAATCCCATCCATCTTAAATGCCTACTTTGTTGTATTTTAGTTTGAGATTGTAAATATTGAAGTGGCTGATGATCAGTATGTATAACTGTTTCTTTTCCCATGATATAATGTTTCCACTTCTTCACACTCTGTACTAAAGCATACAATTATTTGTCATAGGTCGGATAGTTACTTACCGCAGTAGAGAACGTTTCTGAATGGTAATAGACTGGCTTCCTCCCTTGCATCAAAACGGCTCCCATGGAAAACCCGCTGGCATCGGTCTCGATCTCAAATGGCTGCTGAAAATCTAGCAATGTGAGAACTGGTGCTATGCCAATCCTTTCCTTCAAAGTGTCAAAGGCTCTCTAATGCTTGCCTCCCCACTGGAAAATTTCTTTAACGCTTGTCAGTGTATGTAATGGAGCAGCAATGGAAGAAAACCTCGAAATGAATTTCCTCCAATACTGAACCGCACCCAGAAAACTTCTGACTTCAGTAACAGTGTCAGGCTGTGGCCACTTTACAATGACAGCAACCTTGGCTGGGTCCACTCGCAGGTGGCCTCCACCAATAATATGGCCCAGATATACTAATGAAGTTTTAGTAAACTCACATTTGGACATTTTTGCATAAAGCTTCTCCTTCCTCAGTACATCTAAAACTTTCTTCACATGTACAATATGCTCTTCCCAGGTTTTGCTAAACACAAGGATATCATCTAGATATACAATTACAAAATCATCAATGAATGAACGAAAGACATCATTCATGACCCGCATGAAAGTAGCAGGTGCGTTACAGAGCCCAAAAGGCATCAAAAGCCATTCATACAAACCCTGTTTCGTTTTAAAAGCTGTTTTCCAATCATCATTTTCAGCAACACAGATTTGATGATACCCACTACCCAGATCTAATTTTGTAAAATAAGTTGCATGTTTCAAATGATCAAGCAAATCATCAATGCGAGGAAGAGGATACCTGTTTTTAATGTTGATTTTGTTAAGCGCCCTATAGTCGATGCACATCCTCCAAGACCCATCCTTCTTCGGAACCAAGACTATAGGAGAGCCACAAGGAGAAGTACTCAGCCGGATGACCCCCTTCTCAATCAGCTCCTGAACCTACTTCTTGATTTCCTCATTCTGCATTACAGACATCCGATACATAGCTATGTTCGGGAGTGGCACATCCTATTGCAAATGTATCTCATGCTGAATCTCTCTCTTTGGTGGTAACCCTTCCGGATCTTGAAACAAATCATCATACTCAGAAATGATTTCAATTAGTTCATATTTATGCTTAGGGTCACATCCTTCAAAAGATTTAGAGATCTCATCATTTTTCACCTTAACCATCATTAACACAAAATTCTTACTAGCATTTACCAGCCTCTTCATTTGTCCTACAGAAACTATTGCTAGATTGGTTTTTATCTTATGTGCTATTACAATATATTCTACACCATCTTTAAAAAGATGATACTTATTCTACTCTCTATAAAATACTTCTTTCCGGTCATACAAATATGGACTCCCAAGTACTATTCCACAAATATCAAGTAGTACTACATCTAGTTCTACCTCATCCATGAACTTTTCAGTAATTGCAAACTTCAATACACATTTCTTGGTAACTTGCAATCGTGTATCATTAGTAACCCAACCTAGAGGATAGGGTTTTTCATGAGGCATAGTAACTAAATGTAATTTCTTAACCACTTCTTCTGATATCAGATTTACTTGTGAACCACTATCAAACAATGTATCAATCTTTGTGTGATTTGCAATGACACGAACATGAAATAGTGCACTTCTATTTTTATCATTTTTATTAGAAGTAGATGGCATATTTGTACTTGCACTAGAACTTGATCTTGCATCAATGGGAAGTGAGATAATTTTATTCTTACCCTGGATTCCGACAGCTGTAACCTTTGTTTCATCACCTGAGTCGGATCCCAAATATTGAATAACTGCTGCAGTAGCTTTTGCTTTGCCATTATCTTTGTTTCCTCCGTACTTCTTTGGCCTTAACTCTGGATGAAGTTTCCAACACTTAGAGACATCATGTCCCTTCTGACAATGCGAACATGTAGGCTTTTCACCCTCTTTCTTAACAGTAGCCATCTTCTTTTTCCCCGTATCTTTACCTTTCGATTTGCTGTCAAATTTAAAGGATTTCTTCACAAAAGTATCATTAGCATGCTTCCCCCTAGCTTCTAAATCTGTAGCTTGAACACATACATCATCCAAAGTACTGGGGTTAAACATCAACAAAGTATGTCGCAAATAAGAATGCATGCCACCAATGTACTTAAGAAGAGTTTCCTGGGTATCCAATGCAACATTCAATGCAATAGCCCTCTTTCTAAATTCATGAGTATATTCTTGAATGCTTTGTCCTTTATCTTGTCTAAAAGTTTGCCAGCTCATTATTAATTGCTGCATGTGACCTAAAGGATAAAATTGCTTCCTTAATACTTCAATGAATTCATTCCAAACTGAAATAATTTTACCATTCTTTCAAAGATCTTGCTGAATCTTGCTCTCCCACCAAGTAAGAGCCATTCCACTCATTCTCAAAGTGGCCAATTTAATTCTGGAAGGGTCATCAGTAATGCCCTGCACCCTACAATATACTTCAAGCTGCTTGATCCAATTGTCTAACTTTTCAGCATCTAAATCTCCATTATAAATTGGCAATTCAAATTTCACATCCAATTTGAAATAAGGCATATTAGGACTTGCATTATTTGAATGAGAAGTATGAGAAGAAGAGAAAGTTTGATTAGTTTCAGGAGGATCACCATCACCTCCTACTCCTTTACCCTTTTCTTCCTGCTTCACTTCTGCATCTTTGGAGGAAGATCCTTCTTCTTTTTTCTTCCTTTCTCCTCGCTTATCGATTAGAATTTCCATCATGGATTTCATGCTCATAAAAGCCTCCAGAAACTCAGTTTCTAAAATAACAGGTTTTTCCCGTTCTGTATGTCCTTCTTCTTCCCCTCGTGGAGAAGACATGGTTCTTGAGAATGTTCTCCTCGAGCCAATCTCAAGGTCTCCTTCAATTAATTCTCCTTCACCAAGCTTTAACCTGAACCTAGTAAGCATTCACAAACTTGCACAAGCAGTTAACCTGCTCTGATACCATAATATGATCCGTCGGATCTCAACTTATGTGCATTAAAAGTTTTGTTTAAAAGAATGCATTCGACAGGTTAATTAATGGAACAACATTAACATAAATTAAATGCTTAGAACAGGAATGAAATTAAATGAGAACAACAAAACTGGTAAACAGATACAAGGAAGAAACATGGAAATAGAGAGTCACAAACAGAAGTTGATAACAGAGTTCACCCCCTCCACTGGGCTACATCTCCGGGTCCCTCCCTAATGAGTACCGATCCAATTAACATCTTAAAATGGTACAAAATGGTTCTGGAATCAACTTCAGTAACTGTAAACAGAATGCTGTACAAAGTCTTTAAGACCTCTCTTCTGGAAATTACAATTAGCCTTCGAAAAGCAAAGAAAGATAAAATATAACAGAGAATGTCGACTTCAAAAGAACCATCATCTACGCACTTCATAGCATCTCCCTAAGCTTCTCATACCAGAAAAGCGAAGCTCTATGCTCTAAAAACACTCTACCTCCTCTATCTGTGTACATGTCTGTGTTCTTCTACTGTGGCCAGCATCATCTATTTAAGCATTTTACGAGAGGATGAGTAACGGATCAGAGCTGTTATATTTTATTTATCGTTACAACCATATGCTAAGCTGAACCATGCCATCCCGCCAAGTCACGGCCCAAGCGTTATGTTACCACGATGTTCCAGATCCTCGAAACATTGCAACCAACTCCACGCTCATACGCTACCTTACAACACGTTGCAATGACCGCCACTGGGCTATGCCACATGTAACGTAACCATTTGATGTCACCATCAACTTCGCAGCATATAAATGTCGTTGCATATAAGGACTTCACCATATACCCGATCCGCTGGTCCAGCATACATATGTCGCGGCATATAAGGACTTCGCCATATACCCAATCCGTTGTTGCAGCATACAAACGTTGCGGCATATAAGGACTTCGCCATATACCCGATCCGCTATCGCAGCATACAAATGTCGCGGCATATAAGGACTTCACCATATACCCAATCCGTTGTCGCAACATACAAATGTCACGGCATATAAGGACTTCCATGAACCATTCGATGTCCAACTTGACGGTGCGCAAACTGTGCGGCCCATGCTACAGCTGCGCGGCTCTTGCGCAACTGCGTGGCTCATGTGATACTGCGTTGCTCGGCCCCGACGATAACTGTGCACCAAGCTATAGTTGCACGGGCTGTGAATAATGTTTAGCATATGAGTTAAAACCATATATTAATAAACCTTGTACCATATTGGATCAGTGTAATTTTTGAAGATGAATAATCCACCGGATCAGGGAGGGAGTTTTGGAGCACCATCAGTGGAGTACTTGGTGGTGTTGGGTTGGTTCGAGCTTGGGCCACTGCATTGGTATCGTGTTGAGCTTTGTCCTAGAGAAGCCATCGGACATGAGCCATGTGAGGGCACAGATGGGTGTAATAACCATAGGTTTTACATAAATCACATAGATGATTAGTCCATAACTGAGGGTTCAATGCCAGCGGGTTAGTGTCATTGTTGTTATTGGGATTATTAGGTTGTTGGCTGCCTCCTTGTGGCTTATTAATACCTTGGTTCCTTCCTCGGTTTGAGTCTTACCCTGCCCTTGTTGGTTGTTAGGAGCGGGTTGGTTGGGAAGGTTCTGTTGAGTGAAAACATGTCCTGTCGAAACCAGAGGGGACGGGGATGGATCCGGACTGTGATGCGCTGGAGTCGCATAATAGACCGGAGGAGCTAGGGGAGCTGCAAATCTAGTCATTGGGTCCGAATATGACTATGTCGGTCAAGTCGACCCATGGGTGTGCTAATTTGGCGTGGGATGTGCATAGGAGGAGGTGGCTCCGAACTGAGCCATCATCCTTGAGTAATCGGGGATATGGTTTGGTTATGCAACACTATGGGTGTTTCTTGGGTGCAGTGCCATTATAGGGTGTGTCACATAGTAGTGAGGGTGTTGTGTGATAGATTCAATGAAACCATCTGCAACATGGGATGCCCCTAGCATATCGTAGCGGGAGGTGTCAGAACAAGGACCATCCGGTATGATGGTATATAAATTCCCAGACTGGGCGTAGATTAGGTCGAACTTTTGAGCCTTTGATATGGTCTCTTCCTCAAATTGGGGTCGCTCAGAGGCGACGTCCTTGGATATGGGTGGGAGTAAGGTCTTTAAAAATGAGTCAAGGAAGATACTATCATCTAATTGGATCTTGCACAGGCTACATCGCCACCGCCACTCATGGATGTGGTCGGTGATGTGGGTAGCTGTATTTTGATGGCAGGATAGAAGTATCTCCATTCTTCTTTGGGTAGGAGGCATGTGGTAGTTCAATGTACCATTTCGCAACAACACTCGTAAGTGTGCATTTTAATAGCCTCGGTATGACGGAGTCATCCACAATGTTGTTTGATGAACATCATAAATGGAAAGACATGATATGGTGTTGGGGGTCCTCCCTCACCTTTCCCCCAAAATTTGGGATGTCTAAAGGAATTTTGGTTAGCATGGGAGGCTAATGAGGTTGATGACTGATGGGGTCATTCTTTAACGTAGGAAAATTTGGCAAGTTAGGACGAGCCATAAATGGTAGGTTAGACCTAAGGTTGGCTCGAGATAGATCGAAAATGGCACTGGAGTTTGTAGGATTGTGATGTCCCTGCATGGCTGGGGGTATATGAGGTTGACATCCCAACACAAGGATAGTCAGAATGGTCGTGGAAGGGCCACTTCCCCCAAGTATGTAAGGTGGTACAATAGAAATTGTATTGGATGGTGCAAAGCTGCCACTAATGGGTAGCGTACCTACAGTAGCATGCGCAATGGTGATGGTACCATTGGCAGGGATGCCTATGATAATGGGTGGCAAGGACATAGGTTCACCGTCATTTCCCCCTCTGAAGAAGGGATCAGGATTAGTGCCAACCATGGGGCTAGACGATGAAGTGAACAAATTTGGTTTGGAGTGGTAGGATTCTAAATCAAAATTAGAGGTTGTGTGTCCTTCTAAAGGTGAGGAGGGTTGTCGAAGAGGGCTTCAACGGTGACGCTCTAAAGAACCAAACTGAGGGGAGTTCCCCCTAAGTCGATGGGAATACTATGGTGAAGCAATGATGGTTGTAGTGGTAACATGTAATGAATTTGGACCGTAGTTTAAATTGGCTTGCTATTGGCTCTAAAGGAGTCACTCAGCCACCAAGACTGCCTGAAGACAATGCTTTGGTTTTCCTCACAGGTGGGTATCTAGTCAATCCGGTGGGGGTCATAGCACATTTCACTTGGAAAAAATACCAAGACCATGATCAGAATAACGCACTAACCACAGAGGGGGACCATCATAATAATAATAAAAATAAAATTAAAATTAAAAAAAATAAAAATAATGAAAATAAACATAAAATTAAAAGCAACATTAACCATGAATTCAAGGATCTGAATAGACTTGTCGTCAATCTCTCAACCTGTGAACTAAACATTCCCACCAGAAGACTCCTTGAGAAAGGTCTTAATTTTTTCGTTGCCCCGAAAAAGATTCCGGTCGAAGACATCATATGCAGCATTGAAGATAGCATTAAGCACCTACTAGAACATGAAGCCGAGGAGGTGCGACAAGATTGTGATGTTACCCTAAGAAGAGCTAAACCACCCAAACCCAACATCACCAAGGAAGAAAGCGGAGCCCTCAGAGAACTCAAAAAGAATGACCATATTGTGATCTTAAAGGCTGATAAAGGTGGAGCTACAATGATTCTCAACAAGGAATACTACATTACTAAGAAGAGATCGCACTTGGATTCTAGTGGTTGTTACAAGAAACTCAACAAGAACCCCTTGAATCGGATCATAAAGGAGGTTACGGAAGCCATTAAGAAATCCTCCTTGGATAATGATATCAAGAAAAAACTCATTATCTCTGACCCCTTGGTTCCAAGGATATATGGACTTCCCAAGATTCATAAGCCTGGTGTGCCCCTCCAACCCATTGTAGACACCATAGGCTCACCAACCTATAGACTCGCAAAATTCCTCGCAGACAAGTTGAAACCCTTAGTAGGAAATACAAGCTCGTTCATAAAGGACTCATCTTACTTTATTGAGAAAATAAAGCACATACACATGGAAGAGAATGAGATTTTATTGAGCCTAGATGTAGTATCCCTCTTCACCATGATCCCCATCAAAGAAGCCATCAATGTCATAGAGGAATTGACTGATCTCGAAACCTCACAACTTGTAGGCCTTTGTCTCAATTCCACTTTTTTTAGCTTTATGGGTGATCTTTATGAGCAAACTTGTGGAGTGGCGATGGGTTCTCCCCTCTCTCCCATTATAGCCAACCTCTTCATGGAAAAATTTGAGCAAAAATCCTTGAACTCTGCCAATCCAAAACCTGAATGGTGGTCGAGATTTATGGATGATACCTTCTTATTATGGGCCCACATGAAGGAATAATTAGACAAATTTGTTGATCATTTGAATATCCAAATAGATTCCATCAAATTCACAAAAGAGTTTGAAGAGAACAATGCACTTCCCTTCCTTGACACACTAGTTATTAAGAAATAGGACAGAGGCATAGCCCACAAGGTCTATAAGAAGAAAACCCACACAGAACAATACCTTCATGCCATCTCACGTCACCACCCAAACTAGAAGATGGGGGTTCTCAACACTCTATTCACTAGAGCCCTAAGGGTCTCTGATAATGATCGCCTAGACTCCGAGCAAGAGCATCTTCGCAATTTTTTTCTTAGCAATGGTTACAACCTAGCTCAAATCAACAAAGCCCTTGAAAGAGCTACCAAAACCCATGAAAACAAACCTAAGGATACATCCAAAGAGAGGAAAGTGGGGGATCATAAGGATTTTCTCCCTTACATACAAGGGACCACAGACAAAATAGCCAAACACCTGAAAAAGAAGAACATTGACTCGATTTTCTCCCCACCTAATAACATCAGAAAACTTCTTAGGTCAGTTAAAGATCCTGTTGACCCGTGTCTTAAAAAGGGGGTTTACCTCATTCCTTGTGAATGTGGGAAAGCCTACATAGGTGAAACAGGACGGTCCATCCGAACTAGGGTGAAAGAACACTGTGCAGATATCCGTCTCAATAGAACCCACAAGTCAGCCTTAGAGGAACACTCACATAACACAAAACACCCAATTAAAGTCGAGGATATGCAGGTGTTAGCACAAGTGGACAACTGGTCAAGGAGAAGAATTAGAGAGGCTATTGAGATAGTTAAAAACCAGTACCTAAACAGGGATGACAGCCTGTCCATTAGCCGATCTTGATTACCAAACCTAAATAAGCTAAATGAAAATTAAAAAACCTAACAATTAAAACCTAAAATAAACTTAATTCTAAAAAAATAAAAAAAAATAAAAATAAAAATGCCTAACTAAGATAAACTTGATAATATTTAAAAATTATTTATAATTTAAAAGTATTAATTAAAATTAAAAATTATCACTAATTATATAAAAATCTTAACTAAATAAAAAACTAAAACAAAATTAAATGTTTACCAAGTATTAATGAATTATTTAGAAAAATTTAAATAAAAAATTAATTAAAAGAATAAAGTTGGTTAAAAAATTTTAAAATAAAAAATTAATTAAAAGATTAAAGTTGGTTATAACATTTTAAAATTAAAAATTTAAAGAATAAAGTTGGTTAATAAAAAATAAAAATTAATTAATTACTTAAAAGAATAAAGTTTTACCATTAAAATTTTACATAAAAAACCAAAAAACCTTAAAATCTTGAATTTTAATGAATTTTAAATATTTTACATTAAATTAAATTAAATTAAATTGAACTAATAAACTAATTTAAAATAAACTAATAAACTAACTTTAATAATCTACTTTACAAATTATTTTACAACCCTAGATACTGTTTTTAATCAATCAAAACAATAAAAATTGATAATTGAACTTTGAAATTATAAAATAATAATCAATTTATTAAACCCTAGATTGACCTTCAAAACCTAGTCGACTTATACATTGCACCACCTCTCAAAATGACGGTATCTGTATTAATGCACCAATGAAAGAAAAACAATCTCCAGGCATCGCTTTGTCCTGAAGATGAGCCACGCTTGGTTAGAAACATCGACAATAAACTTTCTAACCGCAGATTCTCCATCAGATGCCATAGATCCATCATCGCACTTGCATCCATGATGAAGTGGGAAATACACTAGATGGATGTGAAAACATCCTTCCTAAATGGTGTGATTGAAGAAGAAGCATACATAGAATAGCCACAAGGATTTGAGGTTGAAGATAGACAAACTCACGTATGCAAGTTGAAGAAAGTACTGTATGGCCCGAAGCAAGCTCCCAGAGCTTGGTATGGAAGGATAGATAGTTTCCTTATGAGCATGGGATTTTCCAAGAGTAAAGTCGATCCTAACCTTTACTTCAAGGTTATAGAAGATGAACCTATCATACTATTACTGTATGTGGATGATCTATTTCTGACAGGGAATGAGAAATAGATTGTAGAATGCAAGAAGAAGCTCACTGAATAATTTGAGATGAAAGACCTTGGCCTAATGCATTATTTCCTAGGTCTGGAAGTATGGAAGAACTCAGAAGGAATATTTCTCAATCAGGGAAAGTATGCAGTGGAAGTTCTGAAAACATTTGATATGTTGGAATGTAAATCCATGGCCACACCCATGGATTCCAACCTGATCAAGTTGTTAGACGATGACTCGTTAGAGTTAGTGGATGTGACTCAATACAGACAAATTATTGGGTCGCTGATGTATCTAACCAATACCAGACTAGACATTTGTTTTGCTGTGAACACCTTGAGTCAGTATCTTGTTCAACCTAGATGAGTTCACCTGATAGTTGCAAAGCATGTGATGAGATATCTGAAAGGGACTATAGAATTTGGTCTATACTATGATGGAAACCATGATTACATATTGTATGGCTATACAGATGCACATTGGGATGGAAGTGTCTCAGACAGGAAAAACACATTAGGTGGGTTCTTTTGTCTGGGGTATGCTATGATTTCATGGTTTAGCAAGAAACAGTCCAGTATTTCTCTTAGCACGGCCAAAGCAAAATACATAGCAGCTTGCTTTGCTAGTTGTGAAGCCATATGGCTTCGGAAGCTGATGTTAGGTCTCTTTGACCTGGAGATGGATACTACTAAGATTCTATGTGATAACCAAAGTTGTATAAAGATGTCGGAGAACCCAGTGTTCCATGATAGATCGAAGCACATAGAAATTCGGTATTTCTACATATGAGATATGATACATAAGGGAGCCCTAAAGATCCAGTATTTGTACTGATGAGAAGTTGTTGATGTGTTGATGAAGCCTCTGTCTCGGGTAAAGTTTGAACACTTTCGAGACAAGCTTGGTGTTGTTCGAAAAGACCTTCCTCGAAAAGGGGAGCAGTGATGTTGTAGTGGGATTGTATCATCCTGGGACACTTGTCCTAAAGTGATCCGGTGACTTCGGTCCTCAAGAATGAAGAGGGATTGTATCATCCTTGAACTTCGGTTCATAATGGATCCAGTGACTTTGGTCCTTGAGAATGTGGTGGGATTGTATCATCCTTGAAATTTTGTTCAGAACTGATCCGGTGACTTCGGACCCCGAGAATATGGTGGGATTGTATCGTCCCTGAACTTCGGTTCAGAATGGATCTGGTGACTTCGGTCCTTGAGAATGTGGTGGGATTGTATCATCTTTGAACTTCAGTTCAGAGCGGATCCAGTGTCTTCGGTACTCAAGAATGTGTTAGGATTGTATCATCCTTGAACTTTTGTTCAGAACGGATTCGGTGACTTTGGTACTTGAGAATGTGGTAGGATTGTATCATTGTTATAGCGGATTTCACCACATTAGGTGAATCACACATTGTATGGCATTCCCTTGTCCCGCTGTAGACTCATTAGCCCCTATGGACCACTTTTTGTCTTTTGATGTGTCCTTGATCATCCCTAAAAACATAAGAAAAGTGATATACGTACCTTTTTCCCCGATAACCGTGTACATACGTGGATATTCCCACTATAGTCGCGTACATCGGGATGTATGAATAATCCAAATCCTTTTGGAGCATTCCTTGACTTGGATCCGACTCATATGACTCCTGGCCTTCCATATGCCTTGAGATCGCACGGATTCGACCTTTCAATATCCCTTTGAAAAGATATATAAGGAACCCTTTGAGACATTGAAAGCATAAGAGAGAATTGAGAGTAACGAAACTATAGTCCATTGTTGCCAAAACTTATGCTTGAGTCTGCATTTATCTGTCCTTAGGGAACATTTGTGTATCGAAAAATGCCTTTTGGCCTTAAAAACGTCGGAGCTATGTTTCAGCTGGCAATGACCTTGATCTTCCACGATCTCAAGTCTATCATTGAAGTATTTTTGGATGACCTCGCTGCTCATTATCACATGAGGATGCGTCATTCTTATCACTTGAGATTGGTGTTTGAAAGGTGCTGGCACTATGCTATTAGATTAAACCCTCATAAGTGCATCTTTTGTGTGAAGTCAGGTTGTTTGTTAAGATTCATCGTTTCGAAAGAGGGTATAAGAGTCGACCCTTTGAAGGTAGAGGCAATACTTCAGTTGTCTCCCCCACGCAATATTCGTCATCTTCAGTGTTTGCAAGGCATGGAAAACTTCCTATGAATATTTGTTGTCAACTTTGCCAATTTGACTAGAGGTTTCATGCGTCTCCTGAAGAAGGATACTCCCTTTGAATGGGATGAGTGAGCCCAGGAGTCCTTCAATGCACTTAAGTGAGCCCTAGCATAGACCCCGGTGATTAGTCCTCCGGATTATAGCCATGATTTCCTATTATATGTGGCCGCGTCTTTAGAGACGATTGGTATGGTTTTGGTTCAAGAGAATGAGGAGCTCCAGGAGCATGTCATATATTATCTGAGCCGGAACCTTATTGACGCAGAGATTCGGTATTCTCATGTTGAGAAGCTTGCCTTGGCTACCGTACATGTGGTGCAGCATTTGAGACATTATATTCTCCTTCACCAGACCTTGGTTGTTGCCCATGTCAATCCGTTTCAATTCGTCCTCACACGTAGGATGATTGGGGGAAAGTATAATAAATGGATTGTCATCCTGCAAGAGTTTGATCTCGAATTTGTTCCAGCAAAATCGAAGAAATATTTAATCTTTGCAGAGCTCATATCGCATTTTTTGAGTGAGGCTAAGGAGTTGGTATGTGAAGATACGTTCATTGATGAACACATTTTCTTAATCTCAACGGTTGACCCATGGTATGGGGATATCATAGTATATCTACAAAAATAGAGGACCCCTACTCACCTCTCACGAGATGAACATCGATGATTACGTCACGTTTCCAAGAACTACCTCATAGTGGACAATACTTTGTACCTCCGTGGAGTAGATTCCCTTTTACGACGTTGTTTAACTCATGATGAGGCTGAGGTAGTGCTTAATGATTTCCACGGAGGGGCGTGTGGTGGTCATTTATCTGGGCTTTCTACAGCTCAAAAGATTTTGAGAGCGGGTTATTTCTGGCTGTCGATATTCAAGGATTGTATTGAAGCGGTCAAGAGGTGCCACCCTTGCTAGGTGTTCGCATGTAATATGCGCTCGAAGCCTGCCCCGTTACACCCTATTATCACCGCCGGTCCCTTCACCAAATGGGGGCTCAATTTTATGGATTGCAACCCAGCTTCGGCTGGGGGGCACCATCATATCATAGTGGTTGTTGATTACTTCACGAAATGGGCTGAGGCAATGCCTACAATAAAATCCGACGATGAGACAGCCGCTCACTTCGTATTCAACCAAATCATTACTCGGTTCGGGATTTCGAGAGAGCTTGTCACTGACCATGGCTCGCACTTTCAGAACCGTATGATGAAAGAGTTGGCATCCAAGTTAGGGTATAAGTAAGAGCACTCCTCTTCTTACTATTCTCAAGCAAATGGATAGGTTGTAGCAGTGAATAAATCACTTAAGTCCATTCTCCAACGAACCATCGTACAAAGCAAGACGAACTGGCATATTATGTTGTACCCTACTTTGTGGGCATATCGAACCGTGGTTAAGACTGCCACTGGTTTTTCTCCATATCAGCTTGTACATGGAGTGGAGTCGATATTGCGGTTGAATGCGAGATTCCTTCATTGAATTTAGCCATGGAACTCTTACCAGACACTTCGCCTTTGGAGGAGCATTTGGTTCACCTTGAGCAACTCGATGAGCAGCGTAGAGATGCCTTGGTGATTCTAGAGGTTAATAAGTGTCGCGTAAAGGCCTAGTACGATAAGTCTATCCGTCCAAGAGTGTTTAGTGAGGGAGACTTGGTCCTTTTGTGGGATCAATCGAAAGAACCCTTAGGGGCAGGGGAGTTCAATCCTATGTGGCGTGGTCCTTACGTGGTCAAGCATGTATTAGAGAAGGGTGCCTACGAGTTAGTGGATTACGAAGGGATGGCCTTGGCGGAGCCTAGAAATGGGCTCTATCTCAAAAAATACTATGCATAATCTTTAGCCAAGGCTGCTTGTTGTATATTATTGTACAACTTTTTTGCATAGTTAGGTCTTGTTTATCGTGATCGGGTTTGTGATTAGTTTCCGTTTCTTGTGGCAAATGTCAATGGAATCTTCCACCTACATAGGATTCGCAGATGGTGCAAGCTGTCACACTCAGCACTCAACCTCAGCTGCTTGGGTGATTTATACTCCTATGGGTCAAGTACTGTCTTCAGGAGGTGTATGTCTACGGCCATCTTCCAACAATGTTGCTGAATATAGTGCCGTTATTGAGCTTCTACGGGATGTCGTTTCGCATGGTGTTCTCTCTCTTGAGGTACGTCTTGATTCAGAGTTAGTAGTGTCACAGCTAAATGGTTTGTACCATGTTAGAGATCCGACGTTATTGAGGAGATTCTTACGTGTGAGATTGTTAGAACAACAATTTGAAAGTATAACATATATACACATTCCAAGAAATTATAATCAAGTTGCTGAATCATATGCTAACTACGTGTTAGATTGGCATTTGTTTCATTCATCATAAATTAATCATAAACACAATTTTTACACATGTAAATAAATAAACCGATCACCATAAAACTTTTTATATACATCAAAAATGTGGTAATACATAGTGTCATAATACAAAATTGGGGCTTTGAAAGCCACCATCATATACACGGTAGTACAAAATAGATACACTCCCAGGTGTCTAGTCCTGTGGAGGTGGAGGAGGGTTGTGATCATGATATGTCACCACGGCTCTAGCTAGCTGCCAGAATAAACGCACCCATGCGCGTGGTACACCCACCACCTGTCTCTGCATAGCCTCAGGCAATTCCTCGACTTGCGCCATGGGAACCCTGTGAGTCAGTCGCACGAAGTTGGTATGGATGTTTTGGAGCATTCACTCCGCATCCACACCGGTGATATCGTCTCCTCTTCCCCTCCGTCTATGACGTGGGAAGCCCTCTGGTCGCTGTGGTCCCACATTTGCACATGAATGGTAGATGTCATTATGTATTGTCACCCAAAAACATGTCTTTTTGATTCCATATAATCAAGAAAACACAAAAAAATTAAATACTTCAAAAATTTTAAAAAGAGAGTCAGGGTCGAGATTCGTTACCTATGTCTCCATACGCTGATCCTGGTGGCAATGGCATGTCCAGATCCCCCCGAAAATCTATCCCTGCATAAGGGTAGTCATCTATGGCAACAATCTGTCGTCGCCACCATGGAAAAAAGTTAGCTGGATAGGGGTTTGCCACCCTACCACCCCCCAGTCTGCGCATCGCATCTGCCCAACGTCGTTGGGCCGGATCTCGAACCCCGTGGAGAGGAACATCCACTCTAGGGCTCAATCCTGGAACATGCTCGAAGAAAAACGTGCTCAAAATGCTGTTGAACCCGAAGTTCCATATCCTACCTGCCTTACACTCACTGAGCTGGTGTTTCATGTTGCTCAGTAGTGAAGTTCTCCAGTCATAGTTGGTCGGTGTCATACACTCCACCGCATAGAACATCAGTGGCCGAGAGGCCTGATGGAGTGATGCTAAGCCTGCTATCCTGCCCAGCGTCAGTAGTATGGCCTTTAGGCCTAGCACCTGTATAGCTTTGGTGGGAACTTGACTCCCCACCTTCTCAGTATCTGGGTAGCAGTACACAGCTATGTACTCATCGATAGTAAGCCTGTGACCTACACCACCTCGAGAACGAAGGTTCACCACCTCCCCTCGTCTAGATAGACCTGTGATAAAGTAGATATCCTCCACCTCAATGGTGAGGGACATACCACCTATCCGGAAGGACTCTGAGTCTGGATCCCAATAGTCTACCAGCATCTGTAGCAGTCCTGGTTTGGCCCTCAAGCCACCTAGGCACCAAAACTTGTAGAGTCCGCACCTTCTTAGAGCTTGTTGAGCCATTATGTCGGCCCTTACTACTTCCTCTACTTACCATGCTCACGTTCTCGCCACTCTAGCACCATCCTGCATGAGAAATTGACCAAATGTCCATTAGATTCTTGAAAATCCTCTTGCGTGGCGTCATACACGGCTATTTTGCAAACAACAGCATATGTACGCGGTTTCCAGCCCCTTTTCCGCGTATAGCCAGCCCTATACGCGGAAAATGCCTCGATACCCGTGTGGGCCGCAACACTCATGTAGAATTGGCCTTAAAAACCTCATTTGACCATGAAAACTTGTAAAAATTATATTGAAATGCAAGCTGAGAGCATGAGTAAATACTTGGAAGAAACGTTTGTGAATTCCGCCGGCTGGATCTCCTGGAATTTGCAATTGAAAATCAGAGCTCCAATGGGTAAAATTTTCAAATGATTTCTATTTTTTACTATTTATAGAAAAAAATTTAAATATTTGAAAATTTTTACCCCCTTTCCTATAGTTTTGACTGTTTCTAACCATTTTGGACCGTTTCTGACCTAATCTGTGATGTAGAAGACCGTTTTCAGTGCCGTTTTAGCCTTTGGATTGACCCGTTCGTACTGATCTCAGGTATAACATCTACACTGGAATATAGGTTAGGTTCACCACCTTTTGCATTTTGCATGACCTTATGACCATGTCACTATATCCTTAGGTACAAACCCACTCTATTATGTCACGGAACCTTCTTGCTGCTATAGAAGTGGCATGATATGAGTGGCAGAGCCTCACCTTACATGGGTACCCTAGTTAGCACCTTATTTGCAGTTGGTTCCCATGCCGATGTTTCTCCCTATAGGGTGTGGGAGTCCGTTGTATAGTATTTCCATGACATTTCGCAAGAGCCTCATACTCCTCTTGATCTTATGCTGGCCATGATCCCCCGGACTCCCTTGTATCAAGTTGTGGATGCATTATCATGAGCTTTGCCTATCTTATTGAGCTTTATACCGGCTCCCCTGACATTGCATTTCAGCCATATAGCCCGAGCTTGTCTCATGTCTAGCCATGCAGAGCCTTTCTTTATATCCTTCGCAGCTTGATTCCCTTTTTACCCGGAGGGGATTTCCCCCTGAGTGTTGATATCCTACACATGTATCCTTGCATTGAGCATAGGTATGTTCCACTGCTTGGAACTAGTTTGTTTGCCCTAAATGACACTCGTCTCCTCCTAGTTTGTAACTATAAAGCTAGTTTATTATTTTTTCAAGATTTTCAAATAACTGAAAAAGACCAAAAAAATAAAAAAACCAAAAATCCGGACAAGAAAAGATATTATCTTTGGCAGCTGTCAAGTCGTGTCGCCTTCGAACAGAGCACTGTATATCACATCCATTGGTTGGGTTATAGTTTGACTTAGGAGTTGTACTCGTTATCTGAGTTTATCTCCACCGACTGGTTAAGCTTCCAGTCCCTATGGAGCCTCTGTTGATGCCTCCTGTGTCACAGAGACGTCCCAGTTTGTATATTGAGTCTATGCTGCCTTCATTCAGTCACCATATGCTGTTATTCTCTTGTTCGAAGGAAGTTGAAACCTAAGTCAGCCATTCCTCAGTTATCTTGACTTTGCATGTCATCCATTCCCGGTACAGTTACTGGTTCATGCACCTTATGATCGAGTCCTTCCACATTATACAGCCTTGCTGAGCACCTCGTGTGGGATGATGGGGGATGCCATAATTCCCTCCTTCTAGCGGATTCCATCCCATCGACTTCAGATCATTTATTCTGGGATTGGAGTCTAGAGTCATTTTGAGTGCCTTGAGACTTACAGTCATCAGTGGCAGGTTCTCTCGCCATTGACAGTTTTGGGAATACATCAATGTCCCCTGACCGATGGATACTCTCAAGTGGTCAACCTCAACACATTTATTCACACTTGTTAGGTTTCACTCTTGTACCTTGATTCCCATTTTCATTATCGGTGGGTGATCTCGCGTCTGTTAACGGTATACATCAATGACCGGTAATCAGACGATGGACTACTATGTTCGACCTAGACACCTCTATTCGCATAGTAGGACATGTACTCATAGCAGTGTGTGTAGAAGACCTTCCAGATTGGTGGCATCCATTATATGCTACCTCCTTGATCGTGCCAGTGTTCATGAGATTTCATCTCTCGTGACTTGCTCCAGTATATGTCAGACATTTCCAGCCACTATGGAGATCTTGATCTGTTGTATATCTTCAGCCTTTGTGGAGATCATGGTCCTTTGTATATCTTCATCGTGGAGATTTTGATCTATGTATATTGTACGTGGCGATGACCACATCTATGTTATCATGTTTCATGCCTATTCATGGCCATTGTACTCTTATGTATCCGGGACTGCTATATGTATTTTTAGTTATATGCAGAGTTGTATTATGGTATTATGCTGATTGGGTGGCTAGTCTTCCATTTGGGTACCTTCATCACTTCACTTCTTGGATGGACTTATAATGTATTTTGGCCATCGTATAACCCCTCTGATCTCATTCATTAGGGGGCATCTGTTATAGCGGATTTCACCACATTAGGTGAATCACACATTGTATGGCCTTCCCCTGTCCCGCTGCAGACTCATTAGCCCCTATGGACCACTTTTTGTCTTTTGATGTGTCCTTGATCATCCCTAAAAACATAAGAAAAGTGATATACGCAGATTTTTCCCTGATAACCGTGTATATACGCGGATATTCCCACTATAGTCGCGTACATCGGGATGTATGAATAATCCAAATCCTTTTGGAGCGTTCCTTGACTTGGATGCGACTCATATGACTCCTGTCCTTCCATATGCCTTGAGATCGCACGGATTCAACCTTTCAGTATCCCTTTGAAAAGCTATATAAGGAACCCTTTGAGACATTGAAAGCATAAGAGAGAATTGAGAGTAACGAAACTAAAGTCCATTGTTGCTAGAACTTATGCTTGAGTCTGCATCCCTTTGTCCCTTGGAGCACTATTGTGTTCTTCCCAAGCTTGCATTTTGCTAGTGAGCTTGCTATCTGAGTGATAGAGGATTGAGGTGGTGGAGGCCCAAGTGGGGGATTCAGTTTCTCTGGTTCGTAGACATGCCGTGAGAGGTTTTCACTTGTAATCTCTGATTCATATTAGTAGAAATATCTTTTCCTGTCCAGTAATGTGTATTTGAATGAATATTGTATCCATTGGAATATGTCAAATGCTTTTACATTATTGATTATATATGCTAGAATAGATCTAACACCATGAAATATAGTATGCTTGTATTTTTTACTTGTTGTTGAGGAAGTATTATATCAATTCAAGCTAAAGATTGGAAAGCTCAACGGGGATCTACTTCAACCGTCTGGAATAAGGTACGAGGTTCAATCCTTTAGTGTTAGACATTTTATTTCTATTGCATATTGGGGAAAGATTGATTTCTGGAGTCTAGCTGTCTGTTGTGGTACCCCAAGCCATAGGAATTTCTCTCCATAACAATCATCCTTGAAATTTTGTTCAGAACGGATCTGGTGACTTCGGTACTCGAGAATGTGGTAGGGTTGTATCATCCTTGAACTTTTGTTTAGAACTTATCTTGTGACTTCGGTACTCGAGAATGTGGTAGGATTGTATCATCCTTGAACTTTTGTTTAGAACTGATCCAGTGACTTCGGTACTCGAGAATATGGTAGGATTGTATAATCCTTGAACTTTTTTTTAAACTGGATCCAGTGACTTCGGTCCTCGAGAATGTGGTAGGATTGCATCATCCATGGATTTTAAGTCCAAAAGTGATCCGAAGACTTTCGTCTTCATATTGTGGATTGCAAGTTGTTGCTAATGATGATGATGTTACTGGTCGAAAGATCAGAGTGTGATGATGATGATATTACTGATCAAAAGATCAGAGTGTGATGATGATGATGTTACTAATAGAAATATCAGAATGTGATGATGATCATGTTGTTGATCGAAAGAGAAAAGTATGATGATGATGATGATTGTTGATCGAAATATCAAGATGTGATGATGATGATGTTGTTGATTGAAAGTTCAGAGTATGATGATGATGATGATCGAAAGTTCATAGTATGATGATGATGATGATGTTGATCGAAATTTCAAATGATGATGTTGCTGATTGAAATGATGTTTCCGATCGAGCGTTCAAAGTGTTGTTGCTGTTGAAGTTTGAAGATGAAGACTATATGTTGAAGATGATTAAAAGATTCCAATGATTTATAGATGTATC
Source organism: Pseudotsuga menziesii (assembly GCA_001517045.1). NCBI lineage: Eukaryota > Viridiplantae > Streptophyta > Pinopsida > Pinales > Pinaceae > Pseudotsuga > Pseudotsuga menziesii. The sequence continues at coordinate 175,901 of LPNX010258116.1, forward strand.
ACCCTGATGATGTTGATGATGCCCTCTCTCTCCTACAATTGTTGTTATTGTTGTTGTTGTAGAATACCCTTCTCGTTAAGGGGGAGTGTTGAATTATTGTAACTTCAAACAATATTCTAAATGTATTTTATTGGTCCTTGATGTTCCTATCGGAAGAATCATTTGTATTTCTTTGTATCCCGATGTTCCTATCGAGAGAATTACTAATATTCATGAGGAAGTACCCTCCGTTGTAATTCAGGTCATTAGTACCCTCCAAAATATATTATTATATTAAGTTAACCCAGTTATGTCTACTCGAGCCTACATAAATGAGTTAAGTTTACTCGAGCCTACATAACTGGGTTAAATGTCAAGTGAACGAAAGAATATAAATAGAGTGAGGCACCTCTCATTTGAGACACACACACTCACTTGTGTAGAACATAAGAGAGAGAGAGAAAGAGATGTAGCTAGAGAAGAAGGAGGATAAGTTTTGGGTTTTACCTTTTATCTTTTGGGGCATCTATATTGAGGAAGCTTTTGCTGGGTTTTTCCCATTAGAGTTTTCCCAAACTAAATCTGTGTTGTTCTTATGATACTCTTTCTTTCAGTGATCTTGTCTATATGCGTTTATGAAATTGAAATTAAATGCTGATAATCTAGCTTAGCATATGGAATTCTAACACTTCAGATTCATCAACAGTTTCCACATCTAAATCTTTGAGGACAAATGTTTTCTAAGAGAGAGGGGATTTTAAGAACCTGTGTCATCCCTCCTCTTTATTCCATTAGTATGTTGTATTATCCCGCATTCATGGGGTGTAATAGTTGTTAAGTCATCTCGTTAGTATGTTGTATTATCCAACTTTCATTGGGAGTAATAGTTGTTTATATTAGAATTAGTATATAAGTACGTGTTGAGGCCAACAATGACATCCACAAGTTATTTTGTATTGATCTTTCTCAACATAGGTTTCCCCCTCGAAGTGGCCTATGATCAATAAAATCTCTTATGTGCTATTTTATTTCAGTTATATCATGCATTTTCATTGTTTATTGTAGGAGGTTCCTCACACAAACCTCTTGGAGAGGTCATATAGCGATATAGTTTGATAGTGGGGTGTCGTAACCACTTCGAAAGTGGTTAGGCCTAGGAGAACATCACAAATAATTGAAATATGATAGATAACTTCTCTAAAATGTAGAATATTTTAGAAGTCAACAAGCAAAGACAAAATACTAAAGATTGACAAAGGAAAGGTGAGATTTTATTTTTTGCAAGAAAATTACACATTTGATGTGTTGCGAAGGTTTAGTATGATGGAATGAAAATCCATGGTTTCTAGTTTAGAGAAACTACACAAGTATGAATAGGTATCTTATAGTTTATTTAATGTATTTGATCATAGTATACGTATTATATATGTTGTGTCAGATAAAGTATGAGATTAGACATAGACATTAATCATGTGCTTAGGTATCTTCGAGGTATTATTGGTTATGGACTTAGTTTTTCCTCCAGCAGCAAGGTAAAGTTACTTGGTTATGGAAACTCCATTTAGGATGGTAGTATTGCGGTTAGTACTACAGAAGCAATGTGTATTGCAGCTAGTATTATAGAAGCAAAGTATATTGTGGCTAGTACTGCCTACCGAGAATTAGTAAGGATTTAAAAGCTACTTGTTGGGCTAAAGGCTTGAGTTTATATTGATTCACTATGACAATAAAAGTTGCATCAAGCTTTTTGAAAAACCTGTGTTTCATGATAAGTTGAAACACATTGAGATGAAGTATCACTTCATCTTAGACATGGTCCAGTAAAACATTAGTACATTGCTATTGATGAGCATAATGCATATGTGTTAACAAAGCTTCTGTCTGTGACGAAGTATAGTTACTTCTTAGACAACCTTAGTGTTGTGGAGAATGTCTCCTTTGCTAAGAGGGAGTGCTAAAGATACATAATCTTGATTCATTCTCCAAAGCAATCTTGTGTAGCCAGGATTGGGCCTCATGTGTTGAGGTAGGATTCCTGAGTGGGACTTAGGAAACTTGGAGTATATTCTTGAGTTGGACTCAAGGATGACTAATCCTTCCATGTAAAAGTTCATTCCTCCTATATAGAGGTAAATGATTTGATATATCAAAGTGGTGATGTTGTAAAGTCTTGTTGGGAAAGGCTCTGGAATTGTGTGTCAAGTCAGATTCTCATGAGGATATCCAGTTATAGAAGGTACCCATGAGGTGAACCTCTAGTTATAGAGGTAATGATTTGCATGTTGAATCATTTAATGTTGTGTTATGTATTACTAAACATGGTCACCAATATCTATTAAGTCTCATTTAGATACTATCCACCTCTAGAGTGAATTACTTTAGCATATGATCATTAAGTCCGAGAGTAATGTAATATGATCACAACATATGACAAATATTTTTAGTATAATTTGATATGATAGATAAATTAAAGTTAGCACATATTGACCATACATTAAATATAAGAGGTAAAAATAAATGCATAGAGAACAAGAGAATTCAAATTTCTTATGAAAAGACTTCAATTGACTAAATTGAACTCAAATTGTTAAATATTCAGTTAAAATAACAACGTATGTCTCAATTAAATCTCTAGTTAAAGCTTTATATAAAGTTACAATGCATGCCTCAATTAAATCTTCACTTGAAGCTTTAGTTAAAGTAACAATGTATGCCTCAGTTAAATATTGTTAAGGTTCAGTTAAAGGAATAATGTCTGCCTCGGTAATTAAAGGAGAACTCACAGTGGTCACTTCAATAAATCAATCAACATGATTTCAGTTATGAATAGTTAACTAAATTGTTAATAAAAGGAATGAGTTAACTAAAGTGTTTTACATGATGACACTTTAGTTAAACTAAAATACGACACTCCATATTTGGCACTTGAGTTAAGGCTATTGCATGATGACACTTAAGATAGCATACTAACTAAGTGATACTACATCTAGTTATAAGGAGAGTTCACACAGAAGACAATAGATCATTATTTAATATCAAAGAAGAAAGGCATTGCCCATTATGTTATGCAGTATTGAAGAAACCGAAGCACAATTCAATTCTCCAAGAAGGAAATTCGCTATAGTGTGCATGGGAGGCTAATTCTCCATTCAACGATTTTCTATTTTGTGCATGGCATTGGTTTGACAAGTTATTTAATGTATTGAAATCATCGCAAAGTGCATACGGTTGATCTCTCTTCTCTATTGCTCCATATCTACACCTAGGGTGTTTTGTTCTCTTTTATCTTATACCTGGGGTGTTGAAATCAATATGATATTGTAAAAGACATTCTCTGCTATCTATCATAGTTATACTTTGAATACTTGTTGGGTTTTTTCATCCTCATTTTTTTGTGGGTTTTCCACGAGGTATATCTTGTTTTATGGTTGAATGTTCATATGAATGGTTTATTGATTTCAAGTGCTCTATAGTTCTGCAATTAAATTTTTAAAGATCAAAGCTCAACATATTTGCACAAAATTTAACAAAAACTACTCATATACTTGTTGTCTAAGAATTATCATGCTCAACAACTTTCATGACTATAGTCAAATGAATGTTTGGAGATGGAAATTAGATTTGAAAATTATCTTGGGAATTTAGGTTTGAAAATATCTCGATTTTTTTTAAACTATAGCTGAAAATTTAGATATGAAAACATAATAATGATCCCATTTAGATCTGAAAACTATTGTTGTATTAGATATGAAAACTATTCTGAAAATTTGCACTTCCTTTTTTCTTTCTAGTATAATGATTTGGATTATCTACTATTTAGAATCCTTACTTTGATGTTTACTACAACAACTAATGGTGGATTCTACAAAACAAAAAATGATAACAATCCTAAAAAGGGTTTGGATATGGAAATGAAAGGATTAGCCAATTCATTTGTTTTCATATCTAGAAGATTCTTTGATAAATATCTAGTGATTGGTACTTTTAAACTCCTATGCTTGGCAATAAGATGAGCATGTTTCATCAATTTTTTTGTATGTTCACTTTGAGCTTTCTTCTTGTAACTCATATGTATGAGGTAATAATTTTATTTTCCAGTCAAATTACATAACAATTCAAGGTGGCTAGATTAAAACAATTTCTTCTAGTCATATTTTCTATTAAACGTAAAAAAAATGCATCTTGTTTTGAGTTATCTTTATATGTTTTTTTCCTTGTGCATTTGAAATATGCATAATTTTTTCATGTGTTTCCTTTGAAATATTTTCAGAATACAATGGACTTACCTACATAAGTAGTTATTGGGATTGAAATACATTTTGTTTAGAAGAATTAATTTCAAAAAATGTTGATGAGTTATATATATATATATATATATATATATATATATATACATATACATATACATATACATATACATATACATATACATATATACATATATATACATATACATATACATACATATATATACATATACATATACATATATACATATATATACATACATACATACATATATATATATAT
>LPNX010258116.1:181045-227346 GCA_001517045.1 Pseudotsuga menziesii
TGCAATTTCCCTTTTAAGGAGCCTTCAAAGTAATATTTTATTAATTTTCTTGATGTTAATATCCCTTTTTGCATTTTATTTTGAAGACTAATTGATTTTTGTGTGCCACATACTATGACTGTAGTTGGAGACAAAGGAATGTTCATTCGAGGAGATTTTTATGCAATTCATCTAGTCAATTTCACAAACAAAATTAAAAGAACTTACCTATGGGAGCATTAAGTTGTGGTTTGTGCCATATATATAGCATAGTCTTAAAGGGAAGTCTTCTCTATGTGAGCATTTTTATTGAAGCACTTTTCCCCTTACAAAAAATTATGATACCTTCCTTTGTTTCATTCACATCATAAATTTTCATACAATGATTGACTATTGTCTGAAGTTTGTCTTTCTAAAATACACAAAATTTAAGTATTTTACAAAAAATAATATAGTAAAATTTAAACTTCATGTTTTTACAAAAGTTAGTGATATATTACATTTAGCAAGGGAACATCCCTTTAAAATTAGTGTTTCTCACTATGCCTAGTGTGTGCAATATGATTAGCAACACCCCTAGCTAATGGAGACAATATCCACTATCGGTATTCTATAAACATAACTATTAGTATGCATGTTTAATTGGACATGGAAATGATTGTGTTTCCATATCAGCATTAGTGAGAATGGGATTACTCATCCCATGTGGTAGTAAGTCTCAAAAAATCTGGAAGTTGAATGCAACTACATTTCTTCCTTCCATCCTTGTCATTCAGCACATGAGACTGAAAACCCTTGGAGGTTGTATGATTTTTCTCATCCTGACATTATGGATGGTGGGTCATTGTTATGGAATCCAATTTGGCATTCAGGAATCCAGTACTTTGCGTTGAAATGCATGTACAATTTGGTGTGTTTAAATCTGATCTTTGGTGAAATGGAAAGAGGGTGAACATGAAGAAATGGAAATTCTCATGGCCATCCTGAACATTGAGCCATTTGCAAGAATTCTAAATTTTGTAGGGGTAATTCGAAATGTGAAAATAACATTAAAGGTGACTTATTTTCATTGTATGCTTGACAATGGAAAGGTAGGAGGAAATATTGGAAGTCAAGGAATGCATTGGAATCCTAGGAAATACAAAGACAATTAACTAAAATCAGCCTTCAAATAGAGTTAGTCACAAATCAGCAAAGGCAGGCCAAAATTAGCTTAGAAAAAAACATCCAAAGGATTGAATAAATAGAAGACAAAGTGGATATGTTGCAAGAAAGGATAGAAAATATGGGGTGGAGAAAAAGATTGCTAATGAGGGGGATCAAAGATATGCCTCCTCTCTCTATTGGATCTTTCGGTGTAAATACTCTAATGGAAAAGGTGTAAGATAAATTGTATCAGATGGTAGCTCAGGAAAATGAAAATTCTCTAGTCATCCAATCATCTAAGGTTAGTAACAATTTGGAAGCCCATAAGAGGCATGGCCTCTATGCTCTATTAGTATTTTGAATCTGTAATGTTTTGGAAATTTGGTTTTCATTAGAATAGTATATTCAGGCATTGCATTTTCTGAATGTAATGGTAGTTATAGAACTTTAATAGTATTGCATAAAGTAGATAACAATTTTGAAATTTTCATAAACGGTTCAGCTCTGTTGTATATCTTGCTAGATGATTTGTCCACAACAATATTTTTAATACGAATATAGCAACTTATGTTTTGAAAAAAAATTACATGTAAGGGTGCCAATAGTAAAATTACATCAAGATATAAGTTTTGAGATGCATAAAATTAAAGTTCCATGAGAATGGGTAAAGAATGAGTATCTAAACAACCTCTAGCATTTGTGAAGTATATTTTATGGTTCTTGATTGCTTTGAAGTGTATATTTTATATTTTTTAAGGTTGGTTTGGTGTGTCCTAGTCAGCATCACAAGACCATCTAGTTCAGTTAGTTCAAGATAGAGCCAGTCCAAAACCAATTCATAATAGTAATATCATAAGGCTGAGACACTTTCTTCCTAAAATAACACAAAACTGGTTGTTTTCAGTCGTAACCAACAAGTTCTCATAACATTGATGCATGCCAAAAAGTTTGGGGTTCAAAAATACCATTGACATGGGGAAATATGTACGTAATTTTTTGTTTTCTTTAGTCTCATTTAAAGAGTAACCTTGGACACATTTATCTTGCAAGGGCCAATGTTGCAAATCTTGATCTTGTGATGTATTTATTCATTAAAATGGGATGTTGTTATCTTGTAGCACTTACAAACCGGATTCGAATTAATTAGGTTATATAGTATATAAAACGCAATCACTATTAGATTAAAAAAAACATCAACCTTCTCATTCTGAATTACAATAAACCTAATTTGAAGGATGATTTAACAAATCCTAAAACATAGAAGACATGCAGCAAAACATTTGACAAAATCACATTTTCATGGTTGTGGCCAATTTGCTTCAAGAGTATCAAGAAATCCTTATCCAATGATGGATTCTGGAGAAAAGGTAGAATGTTTCACAAGTACATAGATCTTTCTTAAACATAAAAATGAATATATTGCAACATATAAAATATTTGTTGCATGGGGACCCCCACCCCACCCAAAAAACAAAAAGCGTACCCATCGTCCCTACGTTTCTAGGACTTGGAGACCCATAAGAAATGTCCCTAATATTTTGGGGATTTCATTAGGGACTTGGTGACTTGTTTTTTGTACCCAAAATGTCCTCAATATATTTTGGGGACTTCCAGAAATTTTTTGGATCCATTCCAATTAGATTTCAGAGATATCTCGGGCAGATTTTGGAGATGTTTTGGTTTGTATATTAATTTTTGACAATGGACACTTATAATTAGAGAATATGAAAATTTATCCCATTAATATTTTCTATACTATTCTAAATCTATAACTATAATGGATGCAAAATATCATGACAATTGATCCTTTAGGGGGGTCTCTTGGCCTTCCTAGACAGAACTTAGCACTAGAGGAGATAATATAGATGCAAAGCAATAGCTAGTGAGAGGGTTATGGATGGAAATATGGAAAGCTTGGGAGGTTAAGAGTACAACAATAGAAAGACTACAAAGTCAAAAGAACAAAAATTATCCCAAATAGAAAGGATAATGAAGGTTTTGCTCCTTTCCATAAAATGAGATGCTTAAGGTACTTTGGAACACCCCTATCCTCATGAAAACATAAAAATAAATAAAAACAATAGAAATCACTTGAAATCATTGGAAATGCACTTGAAATCACGAGAAAACTAAGCTTTAGGTAATGTACTGAAGGTCTTGTGAGAAATATTAAATGCTCTTTCCTTCTTGTTTTGGCATTGTCAGCATTAATTATAATCCTCCCTTGACCACCATAGTTTAAATGTCATTTCCTATATTAGGAATATGTTTCCACTTCACTAGTGACATGGGGAACTCATATGGGGCCCACCTATCACTTAATGCACCAATTTTCTTGAGTTTTGGAGCTCCATAGGCCAATCCTCATAATTTAAGAACCCACACCGAGTCTTGCAAGTCCCACCATCAATTCACCCTAGTTTGTGTTGAGTTATCCTCAAATGGGCATCAGTTAGTTCATATCCAGTTAGTCTAGCACCACATTTTTTTTATTTAAGGGGTTTAGGCACCTTTCCATACCTACATTTTTCACTTAGCTAACTTATAACTGATTTAGTTGTCCCAAGTTACATTAGAGAGCTTCTAGTGTTAATTTTCCCACATTGAGTTATCACTCGAGTCAGTCCAAGTACCTAGTGGATTAAAATTATTCATATTGTATCATCATTATATTACACTAATTTTAATGATTATGAGACTAATTTTATGTTGACCAATTTTGTCTCTTAACTGTTTGATTTCCACCATGATTGTTTGATCATTGTACTGAATTTATTCTTCCTCCTTAAACCTTATTTCACAGTGAGGTTCATTTCATCCTCAATATCCTGAAGCTTTGCTAAATTAAACATGGTATCAGAGCAGGTAATAAGACCATATTCAATCCTCATAAATTTCCATTGATGTGCCAGAAGCAATTGGGTTCCACATAATTCCTGGTATCTTTTCCTTTTTCCCTATGGATTTTTTCCAAAGAATTCTAGTCATGTGTGATACACCTAGATAATGTCCACATGTTGAAGTAGAGAGTGATTAAATTGGTTTTCCTTTGAATTGAAGTGTTTTTGCTTGTAAATTGAAGAGTTCAAAAGAATTGTGTTGCTCCTTGAAGTTGTAAGATGGAGAATTTAGTAGCCTTGACACCCAGGATCCTCACACCTATTAACTATCTTCATTGGAGGGATGACATTTAGATTGTGGTGCGCAACAAAGGTATGTATAGGGCTACCATTGTCTAGAAGGTTGAACCCTAGCAACCTCTTAAGAAATCAAAGTATCTGAATAAGATGGATGAATCATTTGGCTTCATGTGCATTCATATCTCCAGGGAGTTACTCTTCCATCTTGATGGATTAAAAACTCTAAGGCAAGTATGGAAAAAGCTTGAATCATTGTTTGGAAAGAAGGATGAATTGAGAGAACATATTCTGGATAATGAGCTGATTTCACTTCATCTCGAAAACTTCAAAACCATTCAACAATTCTTCTCCAAATTTAAATCATTGGTCATGCAGTACAAGCAGTGTGGGATTGACAAGAAGGATGAGAAATTGGTGCTCTCAATTCTAAGAAAACCTAGCATGGAATTATTAGTTTTTGTATCCACCTTTCACTCCGGGAGACTGAAAACTCCAAATTGGAAAATTCCATCACTTGATTCCTTCGTGGAATCTCTTATTCAGGGAACAAGATACACCGATACATATGGGAGCCCTCAAAGCCTCCAAAAATCAAACTCTCTTGGCTGGGGAGACAAAGAATGTGCAAGAAAGGAGGAAACAGAAAGGAAAGGATAAGGAACATTGAATTCAAACCTAAGGAAGAGTTTGATCCATCAAATGGAACCTTAGGATCTATGAAGGACAAACATCATACGTTTGAAAAGGGAAAGTGTTCCTATTGTAATAAAGGAAACCATACGAATAAAGGTTGTATGAGTAAGACCATAGATAAGATGTCAAGACTCCTTGAACAACACAATATTTCCCTCCTTGAAAGCGCAAGGAAGGTTGATTCTAGATACAAGATTGAAGATCATGAGAGATTCCATTCACTGAAGGTTGGGTTTTCAAAATATCATGCCTTCCCCATTGATTCATGATCCTTTAATCACATGGTTGCATCCAAAGAATCATTATCTTCATTAAATATTATTGATGGTCCAAGTATTTACATGGGAGATGACACTCAAATACAAGATGAATGGAAGGTTGCAATAAAATTATAGAATGGAGTGTTCAAAAATGTCTTATATGTGCCCTCTTTAGAAGCAAATTTGTTGTCTGTATATCATATGACTCATACAGGCTCACCAAAGCGAGTTGTATTTGATCTTGACTCAGTGGATAACTCAGATATCTCTACTAGGAAGTTGATAGAGAAAGGTGTTTCAAACAATGCCTCCAAGGCATATGAATTCTCACATTTTCTACCATACTCGAATCCAGTGCAATTCCAGTTACCATTTAAAAGGGAAGGTAAATTCATTCTACCTAAACCTTTCACATATGATGATGTTTCCATTAATGTTTCATATTCAAGATCTAAAGTAGAGGACCAAGTTGAATCAATTTTTTGAATTGAAGATGAATTTCAATTAGATCCACATCCAGATCCAGTCCCTAATCCCAATCCTAGGCCTAAATGGGATCAAAAGGTCACTTAGGATGTTGGGAACATTACTGGAGATTCATCTAACAAAAGAAGAACCAAGTCTCAATTTCAAGATGATATCCTTGCACTATGCCAAGCAAATCCACTTCTCCTAGAGAGGTGCTACAAACTCCTAGAGAGATTATACATGATGGTTAGGTGTAATCAATTGTTCTTCCCATTGAAGAATAAGGATACATTGGATCATGTCACTCTTCCTCCAAAAAGAAGAGACAAAAGTAACTTTCTACATGACAAATTGGAAGGAAAAATCTACCTGGAAAATCCTAAGGGGTACATTGATTCTCTCTTGACATGCAAGCTAAGGAATCCATTGTATGGGCTCAAGTAAGGCCCCATGGCATGACATCCCAAGTTCAACTCCTCCATAATGTCAAATAGGTTCGAAAGATGCAATTTTGGTTGCAAAAGAAACAACATGGCATCTCCTATATGGAATCTGATTGGAAGAAGTTGGAGAGGTTCACATGCACTGTACCAGGAAACTAGTGCACACAAGGACTATCACACTACATTACTACTCCACAGAGATGCAGACTATAGAAAAATTTCACAAGTTTTTTAATCGAGAGGAAATTGTCTCTTGGTGTGAAAGCTTGATCCTGGTTCCACTGATCATTTTGAGGGGGGGGGAGGTGTCCCATGATTTTTTCCCCATTTCTTTGATTTATTGAGCATTTATTTTCATTAGATTGTATGGGTGACCTTTGGTATTAGTTTCCAGGGTGTAGGTTGTCTAAGTTTGGTTTAAGGGGGGGTGTTAGGATTAATTATAATCCTTCCTTGACCTCCATAGTCTAAATGTAATTTCCTAGATTAGGAGTATGTTGAGACTTCACTAGTTCCAGGGGGAACTCATATGGGTCCCACCTATCACTTGATGTGCCATTTTTCATGAGTTTAGGAGCTCCAAAGGCCAATCCCTATAATTTAGGAACCCACACTAAGTCTTGGGAGTCCCACCGTCATTTCACCCTAGTCTATCTTTAGTTATCCTTAGAAGAGCATCAGTTAGTTCATCTCCAGTTAGTCTAGCTCCACATTTTCCTGATTTGAGGTGGTTAGGTTCCTTTTCCTACCTAACTTGTTCAATTGATTGACTGAGAACTAATTTAGTTGTCCTAAGTTACATTAATGAGATTTTAGTGGTGATTTTCCCACATTAAGTTAGCACTAGAGTTAATCCAATTTGGTGAATTCGAATCATACCTAGTGGATTTGAATTATTCCTATTGTATCATCATTGTATTACACTTATATAAATGATTATGAGAGTAATGTTATGCTGACCACTTTTGTATATTGACTATTTAATTTCCACCATGATTGTTTAATCATTGTACTAAATTTCTTCTTCCTCCTTCTACCTTGTTTCATAGTGAGGTTCATTCCAGACAGCAGAATCTAAAGCTTTGCTAAATTAAATAGGAAAGAGATGCATTTGCATGAGGATTCATTATTCATTGTTTCGTAGTTAGCAAATGAAAATCTATGAGGAGGGATCTACAGTGGTGATTTTTTTCCTTCGACATTTCAAACCTTAATGTTGGTCCTTCATCAGTATGTGATTTTGAAAGATTCACCCAATGATGGACCTTTCATAATCCTATCCTGGTGATGGACATGCTTTAGAGTTTGAAACATCGAAGGAAAAAATTCACCACTACATATTCCTCCTTATATGATGTTAACTTTGTTATATATAGAAATCTAGTAAAATAATTTAGGGTACTCAATGGTGAAAAAAATGTAATCAACCTCAACATATTGGGTCTCTTAGCATCCAGTTCCAAAGAAATTATGCAACCCATTGAATGAGTGTCTAAATGGAATGACTTAAATTTGTATGGTTGAATCAATGACTTCTCTATCATGTATACATATTGTGTGGTTGTATATGATAAATTTGATGGCTTGGGAATTTTTCCAAATATAATAATACCAACTACAAAGAGGGGTAGATAGTCTCAATCCACAAAGATGAGGAATAAAGAAACCTATGTATCAATATAACATTTGATTCCAAATAAATAAAATTTTCGTTAGAAGCACAAGTATTGGAACCTATAATCACAAGAAAAGAGATAAAAACAAGCAAAAGAATACACTGAAAAATTTAGTGAAGGAGAAATAATAGTTGATATCCATGAAAAATTCTAAAAATGAATTTTGCATAAATCAGTTAATTTCATAAAGAAGTAGAAACGGGGTAGGAGATTCTATTACAGAAAAAAACATATTCCTATTTTTTTTACTAAAATATGAATCAAGAATGTTGAGTAGTCCACCAAAGAGTTTTGGAAAATCCTACCAAAGTATATATATGCCCAACTAAGAGTTTGAAGAAGCACACAAAAGGATGTTAAATAGTCAATTGTAAAGTTTGGGACAATCCAACCCAAGGCTACTAAGTACTCAACTAGAGAATCCAAGGGTAAGCCAACCAAAGGTTGTTGAGTAGTCCACAAGAGAGTTTGGAATAAGTTGTGCTACAAGATACACCATCCCTGTGTGTAGGAACCATTAAGGTTTCATCATGGAAGTGGATTTCTTGAGAAGGAAACAGATCATGAGACCATGAAACAAATCCTAAAATTTTGAATAGATCCTAAAGCATCCATTGCTCTTTTGACCCACAGATTCCCCAAAAAATCATTTTTTAATGAAAAACTCCCCAGACCCTAACTACCTAATGACTAAAACCCTAAACCCCATTCCTGGTCAAGATCTGATCTATCCTTGTGTCGAATCCTACTCTCATGGTTTGATATCTAATATATCCTTATGTGATACGTTTTTGCTCACTTCTCCCACAGTTTTATTTAGTTTCGCATGGCCTTTGATAAAAAACACATTATTCACTACTGATATGGACATGTGGATGTGGCTCACAAAATGTTGTTATCACCTACTTCATTATCATGACGAAATGGTATTCAAAATGATCAATTATCAATGATGGTTATAATTTATGAAATTATTAGTTATGGTGCATGGATGGCTAAGAGTAATATGTATGAGAGTTGTATTTTGTGTAATACTTTTATTTCTAATGTTGTGATTCTTAAACAGTTTTGATTATAAACTCTATTTTCCTTTTAATTATAAAAAGAATTATCTTTTTTTTTTCAATTTTCCATTTCCTTTCCATATCCAGATCCTATATTTTTTAAAATCAAGTAGACTAATAACATAGGGAATAATCCAACTGAATTTTGAATTTTGGTTGAGATTTGATCTTTAATTATTTAAGTGCGGAAATATTGAACACTTGAAATCAATGAACTATTTATACACATAAGAATTAAACCATACTACAGGATGTACCTTGGGGAAAACCTTAAAACAATGAGGATGAAAACCCCCATCAAATATTCTTGGTATAATTATATGATAGATAGCAGAGAATTCCTTTTACAATAGTAGATTACTTTCAGCACCCCAGGTGCAAGATAAAAGAGAACAAAACCACACAGGTGTAGATACTGAATAATAGAGAAGAAAGGTCAACCAAATGATATTTGCAATGTGTCCAACACATTAATAACAAGCCAAAAATAGTCTCATGCAAGAATTAGTGAATCATTGCATGGGGAATTAGCCTCCCATGTAAACTATAGACAATGCTCTTCTTGGAGAATCGCTATGCACCTAGGTTTCTTTAATCATGCATACACAATGTGTAATTCCTTTCTTCTTTGACGTTAAATATGCTCTGTTGACTTCAGGATGAAATTGCCTTGTAACTGGACATAAGATCACTATGTTAGGATGCTAATTCAAGTGTCATCATGCAATTTTTTTAACTCAAGTGTCATAAGTTAAGTGTAAACTTTTAAATTAAGTGTCATCTGAGTGTCTAAAACCCCCTATATGCAGTCGTGACTTGGAGTCAGGAAGATGACTGTTCTAGCTGCTTAAATATGTTTCAATATAACGACAACAAGATTTAGAACATCTATAGTCACAAAAAATCGAAGCGAAGAAAGAACATAGGAATGAGATGATAATTTAACTAGTGAATTTGAGAGATGTTACAATGTCACCCTATTTAAGGGCATTTTAGCTACAAAAAACAAATTATAGAAATTTTTTACTTTTTTTATGGATTTTTCAAAAATAATACAACTTCAAAATTTTACAACAATAATCATTATTGCGGAAATAAGAAAGTAAAACAATTTCAATGACAAAAAAAAAATATTTTTGTATTTTTCTAAAATATTTGATTTTTAGGGTTTTTTTTCTTTTTTAGTATTTTTCAAATATATAATATAAGAAGTTTTGTAAAAAATAAATTTTGGTGAAGATGAAGGTATTAGGCCTAAGTATTATTCTTTCTAGGCACCGAGAAATTAGGGTTAATGTTTCCCCTAAGAATTGGCAATTCAATATTTAAATGAACTACGACAAGGACAAAACTCAAAGGTTGTGTTATATTTTGACCTAGTTAGGGAAAAGAAAGATTCCAAGGCCCAAAAAAAGAGAGATATTTCAAGAGGGATGTCTAACTAACAAAACTAGACAATTATGTGTAAGACCCTAGGTTGCTCATACCTTGGATACCTCCAGTAGTGCAAGATAAGAGACTTAGATATCTTACCACAATTCAGGATAGAAAGAGAAGAGAAACACACCTTAAGAATCCTTCCACTTTATATAAGCCTTGAAATATAGTAAAGAAACATCATGCATCAACTTTATCCTTGAAAACCCTTAGAATTAACAAAGAAAGGAGGTATGCATTGCTTGATTAGTTCATGTATATAAGAAAAAAAAAATTATTTGATCCCATGATCTGGATTAAAAATGAAAAGAAGATGCCTTATTTATAATTTAAAAGGCTAACTTGATCCTCCTTTAAGCCGACCTACCTATTTTTTCTTTTAAATGACTTTTAATGGTTTTTTAGGGTTTTTCACCCGCAATTTGAGTAAACCTCATAAAACATAAAATAATGATAAAATAAGATGAAATGATTCAAATTGATAATGAGTTGAGCTTGGAAGGAGGATGACATTCCCCATATAACCCCAACATTTTTCTTTTTCCCTCAATGCCCTCCTTCTTATGTTGGTACAACCTCTTTTAGATTGCTTGGGAGGTGGATGATATGCTCTTGAGGATTGTTACCAACTAAGTTGTACTTTTTGGGTTTCAAGCAAGCGAGAAAAGTTTGAAAAACATCTCATATGTTCATCATCAATATTCTAAAGTTCGTTAAACATTCAGTGGCCCTTCTTTTTCTTTCCACGTGTTCATATCGCACAAGGATATTGTAATAGAATGTACTAGCATGATGAATTTTTGTTAAGGACTTGAACTTCCTAGTACTTAGACATCAATCTGGGTATTTCATTGTGTTTTTTCCCTTGTCAGTTATCCACTGCTTTTAAGTGATGTATAATTTTCAATTTTTTCACCTACTCCAAAAGTTGGAATCGCCACTCGGTGGTTAGGCCTTACAAGGTTATTAAAGTCCATGTGTAAATGTATATTACCATGCTCATCACTATCTTATACTCATATGAACATGTGATAGGTCCCTTTAGGTTTACTTTTCCTTTCCATAAAAATAAAAAAAAAATTCCCATAAAAATAAAGATTTTTTTAATTCTTTAATTAAAAATATATAAAAAAATTCATAAAAGTATGGTTACAAGGAAGAATTTTCCATGGCGGTGTTAATTTTCTAACTTAGAGAGCCCACTCAACCCTAAACCCACCTTTGAGATAAAAAAAATTCAATTATTTCTCATCAAAAATAATTTTATCATGAAAAATCCCAAAAAAGTCAAATAAATGGCCAAAAAAGATAAAAACGACAAATTCCTAAATCAGTGGGAACATGTCTGGAGTGGTGGAACTTGATTGAAAATCAAAACCGAGGATTATTAGATCAGAAATCCTTGAGATTTCAATCAAATATTTTTAATATGATTTTAACCCCATTTGAAGGGGGTGCATCTCCATCATAGAGGGTGCCTTTCCTTGCTTGGTGGCAATGGATTGGATGGTGTTTCCAAGATGAGGATGCACCTACCTGTTGTCAGGTGGCACACTCCTCTAAAGTTTAAACTCCAATTAATCCCTTCTATCAAGGGATTGTTTCTTGTTAACTACAATTATCCCTTAGCTAACTCAAGATGAAGGATGCCCCCCCAGAAGCCCTCTTCAACTATAAAAGTAATGCTCTTCTCTCCTTGCATACTAGTGAGAGGTTCTCTAAGAAAGGATTTCCATTGTAATACTATTTCATTTCTTTATTGTTAAAATAAGATAAATATTTGGAGGCTATATGGTGCCATGCTCTCTTGTTAGATGATCATTGTTGCATTTGCTTGAGGTACCATGTATCTTTGGTATTTATTGCTTACTTTTTTGGTGAGTTTGACCTTGAATAGGAAAGGATCTTTTAATAAGTTTTTTATATGATTATTTTGTTCATGTATATCTATATATTTAGATATGGCATTGTTTAATAAGTTTATATCATGCTTTCCATGTCTCTTTATGTATATGTTACTGGATCTCACAATCTATTTGGAAATTTTTTTATTAGCTAAAAGTTGGTTGGCGTGGAGAGGATTTGGAACAAGTTTGTTCTCTAATATCTCCAACCACATAAACCTCTTCAGTCAGTGTTTCCACCACAAAGCCTACTCTTCTTCTAAAAAAGTTTTTTTGTTGTTGGTTCTTTAAATCCTTTATATCTATTTGAGTTTAAAAGAAATATTTAACATGGATATAATTTCCTTAAAAGTGCATTGATCCTAGTTTCTAGAAAAAAAATATTTTGCACTAGATATAGCATTTCTAACTCTTTTTAAACAAGTCATTATTGTAAAATTTCAAGGCTTGAAGTAGAATCTAACATTCTGGTTTTAAAATTTTCACTTAGCAAATCAAAGTGTTTTTATTTGATGCCTTAAAAATGAATCCAAGATCCTCAAGAAAACTTATTTTCTTGAGTTATTTTTGTCATTTTTTAGTGTAGCTTAAGTCATCTTTTTGTAGGAATGTTTTTCGAGATTTTCCAAAGACACTTCTAGAGTGTTTTGGGGCATATTTCGGTACTAATAGCTTGTTGGTTTTACATTTTTTGTGAGCAAGTAGGAGGAAACTCTGTCGAAATTTTCAAACTTTTGAGTCATTTAGAGCATGTTGTTGAATAATGTAACTTCGAAGAATATTCTTCTTGTACTTCATATTATTATTATTCCTTCTTATGGAGATGTTACTGATGTAAAAGGTCATGTAAAAGTCATGAGGTAAACCCTCTATTGTAAGTCGGGTCAATAGCACCCTGAAAAGAATAATATAATTATTATTGTGGGATTTCCTAGGTAGTTTGGTCATATTAGTTAGACAGGTTGGCCCAATTATGGAAAATGTCAATTGGAAAGATCAATATAAATAGGGAGGCACCCTCCCTCATTCGTACACACTCACACACACTTGTGGTATGCAAGAGAGAGAGAAAGAAGGAGGGTCAGATAAGGAGGAGGAATAGTGTCTTTAGTGTTTTGTCTCTTATTCTTGGTTTTTGGTCTCTCTATCTATGAGA
This sequence comes from Pseudotsuga menziesii, assembly GCA_001517045.1. NCBI lineage: Eukaryota > Viridiplantae > Streptophyta > Pinopsida > Pinales > Pinaceae > Pseudotsuga > Pseudotsuga menziesii. Next base: position 194,412 of record LPNX010258116.1, read on the forward strand.
CCTTGTCTTTTGGTCATTGCATACTAGTAATCTATATTGAGTAATTTTTGTTGGGTTTTTCCCTTTAGGATTTTCCCATGATAAATTGTTGTGTACCTTCTGATTATGTTGCTTTTAGTGATCCTCTTTATATTGTTATTATGAAAATGTATTAAAATATAATCAAGTTAGGACTTAAGCTATGGCAGCATAGAAAACTTAACATGGCATCAGAGCTAGCCTGAAAAGAGCAGCTTTCATGAAGTAAATCTGTCTCTCCTTCTCCAGACAAGAAAATTAGGGTTTTCTAATAAAGTGGATTTTTTTAGTGCAAGTGACATATGGAAGTGCACCCCTCCTAGGTGCATCTTTTGGCACTGAGATCGAAGTTTTTCAGTGGTCATATCCTCTGAAAATTCAATCCTTAGTTTGGATTGAAACCAGAAACAGAACCAGAAACTATAGTCTAGGATCTTGCAATTCCAATTTCAATGGCTAGATTTTGGATTCTCCATAAACTTATTTTTCCATCATACTCACCTCAGTCAAGCACATATTTTGGTGAGTACGATTTTCATTTGTGATAAATTTTCATTTTTTGTCATTTTATTATCTCTCGAACAAGATGTTTGTAAGCACTAAACTTAATGACAAGTTGGAAGGCATAGAAAACTTATGTTCTTGGAAATACATAATAGGAATCATTCTAGAAGAGAATGATCTTGCAAAGTTTATCAAGGGAGTTGTGTCAGGTCCTGAAGAAGATGAAGCAAAGGAAAAATACAAGAAATACATGATTAGAGCCAAGAGGATCATAGTTGATTCAATCAAGGATCACTTGATTCCTTAAGTATCCTCTAAGGATACACCTAAGGAAATGTTTGATGCCCTATCAGGAATGTATGAAGGAAGAAACATCAAACGCAATATGAACTTGGGAGCCAAACTCAAAAGTACAAAGATGAGCAAGGGTGAATCCATCCATGAATACTTCAAAAGGGTCTCTCAATTCAAATAACAACTAGAATCGTTTGAAGACAATATTGATGAAATTGAACTAGTAATGAACGCTCTCAATGGTCTTACTAGACCATGGGACTCTTTCATCTAGACAATCTGTGCAAGGAAGGAAAGCCTAAAATTTGATATCCTATGAGAAGAATGTGTTCAAGAAGAAGATAGAGTAGCTAAATGAGAAGCACTACTTAGATATGATGACCATGCTCTAGATACTCATACCAGAAGAATAAAAGGAAAGCATCATTTCGAAAAGGAAACTCATAAGGGGTCTTATCCTCCTAAGAAGTTTCAAAAGAATAAAAAGGGAGATTACAAGTAGAAATATTTCTCCACTTATCAATGTTACCATTGTGATAATATAGGACACATTGCCAGAAACTGTCCGATAAAGAAAGAAGAATATAAGAGGAAGAATAACAAAATACATCATGCTAACTTAGAGGAAGAAGAAACTCCCGGGAAGTTAGAAAAAGAAGAAGTTGAAGAATATGTTCTATAGAATGTTTATTTGTCACTAGAGGGTGGCCTATATGAACTGAGAGGTCACTTAGAAGCAGCCTTGATCCATGATAAATATATTCCTATTCCCTTATGGGATGAAGCAAAAAGGACACCAGTATATGCCCATAACAGAATACCCCATAGTGCACTTAGATTCAATACCCCTAAAGAAATTTTCACATGTAAGTCACCTCAAGATATTTGATTGACCAGTGTTTTTTCATATACCAAAAGAGAAATGAACCAAGTTGGATCCTACTGAAAAGAAAGTAATATTTTTTGGGTACTGTGAGGTCTTCAAGGCCTTCAAAATATATATAGCATGTTACCATCATATGGAAATTAGCGTGGATGTAACCTTTGATGAATATGCAACTCTTAATAAGTCAAGAAAGTACCAGCCTGAAGAAACATATGAAGAAGTTGTAGCTCCTAGAGCTGCATAACCAATTAAAGAAGTTGCACCTTCTCATGATGGTGTGATTCCGGAAGAACATGATATGTTGGAGCCCCAATAAGCTCCCCACATGAATATTTCCCAAAAGAGAAATCCAACTTGGGACCGTGAGATTATTCAAGAAGTGGAAATGTATGGTGCTCAAGAAGGCTCCACAGGGAAGAGAAAGAGGCCAAAGCAATTTCCTAGTTATGTGGCTTTGATGTGTGATCTTGTAGACAAAGAACCTATTTGTTTTGAAGTAGTTGTTCAAAATAAAGAATGGGTAGAAGCTATGATGGAAGAATCCTAATCCATAATGAAGAATGTTGTATGGGAAACAGTTCCCAATCTAGAAGGACAAAGTGTGGTATCTTCCAAATGGATCTAGATTATACAAGATAAAACATACAGTTGATGGAAGTATTGAGAAGTACAAAGTCAGGTTTGTGGCCCGTGGATTCTCTCAAAAGGAAGGAATCAAATAGGAAGATACATTTTCTCTTGTAGAAAGGTACACTTATATTAGAACCATCATGGCACTACCAGCTAAGATAGAATGGAAGTTACACCAAATGGATGTGAAAAAAACCTTCCTAAATGGTTTCATTGAAGAAGAAGTGTACATAAAATAGGCACATGGTTTTGAAGTCAAAGATAGAAGAATACATGTCTGTAAATTGTAGAAGGCTCTGTACAAACTGAAGAAAGCTCCAAGAGCTTGGTATGGAAGAATCGATTGTTTTCTGACGAGCTTTGTCTTTACCAAAAGTAAGGTTGATCCTAACCTTTACTTCAAGTTTATGGATTATGAACCTATCATATTGTTTTTGTATTGGGATGACTTATTTCTTACATGTAATGAGAAGCAAATCCTAATGTGTAAGAATAATCTCATTGTAGAATTCGAGATGAAAGACCTTAGCTTGATGCATTATTTTCTAGGTATTGAGGTATGGCAAAGCCCAGAAGGAATATTCCTTAACCAAGGGAAGTATGCAGTGGAAATCCTAAAAAGTTTTGACATGTTGGAATGTAAACCCCTAGACATGCCCATGGATACACACTTGAATTTGTTGGTTAATTCTTCGTCAGAATTAGTGGATGTGACACTATACAGATAAATCATTGGTTCATTGGTGTATCTCATGAATACCCAACCATATATATGCTTCTCTGTGAACACTCTGTGTCAGTATCTAGTTGAGCCCAAACATGTTCACTAATTGGTAGCTGCAAAGCATGTGATGAGGTACCTAAAAGGTACTATAGACTATGGTCTTAGTTATACTAGAGATCATGACTTCAGAATATATTGTTATACAGATTCAGATTAGGTAGGAAGTGCCTCATATAGAAATAGCACTTTAGGATGATGTTCAGTCAGGGGTCAGCCATGATCTCATGGAAAAGAAGGAAGCAGTCTAGTGTTTCTCTTAGCATTGCAGAAGCAGAAAATATTGCATCTTTTATGCCAGTTGTGAATCCATATGGCTTCAAAAGTAGTTATCAGATCTATTTGATATGGAGATGGATGCTACCATGATTCTATGTGATAACCAAATCTACATGAAGATGACATAGATCCCTATGTTCCATGATAAGACGAAGCACATAGAAATTCGGTACTTCTACATTCATGACATGGTGCAGAAGGGAGCTATAAAGCTCCAATATGTGAGCACAAATGAGCAGGTTGTAGATGTGTTGACTAAACCTCTATCTTGTGTGAAGTTTGAACGCTTTGAAGACAAGCTTGGTGTTGTCTGTAAGGACTTCCCTCAAAAGGGGGAGTAGTATTGATACTATGGAATCTCGATCACAGTAGGTAGCTCTGTTAGGATTGATCATCCTTAGACTTGATACCGTAATTCCGAAAGGAAGGATCGTCTTAAATGTTAATCTTGATGGACTTGATCACATAATTCTGAAAGGAAGGCTCATCCAATATGTTGATGTTGGGATTGATATTCCTTAGACTCGATCCTGTAATTATGAAAGGAAGGATCATCTTAAATGATCATCTTGATGGACTTGATCTCGTAATTCTGAAAGGAAGGATCATCCAAGATATAGATGTTAGCAATAATCATCCTTAGACTTGATCCTGTAATTCTGAAAGGAAGGATTGTCTTAAATGTTGATCTTAATGGACTTGATCCCATAATTTCGAAAGGAAGGATCATCCAATATATCGATGCAGAAGGACCAATCATCCTTATACTTGATCTCATAATTCTGAAAGGAAGGATCGTCTTAGATACTGATGAGTAATGGACTTGATCCTATAATTATGAAAGGAAGGATTGTCCAGAATGTTACTACTGGACTTGATCCTGTAATTCTTAAAGAAAGGATCATCCAAAATGTTAGGAATGGACTTGATCCCGTAATTCCGAAAGGAAGGATCATCTAGAATGTTAGTATTAGACTTGATCCCATAATTCTGAAAGGAAGGATCATTCAAAATGTTAGTAGTGGACTTGATCCCGTAATTCCGAGAGGAAGGATCGTCTAGAATGTTAGTAATGTACTTGATCCTTTAATTTTGAAAGGAAGGATCATCTAGAATGTTAGTAGTGGACTTGATCCTGTAATTATGAAAGGAAGGCTCTTCTAGAATGTTAGTAGTGGACTCGATCCCATAATTCTGAAAGGAAGGATTGTCCAAGATGTTAGTGGTGGAATTGATCCCATAATTCTGAAAGGAAGGATCATCCTATGTATGTATGTGTTAGGTGTGATTAGTATTGGTAGATCCACAAAGAATTGATCCCATAATTCTGAAAGGAATGATTTTCTAACTACCACAGATGTGTTTTCCATGATCCTATAATTACGAAAGGAAGGATCATGTTGGTTGTTGTTACACCTACCATAGATGATGTTACTCCAATATTGAGCTATTGATGATGATGTCACATGTTGTTGTTATTATTCCAGCTTTATTTTGATGAGCCAGCTTTATGTTGTCGTTGTTGTTTTTATTCCATATTTATGCTGATGAGCCAACCTTGTGTTTTCATTGTTGTTTTTATTCGAGCCTTATGCTAATGATTTAGCCTCGTTCTATCAATGCTAGTGATATATCAGTTTTTATGCAAATGATGATGTTCCATATTGCAAAGGATGATGCCCCAATATCATGCTACAAATGATGATTCAGTTACATGTTGCATATGATGATGTTCCAGCAGATGATGATTATGCTCCAACTCCATGATGCAGATGATGCTCCAATTCCATACTACAGGCGATGATGCTCCAGCTCCATGCTGCTAATAATGTTCCTGCATATGGTGATTCCCTAGTTCCATATACATATGATGATACTTCGTATCTGTATTGAATATTTTGATGATGATACTTCATCTCTTTACTGAATATGTTGACCCTCTAGCTCCGTGTTAAAGACGATGATGTTGTTCAAAACTTTCTATAATTTATAGATGTACCAGGCAATGTTCCGAAATATGATGTTGATGATGCCTCATCTCCCTCCTTCCAATGATGTTGTGTCGAGCCACACTAGTTTTTTTTGTTGTTAGTAGAATAGCCTTCTTGTTCAAGGGGAGTGTTGAAATAATGTAACTTCAAAGAATATTCTACTTGTACTTCACATTATTATTATTCCTCCTTCGGGAGATGTCACTGATGTAAAAGGTCATCTAAAATTCACGAGGTAAACCCTCCGTTGTAATTTGGGTCAATAGTATCCTGAAAAGAATAATATAATTAGTATTGTGGGACTTCCTAGGTAGGTCATCCATGTTAGTTAGACAAGTTGACCCAGTTAGGGAAAATGCCAGTTAGGAAGATCAATATAAATAGGGAGGTGCCCTACCTCATTTGTATACACTCACACACACTTGTGTTGCACAAAAGAGATAAAGAAGGAGTAGAACTAGTGTCTTTAGTGTTTTGAATCTTATTCTTGGGGTTTGATCTCTCTATCTATGATACCTTGTTCTTTTGTCATTGCATACTGGTAATCTATATTGAGGAAGTTTTGTTGGGTTTTTCCCTTTAGGGTTTTCCAAGGATAAATTGGTGTGTACCTTGTGATTGTGTTTCTTTCACTCGTCCTAATTATGTTTTTATAATGAAAATGTATTCAAAGTTAATCAAGTTAGGACTTAATCTATGGAAACATAGAAAACTTAACACACCCCAGGCACTTTCTCCTTGTTTTGGCTAATTCTTCCAAGTATTTTGTAACTCTTTGGATCATGTTTTGCAAGGACCAAAGGCACTTCTTCAAAATCATTGTGAAATCTAAAGAATAAAGAGAAGCAAGTGGGGTACCCAGTTCCCACACCCCATCCGCATTGGGGGAATTCACGTACGTGTAATTTTCATGCTGTGATTGTCTCTAACCTTTCCTTTTTCTTTTATTTTGTTATAATCAATCAAATATAAGTAAAATTAATGATTTTTTAGTTTGTTTTAAATGGAGTGAAACAAACTCACTCAAGACTAAAAAATTCAACTTTTCCATTTTTTCACACACTTTCACAACACTTTGCTTTATGTTTTGCAAATAAAGAAATACTACATTTTCCCAAAGTACGATGCTAGTTGAAAGATCTTGCTCAAGTATATAACACTTGGAAAAGAGATTCATAGTATAGGTTAGTTAAGAAATATCACTTTTAAACACAATAAAAATAACCAAGGCTCTTCTCCCTGTATTCTCTAGACCTCCACGGCTTGTCTGATCAGTTGGTCACACTAGAATGGGAGTAGAGTGACTAGATTAACAAGGAAATACACATAAGACATTTTTTGAAGAATTCGGGAGGTCGCAAAGTGACTACCACTTAGTCTACTCATTAATGAGGTTCATCCTCTCTCCGTTGGACACTTGGTAAAGCTGCTTATGTGCACAATTCAAGAAAATTAGTCTTATTGGGCTAAACCAACAATAAAATCACTCTAATACTCAGTAATAATCCTAAGATTTACCAACCGAGACAATTGCAATACTTTCACAACACAACATCCTTGTACTCTACAAAGCATTTACTTTTACAAGCATCAGTTTGTCACATTGCAATAAGCATCATTTATATTTGGGAAATGGTCTTTTTGCTTATTATCTTACTCTTATCTTTTGTTTATGAAAAAAAAATTATGATGATGGATATTTCATGTTGTTGAACTAAAAAAAATCATATTGTTGTTGTGGTTGAAAAAAAATTAACTCCTAGAATAGCTGTTTTTTTTGCTTTATTAGATTAACAACCTTAGTTCTTTTTTTAGGGACCACCCCCCTTGGTTTAGTTAGGAGTAATCCTAAATAGAGGAGTCAAGTTTTAGGTAACAACACTTGACTCTGACTTGCACCCAAGAACACACCTAGTGGCTTGAATATCTATGCCATGCTAACCCAAGGTGTGTGTATGGCGGCAACAAGGACCAAGATGACTAAGAGGGAGGGATGATACAAGAAAATAGTTACAAGGGGGTGAGAGGTGTACATCTAGCATGAAAATTGGTTGGAACTGTAAAAGCATACATGCATGTGCAAAGACGTAGGTTTCAGACCTAGGTTGTTCTCCACATGATGTGATGTGGTAGCAGATAGTCACATAATGACGTAATGTATATTCCTAGGCTACACTCATGAGCGTCATGTTGCCATGATGTGAAAAGATCCAGGTTGTGTACCTAGGTTGTTCTCCACTTGATATGACGTAGTAGCAAGTAATCACTTGGTGACATAATTTATGCTCCTAGGATACCCTCATGAGATGATATGGATGTGACGTGATGGTGGGTAGTCATTGTGTGACATAATGTATATTCCTAGGCCACACTCATGAGATGTTAGTGAGGTAACAAAGGTAGTCACCTAGTGATGTAATCTTTTATCCTGAGTTGTACACACTTGATGATAACTTCTTATGATGTATAGATTCGAGAGATGTCACGAACCAATGTCCCCAGTACCAACTTACAACAGCGGTGATGAGATATAGTGATGATATCTAGTGATGATGACAAGATCCAATGATGATTTCTAGGGATGATGACTGTGACATACGAATACCTTCCTTATTAAGAGGGAGTGTTGAATATTGTGTAACTTCAGAAGATATTATTGTTGTATTATTATTATACTTTTACTATATTATTGTTATACCTCCTTCGAGGATGTTATTCATGTATTTGGTCATGTAAAAGTCCTTGAAAGAATCAAGGTAAAAATTCCATTGTAATTCAAATCAATAGTACCCAAAAGAATTATTATATAAATTTTATTTTGTGTCTTCCTAGAAGTCGACCTAGCTAAAGAAAGAGAAGACATCCCAACTAGGAGAAAAGGTCACACACTTGATGAGTATAAGTAGGAGAGTCACTCTCCTCATTTGGACATACAACACACTCAAGCAAGTGTGTAAGAGAGAGAGAGAGAGAGAGAGAGAGAGAGAGAGAGAGAGAGAGAGAGAGAGAGAGAAGAGGTTCACTGAAGAGAANTTTGTCTTTGTCTTAGGGGTTATCTTATCTTGGTTTGGAATTGTTCTTGTTTATAGAATCTATATTGAATAAGCCACCGGGTTTTCTCCCTTGTGGTTTCCCAGATGAAATAATTTGTGTCTTTTGTGTTGTTGTTATTTCCTTTCTTTCAGTGATCTTATTGCATAAGATTATGATTTTATAATTCATATTGCTTGAAGAACTAACATAATCATATTGCAAACATTAAAATTATAACATATATGTGATACTGATAGGTCTTAGTTTTGTGTGGTAACCAGATATTTTGGAGTTATCACCTACTCTATTTGATTAAAGATCGGTTAGAGAACATGTCCCTAGATGGAGCCATATGTTTCCTTCTAAGTTGTGCTTAGTTTGAATTAAAGTGACCTGGATTAGTTTCAACAAGTATACTTGTTCATCATCAAAGTTCATAAGTCCTCCAAACCTTCTAGGACCCTTTTTATTTTTTCCACATGATCATACCCCCTTGGGGGAGTTGTAATAAAATGTTCTAGCATGATGAATTTATGTAATAGACTTGGATTTCCTAAGACTTAGACATCAATTCAACAATCCCATAGTGTTTTTTCCCTTGTTATTTATATGTTGTTAAATAAACGACTTGTAATTTTTGAGTTTTTCACTCAAACCTCCAAAGTTGGGGTGGTCGTCTTGGTGGTTAGGCATTAGGAGGTTATTAAAGTCTAGGTTTGAATGTATATTACCATGCTAGGAATTATTTTAGATTCATATGAACAATATCTAAGTCCCCCCTAGGTTTCTTTTATTTTTTCGCCATTAAAAAAATTCCTAAAAAAAGGGCAATTTTGTAGTAGTTTAGTTTAAAAAATTCAAAATGTAATAAAAGTGTGGTTAGGAAGGGGATTTTCCCATGGGGATGCTCATTTTATAACTCAGAGCACCCACTTTACTACTAGACCCACTTTCTAAAGTATTTAAGTGATTATTTTTCACTTAAATTACTTTCTCTAAAAAAGCCAAAAAGTGTAAAAAAATGGAAAAAAAACATAATAAAGCCAAAGGACAAAATTCCTAAATTAGTGGGAGCATGTTGAAGAAAAAATATCAGTGATTGGAAATTCATTCCTAATTGAAGTCAAATTGTTTTTATGTAGGATTCCTTGATTGGATCTCTATCCAAGAGGCGATGCATATCTCTCCAAGATGGGGTGCATTTCATCATGAAAGCACATATCTTGAGTTGTGTTGTCATTTGAAGAAGGGATGGAACATATATAATGGATATATGGCATCCAATATCCCACAAATCACTCACTTCAACCTCATTTAACTCAATACACATCCTTCAATCATCTCCATTCACTCCAGTTAACTCTCGGTTAAGGAATGTGCCCCCTTAGTTCATTTTTGCTATAAAAGGAATGTTATTGCTCTCTTCTAAGATAGTTCTATTTGGATTAGAGATGGATTTCTATTGTAATGTTGCAATACTTTTTTTTTCTTAAGAACAAAACATATTTGGAGGCAAATACATGTGGTACTACAATGTGTGGATCAAGATTGTCATGCTTTCATTGAGGTAACCTTGTTTATCGGTATCTTGCTTTCTTACTTTGTGTATCTGGACTTGAAGGATTATTCGAAATAAATAAGGATAGAAATTTGTAAGTAAACTTAATTTATTTTTGTATTTTTCATATGTATGCTTAGAGATCTAAATCTTACATGTTTAATAAGTTTATTTGCATGTTGTTTTAATCTCTCTTCATATATATCTCTAGATCTCACTGGTTTTGCAAGTTCTTTGATTATATTTGAGGTTATATAGTTTGAAGAAGGATCGGATATAGATTGAATCCACTCCATCTTGAAAATATTCAAGACATAGTCCCTCGGCATCCCACTAAGAAGCCTCTTGGTTAATATTTCTGGCAACGGGCCTATTCTTACCTCTCTTTCTCTCTTCAAACAAAATTCTTCTTGGTGACCGGTTACATATCTAGATTATATTTTAAGATTTATTTGTTTCAAGTTCAAATAATTTTCATATCTAAATTATAAGTTTAGTTCTCTTATATCTCAAACTATCAAAAATATTTATTCTTTCAAGTAGATCTAGCATAGGAAGCTTGTTTTTTACAAGTTCTTTTTAGCTAAATCTTAAACTTTTTTAATAGTTGGTTTCTTTGAATTTTTAAAGTTAAATCAAGAAAATTTAATGTTGTTAGTGGCTTACCTTTTAAAGTTTTCTACGATCCTAAGAAAATTAGGTCTCACAATCCCACTCTTATTAGTTCCTTGTTTTCTTAGATCTAGTTTTAACTTAGAATTTTTTGGCTAGTTTTTTCTAACTTGTCCAAATCACTTTGAAAGTTATTTTGGGAAATTTTGATACTAATTAGTTTGATGGTTTTTGTATTTTGATAGCAGTTTTAAAGGCATTTGTGCAATATTTTTGACAAGTTTGAGCTTTCCAATACTACCTTGGACCCTCTTCTATCTTCTAACCTCTTTCTCTAAAACATTGTAACCTCTTTCTGTAAAACATTGTAACATATTTCCTCCGATCTTATAAGGAGAAAGAGGTATTCTTAAAATTCATTGAAAAAACCATAATAAAAGTGAAACAAGTGGGATATTGAGAGCCCACCCCCAAATCCCCCCAGGGGATTTGTGGCAGTGTCACTTTTCAAGCCGTAAATTTTTTCTTTAACTTTTTTTGATGAAATTTATTTGGTTAACTTCATATTTAGTGTTTCTTGGTTCCATTTCAACATCGTACCACAAAATCACTCATGAATAGGAACCTTGTCGTTTACTTTTGTAGACAATATACTTTATTTTCAAGCAAATTTCATTTCATATATTATTGCAAAGTAAATGAATACTAACCCGCTATGCTATACCAAAGTATCTGAAAGAGGTTGCTCGAGTACCGAAAAATATCTTCATAGTGTAGTAATTAGATCATATTTATTTTTTCAATCTTTGATTTATTTGAGTAACGAACCTCGGCTTAGTGACCTCGTATGCTCTGGTCCATTGCGGACTCTTTTATGACCATTTGGACAAACCAAAATTGGAGCTAAGTGTCTAGTTAATTAGTATCACATCTTGCAATTCGAATTCCCTGAAAGATGAAAATCCAATGTCTCTTTTTACCTCGTGTGGGAAAATTTTACAAAGAAAATGGGAACAACTAGATAGCAATCATGGGGCCCTATCAAGCTATACCCTCATTTGTGTATTGTCTAACACACCCTCACAACTCTGATATATCCCACATTTTCCCATGTGGAGCCACACTTCATGAGTCTAGACACATTTCCCATACCTTATTGGTATATTGGGAATCCCCAACCCCCACTTTGATCAAATCATCTTTTCATAATTAAAAAAGACCAATTCCATTTGCAAAACATTCACTAAAGTTGCACTTTATTTTGACTCCATTTTGGCATTGGTCTTCTTTACGAAATTGTACAATTCATTTTAATTAAGTAAAATATTGTGTTGAAATGTTTACATGATTTGTCTATTGTTGATGTAATTGTATTATTACAATTTCTTGTTCTCAGTTTTGATTTTCAAAAACTCCTAAACAATTTACGTATTCATAAACCTAAAGATTAAAACAACCTTAGTAACTTTTAAGGTCTACTCCCTTGGCTTCATTAGAATTTTGTCTAAACAGAGGATTCAAGTTTCAAGTGACAGCACTTGACTCTAGACTTACCCCCAAGGACGCACCCAGTGGCCTGAAGATTTCTTCCACACTAACCTTGAGGTGCATGAAAGGTGGCAAAAAGACGCATCCTCTCATATCGATTTTCACAAATCGTCGTGATGCACACCTAGACAACTAGGTGGGAAACGATGTACCATGTACCATGAAGACAATCAAAGTGTACCCAGCAAAAATTTTCAAGCTCTTAAAGGCTCAGTAGGGCAATTTTTCCCCTTTATTCTCCTCTTTTTCTCCACGAAATTTTTTCACCCTTGTCGGTAATTTTGTTAGGATATGTTAGCATGATGGTCATTTTTTTGTAAAAATAAGTTTCCTAGGAATTTATCATTAGGGAATTCCTTTCATAGAGTGTTGTGTGTCCTTGGATAATTAAATTTTCTCTTTAGCAACTTTAATTTTTTGAGTTTTTCACTCAAAATTCCTCCAAAGTGGTGAGAGGCATTATAATGACAGATATCGTGGGGTGATTCACATCTAGTAGTGTTGTATATTACCATTCTAAACATTATCCAAACTCCAATAGAATTTCATTAAGTTTTTCCTAGTATTTTTTAATTTTTGGTAATTAAAAAATGTCCCTTAGCATAAAATGTTGTATTATAAAATAGGGATAAGCGGCTACTATTGCCCATAAATAGGGGTATGGGTACTCATAATAATTGGAATGATAACCTGTACACCCTTGGACTAATTTTGGAGTCGTGATAGTGGGTTTTTTTAAGTCTAGACTATTATTTGTCCAAGTTAGTCAAAAAATCAGGAAAATTTGCCTATAATTGAAAATGGCATTTTTTGTAAAGTGTCTAAAGTCACTGAGAAAGGGGAAATTAAGTTTCCTAAATTCATATGATGTACCTAAAGTGGTGTCAAATATAAAAAAAAATGGGGCCCCTATGTAAAGTTTCATGAGTTTGAAGTTGCCTCCCTAGGGGGGGCACCTCTCTAAACCATGGGTAATGAAATCAAAGGAAATTAGTCGAGGAAATTCACCCCCATTCAGAGGCTCCCCTTTTATCCAAGTGACATGTGGAAGGCATGCAAGGGGCCTCCTCCCTCTCACATTCCTATAAAAGGAACCCCTTCCCTCCTATTTTGGGTTACCATTTTCTACTATTTCACTCTCGTCTTTCTTGCATGCTCTCTTGTTGTCATTTTGCTCAAAGAGAAGTGAGCCATTGTAATATTCAGCCATTGTTGTTTTGATTAATGAAAATAAATATCTAGGGGAGATTGGTGTTTTTGTCTCTTTAATGAGGTAAAATTATTCCATTTAGTTTTTCTCATTTGCATTAGTGGGTATCAAGCAAAGTGTTTTTCTTGAGAATAATATTGTGATATTGTTATTACATGTTATGTGAGTGGCCTTCTTAGCATTTGAGAAGTTCATAGACTTCTAGTTTGAATAAATGATTTCTCATTTATTTTCTTAGAACTCTCACCCCTCTTGCATTGAGAAGCTATATTTATTGCAAGTTACCAAGGCTTTAGAGTGGGATACCCCATTTTTCAAAAAACTGAGAAGAACTCAACTCAATTTTTATCTACACTAACTTTATGTGATGTCCCTTCTCCATATGAACTAAATTTTTCCCCAAGTTTCAAGTAAATTAGTATGGATTTCGTCAACCCATTACTCACCAACTAATGTATCTTACTTATTGGATCACTTCCTTTGTTTGAAATATTTGTATAATTTTGGTTTTGGCATTATGCCAAGCACTTCACTAGTTTACAGTCTTATACTTCCTGTAGGTGTCTTAGGTTCTGGTTATCCCTTTTGGTTTGATATGGTCCATGTATTAGGAATTATAAAGATAAATTCTTTAATACAACCATGACTATAGTATAAATAAAACAAGTGTTGTACCAAACTTCCTTTCAACTGATATTACAGCCACATATACATTATTTATTTCTAATGCAAAAACAGTGCTGTAGAATATCACTTTTAAACTATTACATCATAAATTTTTGGTAGCAATTTCAATAGAGATTAATGCTTGAATATTACCTTTCTCCACCCAACAAGAAAGAGTGATTTTCAGGATTATATCGGAGAAAATGTGGGTTGTATATGAACTTTATCAAGCTCCCATTAACTCAACAACCTCACTGAATATAGTAGTCCCCTTTCGAATTAACACTTGAAGGAGGTAGTCGCCTTACGGCAGTGATTTATGATTATATTGAACTGATGTAAGTATACTACACTTCCTTATCACCTGTAGTGACCTCCCAAAATTGCTCAACGTGACTGTAGATGATCATAGTGTGATATAAATACTGAGTTGATTACTTTAGCAACTATCAAGATATTTTGTAGGTGACCAACAAAATTTCCAAACGTTTGCAATAGTTTTTAATGGAAGATATTTGTCACCACAACTTATTCTTCCTTCAAAAGTGGTGTGCCCTTCCTCTTTGGTTTATTCCAATGTTTTTTTTATTGCCTTCTCTTCCACCAAGTACCATGACTTCACCTTAATCGGAAGCCATATATGGAGTGCTCCCTCCTCAATATATTTTCTCCACTAACTAATATGCCCCTCTACTAATATGTTAGCAGAGATACAAGTGTGCTCTCTCCTTGGTAGCCTATGAGCTCCACAAGTATGTTTTCTCCAAATGAGAAATTTTATCCTCTACAAACAATGAAAGATTTGGATTTGAAGAAAATGTATCCATGCCATTGAGAATCAACTAAGAAATGTAGAGTTATTCCCCCACCATTGAGAGCTAGAGTAGATCGTTGCACTAACGAAACTCTCCACCTCCTCCTAGGGTTTCATCCAAGAGAATCTGAGAAAATCAAGAGCTCTTGGTTTTCTAAAATTGCAAATGACAAGAATGAGAGGAACATGCTTCATTTTCCTCTTTTACAATTTCACTTTTGGCTCCCAAGTGACGTTTTACCTCCCTTAGATCAAATATCACTTTTTAATTAAATAAATTACTTTAGTGATATTTTTACCTTTTCCCTTCTTGACCTCATTTAACCTTTGCCGCTCAAATAATATTAAAGTGACTTCTTTTTATCATGCCACTTTATTAATTAATTATTAAATGTCACTTTATAATGTTCTTTTAGGCTTAGGATACGCTAATAATAAATTCATTCCATATATCAATGACTATAGCCTATGGGAATCGGATAGGCTATAAAGTCGCTCATACCACTACTTGGAAAGAGACATGGCAGTCCCTCCTTCGAAAATTTCTTATCCTCAAGAAACTACAAGTTGGGGTGTTGAATCATCTACTCACTCTCCCAAATGGCATCCTCTATGGGTATGTGCTTCCATCTGACTAAGTACTCTTGGATGACCACGTTTCTCAATTTCCTCTCGCAGACCTCTAATATCTCTTCTAGATTAAGAAATAATTGTCCCTCCTCATCCAACGGGGGTAGCTCTATAGATATTGTGACCTCTTGACCCAATACCTTCTTAATTAAAGATACACGAAAGATGATGTGAATCTTGTTCCCCTATGGAAGTTCCATCTCATAAGTTAATTCCCCCACTCTCCTGGTGACCTTTTATGGACCATAGAGGCAAGGCTTCAAGTTCTTAGCACCACTCCACTTGAGTGAAGACTGATGGTAAGGATGAAGTCACAAAAACACTAAGTCTCCCACCTCAAAGTTACGCTTTGTAATGTGCATGTCCGCATAAGTTTTCTATTGTTTTTGAGTCGTCTGTAAGTTTTCTTTAAGCACTCAAAGGATGTCTTGGCTCTCCTAGATATAATTCTTTTCTTTTGGATCCTTGAGGTGGCATCATACCCATATAATGATCTGAATGGAGACATGTTGATTGACATGTGAAAATACCCATACCTCTCTCTAATCTGGAAGTATGTTTTAAAATACCCATGTTCTCCTATAGTAGGAGTATCATGTGTGGCCCCCGATATCTTCTCTTTGAGTTCAGATTTTGGTACCAAGTATAACATGTCCTTGTAGAGAATTACATCATACACTACCTTGTACCTATCATCCTATACTAATCCATCGAATATGTCACAAGCAAAATTATTTTTGGAGTACTCCTCGAGAAGGTCGGACTTCCAGTTTGCTGAAATTTCCATCAAGGAGCAAGCGAGCAACAACATTTTTCTTCATATTTACATAATAGATATCAAAATCATAATTGTGTATTATGCTAACCCATTTTTATTGTATTCTTCTCAAATATTTTTGTTCCAGGAAGTACTTCAAATTATTGTGGTCAATCCTCACCATGAAGTTGTTGACCACCAGATACTCTCTAAACTTTTCCAAGACATGCATCATGGAAAACATGTCCTTGTCATATATAGAATAAATACTCTCTGAATCTTTGAGCTTCCTACTCTCAAAATCTATCAGATGATGTTTATACATTAGTACTGCTCTAATTCCAATGCCTGAAGCGTCACATTCCAACACAAAAGGTTGGTTGAAATTCGGCAATGCCAAGACTGGGTAAGAACTCATCACCTCCTTGAGTTTATCGAAATCTCGTTGTGATTCATTGGTCCATATCAAATCCCCTTTATTTGTAACATTTGTAAGAGGTGTAGTTAGCTGAGAGAACTCCTTCAAAAAATTCATGTAATACTGGCATAAACCAAAGAATCCTTGTAGCTCCATGAGTGACTTTGGCAGGGGCCATTCTATAATGGCCTAGATTTTCTATTAATGAACTTGCACACCTCGTGCACTGATCACATGTCCCATGTATAGTATATATGTAAGCCCAAACTCACATTTGGAGGGATTGGAATACAAGGACTGCTCCTTCATGATTCCCAATACCTCATCTAAGTGCCTCATGTACTCCTCCCAAGTCCGACTATAAAGGAGCATATTATCAAAGAACACCAATAAAAAATTTCTTAATTGTTTTTGGAAAAAGTGATCCATACATGAATGGAAAGTAAATGGTGCATTGGTTAAACCGAATGGAATAGCCAAGAACTCATAGTGCCCATAATGGAACCGGAAGGTTGTCTTGTGAACATCATGTTCACTAACTTTGATCTTATGATACCTGGGCCAAAGGTCGATCTTTGAGAAATATACTACCCAATGGAGCTCATCTTTGAGAAATATATTGTTGGGGATATTTATTTAATTTTGACCTCTGGTCCAAGTATCATGAGATCAAAGTTAGTGAATAAGATGTTCACAAGACAACCTTCTGACTCCATTATGGGCACTATGAGTTCTTAGTTAAGCCATTCGTTTTAACCAATGCACCATTTACTTTCCCATATAAATATACATGGTGCATTGGTTAAGCCAAATGACATAACCAAGAACTCATAGTGCCCATAATGGAATCTAAAGGTTGTATTGTGAACATCATGTTCACTAACTTTGATCTCATGATACCTGGCCTCCTCCCTCTCACATTCCTATAAAAGGAACCCCTTCCCTCCTCTTTTGGGTTACCATTTACTACTATTTCACTCTCTTATTTCTCTCATTCTCTCTTGTTGTCATTTTTCTCAAAGAGAAGTGAGACATTGTAATTTTCGGCCATTATTGTGTTGATTAATGAGAATAAATATTTAGGGGAGATTGGTGTTTTTTTCTCTTTGATGAGGTAACATTGTGCCATTAAGTTTTTCTCATTTTCACTTGTGGGTATCAAGCAAAGTTTTTTTCTTGAGAATAATATTGTGATATTGTTATTACATGTTATGTGAGTGGCCTTCTTAGCATTTGAGAAGCTCATAGACTTCTAGTTTGAATAAATGATTTCTCATTTATTTGCTTAGAACTCTCACCCCTCTTGCATTGTGAAGCTATATTTGTTTCAAGTTACCAAGGCTTTTAGAGTGGAATTCTCAGGTGGGATACCCCATTTTTCAAACAACTAATAAGAACGTAGCTCAGATTGCATCTACGCTAACTTTCCGCAATGTCCCTTCTCCATATGAGCTAAATTTTTCCTCAAGTTTCAAGTAACTTAATATGGCTTTCGTCAACACATTACTCACCAACTATTGTATCTTACTATTTGGATCACTTCCTTTGTTTTGCAATATTTGGATCATTTTAGTTTTGGCATTTTGTCAAGCACTTCACTTGTTTATAGTCTTAGACTTCATGTAGGTGTCTTAGGTTTTGGTTATCCCTTTTGGTTTGATATGGTGCATGTATTAGGAATTATAAGGACACATTATTTAATACAACCATGCCTATAGCATAAATCAAACAAGTGTTGTACCAAACTCCCTTTCAACTGATATTACAGGAACATATATATTATTTATTTTTAATGCAAAAACATCATTGTAGAATATCAATTTTAAACGATTACATCATAAAATTTTGGTAGAGATTTCAATAAAGATTAATGTTTGAATAGTGCCTTTATTCTCCCAACAAGAAAGAGTGATTTTCAGGCTTATATCAGAGGAAATGTTGGTTGTATATGAACTTTATCAGGATCCCATTGACTCTGCAACATCACTGAATATAGCAGATCCCTTTCGAATTAATAGTTGAAGGAGATAGTCACCTTATTGTAGTGATTTCTGACTATAGTGAACTGATGTAAGTATACTAGAATTCCTTATTTCCTGTAGCAATCTCCCAATATTTCCCAATGTGAGTGTAGATGATCACAATGTGATATAAATACTGACTTGAACACTTTAGAAACTATCAAGATATTTTACAGGTGACTAACAGAATTTCCAAACATTTGCAACAGTTTTTAATGGTATATCTTTGTCCCCACAACTAGTTCTTCTTTCAAAAGTGATGTGCCCTTCCTCTTTGGTTTATTCCAAATTTTCCTTTCTTGCCTCCTCTTCCACCAAGTACCACGACTTCACCTTAAATGGAAGCTAGAGATGGAGTGCGCCCTCCTCAATAGATTCCCCCCATTAACTAACATGCCCCTTTGCCAAGATGTTAGCAGAGATACAAGTGTGCTCTCTCCTTGGAATTCTATGAACTCCGCAAGTGTGTTTTCTCCCCAATGAGAAATTTTATCCTCTACAAACAACAAATGATTCATATATGAAGAAAATGTATCCATGCCATTAAGAATCAATTGAGAAATCCTAAGTGATTTTCGACCAACCATTAAGAGCTAGGGTATATTGTTGCACTACCGAAACTCTCCACCTCCTCCTAGGGTTTCATCCAAGAGAATACTAGAACTCAAGAGCTCTTGATTTTCAAAAATTGCAAATGACAAGAATGAGAGGAACATGCTTCATTTTCCTCTTTTATAATTTTTACTTTTGGCTCCAAAGTGACTTTTCACCTCCCTTAGATCGAATCTCACTTTTTAATTAAATAAATGACTTTAGTGATATTTTTTCCTTTGCCCTTATTTTAATTTAATATTGACCCCTTCTTGGCCTCATTTAACATTTACCGCTCAAATAATATTAAAGTGACTTCTTTTTATCATGCCATTTTATTAATTAATCATTAAATGTAATGTTCTTTTAGGCTTAGGAGACACTAATAATAAATTAAGTTCATATCTCAATGATTATAGCCTATACGAATTAGATAGGCTACAAAGTCGCTCATAGTGATACTTTGAAAGGGACATGACAGTCCTTCTTTCCAAAAATTGCTTATCCTCAAGGAACTACCAGTTGGGGCGCAGAATTATCTACTCACTCTCCCAAGTGGCATCATCTATGGGAATGTGCTTCCATTTTGACCTAGTACTCCTGGCTGACCATGTTTCTCAATTTCCTCTCATGGATTCCTAGTATCTCATTTGGATCAAGAATTACCTGTCCCTCCTCATCCAATGGGGGGTAGCTCTATAGATATTGTGACATGTTGATCCAATACCTTCTTGAGGAAATATACATGAAAGACGTTGTGAATATTGTTCCCCTCTGGAATCTCCATCTCATAAACTACTTATCCCACTCTCCTAGTGACCCTGTACGGAACATAGAGGCAAGGTTTCAATTTCTCGTCACCACCCCCCTTGAGTGAAGAACAATGGTAAGGATGAAGTCACAAAAACACTAAGTCTCCCACCTCAAAGTTGTGCTCTGTACTGTGCTTTTCTACATAAATTTTATATTGGTTTTGAGTTGTCTGTAAGTTTTATTTAAGCACTCGAAGGATTTCTTGGCTGTCCTTGATCCAATCCTTTTATTTTGGATCCTTAAGGTGGTATCATATCCATATAATGATCTGAATGGAAACATGTTGATTGGCATGTGAAAATACCCATACTTCTCTCTAATCTTGTGGTATGTTTTAAAATACTCATGTTATTCCTCAGTAGGAGTATCATGTCTGGCCCCCAATATCTTCTCTTTGAGTTCAGATTTTGGTACCAAGTATAACTTGTCCATGCAGAGAATGAAATCATACACTACCTTGTAGTTGTCGTCCTATACTAATCCATCCAATATCTCACAAGCAAAATTGTTTTTGGAGTACTCCACGAGAAGGTGGGACTTCCAGTTTGCTAAACCTTTCCATTAAGGAGCAAGTGAGCAACAATATTTTTCTTCACCTTTACATACTCGATATAAAAATCGTGATCTTGTATTATGTTGGCCTATTTTTTTGTCTTTTTCTCAAATCTCTCTTTTTCAGGAAGTACTTCAAACTATTGTGGTCAATCCTCACCATAAATCTGTTGACCACCAGATATTGTCTAAACTTTTCCAAGGCATGCATGATGGCAAGCATATCCTTCTCATAGATAGTATAAATCCTTTTTGACTCTTTGAGCTTCCTACTCTCAAAATCTATCGGATGATGGTTCTACATTAGTAATGCTCTAATGCCAATGCCTGAAGCGTCACATTCCAACACAAAAGGTTTGTTGAAATTCAGCAATGCCAAGACTAGGAAAGAACTCATCACCTCCTTGAGCTTATTGAAATGCCACTATGATTCATTGGTCCATATGAAATCCCATTTATTTGTAAGATATGTAATAGGTGCATTTAGATGAGAAAAAACCTTCAAAAAATGCCTGTAATACTGGCATAAACCAAATAATCATTGTAGCTCCATGAGTGACTTTGGCAGGGGCCATTCTATAATAACCTGGATTTTCTACTAATGAACTTGCACACCTCATGCACTGATCACATGGCCTGTGTATAGTATATCTCTAATACCAATCTCACACTTGGAGGCCTTGACATATAAGGGTTGCTCCTTCATGATTCCCAACACCTCATTTAAGTTCCTCATGTAATCCTCCGAAGTCTGACTATAGAGGAGAATACTATCAAATAACGCCAACAAAAATTTTCTTAACTGTTTGCGGAAAATGTGATTCATACATGACAGGAAAGTAAATTGTGCATTGGTTAAACTAAATGGCATAACCAAGAACTCATAATTCCCATAATGGAATCAACAGGTTGTCTTGTGAACATCATATTAACTAACTTTGATCTCATGATACTTGGACCAGAGGTCAATCTATGAGAAATATACTGCCCCATGGAGCTCATCTTTGATAAATATCCTCGAATACTTTTCCATGCTTCTCCAAAAGATCTTGTATGTCTATATGATATTGTTATCTGTCATGGGAAGTATTTTGGGTGGTTATCAAATAGTTTGTTGCATATGCCACATGGCCCCTTCATAAAAGTGCCTTCATCCTATGGGATGATAGAATTCTTGGGTATTCATTGACATTTCCTGTAGGACTACTCTATTTCCATCAAGAGTGTCGAAACCCATTTCCATTGCTGGTAGTCCATCGTAATAGGTCATAGAGTGTTGAGACAATGTATTCCCAAACCTGCATTGATCTCCGCTAGATCCATTATGTCGAAGTCATATGTCATGTTGTAGTTCCCCATCGTCAAGGTCAGCTAGGAGCCTTCCACATATAAGGAATGACCTGTCCCCCTACTACCTCTACTCAAAACCCCTCAAACTCTTGGGACTGGATTCCCTGCCTTACTACTAAGGTAGAGTCAATGAAGTTGTGGGTAACCCCATCATCGATCAAGATTGTGACTCTCTTCTCCCCGGTGAATCTTCTAAAATAGGAAGTGTTGAACCTATGAGTCACTTATAAAGTAGCATTGTTTCCCCTCTGATGTTGTATGAGTGGTTGTTGTACCTATTATTGTGGTACATGTGGATGTTGTACCTATGGTTGTTATACCTTAGGTTATTGTACCTATTGTAGTTGTACCTATGACTGGTCCTCATCCTACTCCTTCTTTGGCTCATCCTCCTCATTGATGTCTGACACTACCTCTATGTAATGCATCGTTCCCTTTCCCATACATCGATGTCTGAGATGCTATGGTTCTTTAAAACTCAAGTACAACTTCTTCCTTCGAAACTCATTCCAGGTTTCTTCATCCAACTTGTTATTCTTGGATCCTGCCTTTTGAAAAGGATTCTTTTTCCTTACCTTTCCAGGGAATGAAAGGATTGGATGAAACTTTGTTCTTTGTATTGGAAACCTCCATGTCCTACACTCACTGGATAGCGTCTTGTAAAGTTGAAGGCTTGAAATCCTTAACCCAATTGCATAATGGCTCAGAAAATCTCTCTATGAATAACATGATAAGTTGGGTTTTTGAAAAATATGTCAGCATAAATACCAATTGTTGAAACTCTATAATATAAGCATATACCATATCGTCTGTCTGATCTGCACCAACTCCCTAAAGTATAGTTCTGTACATTTCCTGTCGAACCTATCCATAATCCTCTGTCTAAAATCTATATATGATGTGATGTTGTTATGTCCCAATGTAACTAGTCTATGATACCACCACTCATGTGCTTATCCCTCAAGATATAGGATGGCATATTTGATGGATTTTTGATCCCCATGCCCGTTTTGTGCTCTTGTTGGAGCCATCAAAGGAAGGAAGCATTAGCTTCCCAACCTTCCACTGGATATCATAGTTCGGTTGCCCCATGTTGAAATCATGTGGTTGATTCTTTTACTTGATGATGCAGAACTCCTAGAAAGTCATGGATACATGGAAATCATCACCTAAGTACCAATAATCCTCTAAGTAGTCTGTAAAGTTATTTCCTGGAACTTGTTTCCTCAGTTGGTCAAATGGCTACTCATGAGTGAACTAAGGAAAAAGGGGTCGGAGTATCACTACACTAGATGCTCGGATGTTTGGACAAAAGGGAATGTTGGTGTTTATTCCTTTGGCATGATTTTCATTTATCCCATTGGTATAACCCCTGTTACTTCCATCAGCATGGTTCCTATATCATTCACCTATAACCCTTGGGCCATGATTGCCCCCATCATTGTGGTTCTCACTATTATTCACGAGGACTTGAGTCATTAGGTTGAACAAATGTTGTTGTCCTCCAACCAAGTCATTTAAAATGTTCATGGTACTACCATTACTAGGTGCCTCCCTGTTTGGGTCGCTCTGACAACCTCCAAACAAACCATGCTCGTTGCCCCCATTCGGATCATTTATTTCTCTCATTTCTTCTTCACCCTCAATCTCAAACTGCTCTTCCTCTTCCACTTGCAACCGTTCTTCTTCTTCTAGTACTCCCTGTCCCTGTCCATGGAACTCACATAAGAACACACGTGTGGGTTCACTTGGTCTTCTCCTCTTATATGTAGGGTTTCCAGTACCTTCTGGATTCATAAAAACTCATAAGTTACAAGCTGGAATAATCAATGGCTCTGATACCACTGTGACGTCCCTTCTCTAGATGAGCTAAATTTTTCCCCAACTCTCAAGTAACTTTTTATGGATTTCATTATCATGTTACTCACCAACTAATTTATCTTACTATTTGGATCACTACCTTTATTTGCATTATTTGGATAATTTTTGTTTTGGCATTCTATCAAGCACTTCACTTGTTTACAGTCTCAGATTTCTTGTAGGTGTCTTAGGTTTTGGTTATCTCTTTTGGTTTGATATGTGTATATATTATGAATTATAAATACACTTTCTTCAATACAACCATGTCTATATCATAAATCAAACATTAGAGGAAATTTCAACTCAAAATGGGCCTCCTAAGGAAAATTAATAAATTAATAAAATAATAAAATAATATTTATTAATTTTGGAGGAAGAAAATAAAAAACTACTTTTTTGTTCGTATTTTTGACATATCTCCCTGTGTTTTTACTCAAATTTTTATCGGGAGAGCTCATTGGATGCAGAATTGAATTCCACATCCAAAGCGTACCCACTCGGCATACTTTTGACGGGCCCTGCTACCCCAAAAATAAGAAATACTTGAAAAACGTAGTGATGACATCATCATCATTACGTTTTTCAAGTATTTCTTGTTTTTTGGGTAGAGGGGCCCGTCAAAAGTATGCCGAAAGGGTACTTGTTGGATGTGGAATTCAATTCTGCATCCAATGAGCTCTCTTGATTGAAATTTGGGTAAAAACACAGGGAGATATGTTGAAAATACGAACAAAAAAGTAGTTTTTTTATGATACATATCCCCAAATTTATATTAAAAAATTGTTTAAGAGGTGCTCCCTTTTTTAATTTTAAATCATTTTGATTGGCTAATACATGATGACATGGAATTTGTATTATTTTTGGAAGGCCCATTTTAAATTGAAATTTCCTCTAATGCAAGTGTTGTACCAAATTGCCTTTCAACTGATATTAACATGGACATATATATTATGTATCTTCAATGCAAAAACAACCCGTAGAATATCACTTTTAAACTATCACAACAGAAATTTTTGGTAGCAATTTCAATAGAGGTTAATGCTTGAATAGTACCTTTCACCACCCAACAAGAAAGAGTAATTTTTAGGCTTCTATTAGAGGAAATGTGGGTTGTATATGAACTTTATCAAGCTCCCATTAACTCAACAACAACACTGAAGATAGAATCTCCCTTTTGAATTAATAGTTGAAGCATATAGTCACCTTACGAGAGTGATTTATTACTATAGTGAACTGATGTAGGTGTAGACTTCCTTATTACCTACAGTGGCCTCCCAATATGGCCGAGCGTGATTATAGATGGTCACAGTATGATACAAATGCTAAGTTGAACACTTAAGCAACTTGCAAGATATCTTGTAGGTTACCAACAGACTTTCCAAATGTTTGCAGCAGTGTTTAATAGTAGATCTTTGTCCCCATGATTGATTCTTCATTCAAAAGTGGTGCGCACTTCCTCTTTGGTTTATTCCAATGTTTCCCTTGCTTGCCTCCACTTCCACCAAGTACCACGACTTCACCTTAATAGGAAGCTCGATATGGAGTGCACCCTCCTCAATAACCTTCCTCCATTAACTAATATGTCCCTCTACCAAGATGTTAGCAGATATACGATTGTGCTCTTTGATTGGCAGTCTATGAACTCCACAAGTTCATTTTCTCCCCAATGAGAAATTTAATCCTTTACAAACAATGAAAGATTCAGATCTGAAGCAAATGTATCCATGGCATTGAGAATCAACTGAGATATTTGAAGTGATTTCTCCACCATCAAGAGCTAGGGAAGATCGTTGCACTATTGAAACTCTCCACTGCCTCCTACGGTTTCGTCCTAGACAAGCTTAGAACTCAAGAACTCTTAGTTTTTAAAAAGACAAGCTTAGAACTCAAGAACTCTTAGTTTTTAAAAATTACAAATGACAAGAATTAAAGAAACAAGCTTGATTTTCCCCTTTTATAATTTTCATTTTTTTCTCCAAGTGACTTTTCACCTCCCCTATAGATCCAATCTCATTTTTTAATTAAATAAATGACTTAGTGAGATTTTACCTTTTCCATTCTTTTAATTTAATATTGACCCCTTCTTAGCCTCATTTAACCTTTCGCGTTCAATATAATATTAAAGTGACTTTTTTTTATATAATGTCACTTTATTAATTAATCATTAAATGTCGCTTTATAATGTGGTTTTAGGCTTGGGAGACACTTATAATTAATTAATTCTCTATCACAACGGCTATAGCCTACGGGAATTATATATACTATTAATTCGCTCATGGTGCTACTTGGAAAGAGACATGACATTTTTCTTGCTTCATATTTCAGATTTTAATCTCTAAAATAGTCATTTCCAACACTAATTCTTTGATATTTTTGTTAACATTTTGTTGATTTTTCATATGTAAATGTTTGAGGTGTTTAAAATCCAATTTCTAGCATATTTGTAGATATTTTTCTTGCTATTTTTTTTTTTTTTTAGGTTTTTCACATTTTGAGGGGAGGTTCTGCCAAAATTTGGCTAGAACTAAGTGCAGAAAAGTTTCAAGTCAAGACCAGGGCCAAATCCCGGTGGCCAAAAAAGCCTATTTTCTTCATTTTTGAACTCTTTCTCAATCTCTTTTGTTGTAATAACTTATGATAGTCTCTTTGGTATAAATCCCATTTTCCTTTCAAGTTAAAATTGTATTTACTACAAATTTCTAGCCACGCATTGCATGCGAAAGAAGTTAGGCTTTCCCACCCTTGCATTGCAAGAGAGGAAAGGCTAGGATTTAATTAGTTTCAATTATTTATTTTAAGCCATTCATCACATGCTAAAATAGTAGGGCTCCACCCATTCTTGAATTGTAAAAGAAGAAGGGATAGGACTACTTTCAATTCTTCGTTACATATAATAATAATAAAAATGTGCCCTGTCCTTTCCTTTCAGAAACAGGGTTGAGTGGCTAAATTAAAATTTAATTTCTTTCTTTCATTTGTTATTTCTACCCACATCTTGTAAGTGAAGTGGCTAATCCCTTCTGCAAAATTGTGCTGGCTAGTTACAATAATTTTGAGTATCATCCTTTTTCTTATGTAAAAATAAACCTTGCCCCACTTTTGCCCCATATTCCCTCCCCTTTTGATTCGTTCGATCCTGGGTGAAAAGAAAGGGCAAAAGTTTGAGTCAGTTTGTTTAATAGGAAATTTAACATCTTATTTGGAATTAAGAAAATAAGGATTAGTTGTGGATATAGAGGGGTAGAGGTTGAAGGGAGACTCACGACACTTTGTCCTCCTGTTGATCACCCAGTAGTTTCTCTCAATTGAAGGATAAGGGTTAGAGTAGTCACATTAGATAGATTTTACTTTCCTAGTCTCAAACACTAAATCCCCTAAGCCAAAGTGAGACTTAAAATAAATTAAAATTTACAGGAACACTTGCAAAGATTTTGATCACTTGTTATTTTCCGCATTTACCTTTCATGGCATTTTTTCAAGTTCTTTCATTTCCAAGCAAGTTATTTCAAGCTTCAAGTTCACTTCATTACAAGTCAAGTTATATTTTCATGCTTTGATGCTTTAAAGTTGGAAAGTAAAATTATTGCAATTCTTTTGTGTACCTTGTGTAAATTATTTTCGTCAAACAAGTATTGGTTTATTGTAACATTTAAACCCAATAGATAAGGCACTGGTATAGTTATTAATTTGATTATTTCATTCTTTAGCATTATTTCGTTGATTTTCAAGTAGGTTTGACTGTCAACAATTTATTTGTTGCATATTGCATGATTGCTTGTCATTCAACCCCTTAGACAACTTAATTAAAAGTTAATCCCAATACTAATAAATCTTTATAAAACTTAGTAAATGGAATCTAGCCCCGTTGGCTCCTTTAGGAGTTCGGTCTAAACAAAGGAGTTGGGAATCGAGGTGACAATGGGTCCTTGACTCGTATCTTGCCCCCAAGGACACACTAAGTGGGTTGAATACTTCTCCACCTTTAGAGTTGTGTATTAGGCAACAATACATTGGATGGTCACCACCTCACAAATGCACTCTTCATTAAAGAGATATGCCCCTCCTTGTGTGGAGTAAACTCAACCTCACTTGGATATGATTGATTCGACTTCTAGTCATGTTGATTTGATTGCCAGCTAACTCTACCACCACTACATGCAATCCTCTGACATGTTCCCATGAAATTAGGAATGTTGATTTATACTTTATTTTATCTTTTTTGGCCAATTATTGTTTGGAGAACCTCCTGCAATGAACAATCAAAATGCATGATATAACAGAAATATTGGAGCATAAAAGAGATTTTATTGATCGCGGGCCACTCCGAGGGAGCAACCTCCTTTGAGCAAGCTCAATACAAAATAACTCTTCGATGCTTTCATTAGCCTCAACACATAATTATATACTAAGTCTAATCTAAACAACTATTACCCCCCATGAATGTGGGATAATGCAACATAATAACTAGACAACTTAACAACTATTAATTACTCCCCATGAATGTGGGATAATACAACATATTGATGGGATGACTTACAAAGCATATGCATCCGATAAAATATACTAACAAAATAAAGAGGAGGGTTGACACAGGTTCTTAACATCCCCTCCCTCTTAAAAAAAAAAAAATCTTTGTCCTCAAAGCTTTAGATGTGGAAACTGTTGTTGAATCTGAAGGAGCGGTTCTCATGTAGCATCCTCTGGTTGCATGTTGTGCCACTAAATTAAGACCTCTGTGATTGACCAAGGGCGAAGCTGACAAGTGCACTTATTGAGGATGGTCACCGGATCTGAAATGATGGATCCTTCATTATCCTGTTCTAGTAAAACAATTTGTGCTCTGATGTTGGTGCCAATCACTTACTGAATGCGAGAAGTAGGAGGAAGTGCCAATTTATAAGCAACAAACCCAATCTTTTAAAGAACTGTATATGGACTAGAGATATTTGGAGCGAGCATTTGATTCCCTTTGAGTTTGAAGGAGGATTGCTTGTAAAGATGCAGACAAAGAAAAACCATGTCACCGACTTGAAAAGTGTGCTCAGAATGGTGCTGATCGGCTTGGTGTTTCATGCGGGTTCTGGCGATGTGAAGATTGTCCTGTAGAAGGTGAAGAATCTGATGTCGGTTTTGAAGAACCATGTCAACGGCCTGAATTGGTGAACTGCTGGGGGTGTAGGGAAGGCGTATTGGAGGTGTGTGACCATAAACTACTTCATATGGAGGCATTTGAGATGCAGTATGGTAGGAAGTATTGTACCACCATTCAGCGAGAGGGAGCCACTTTGCCCATAGATGTTGTTCTTCAGAGGTGAAACAACGAAGATAAGTTTCCCAATAGTTGTTGATGACTTCATTTGGACCATCTATTGGTGGGTGATAAACTGAACTCATATTCAGTTTGGTGTCAGTAAGGAGAAAATGACATGTGAAAGGTGCGTTGCGGTCTGAGACAATGGAAGAAGGGATTCCATGCAGAAGGAATATATTGTCCATGAAAATTTGTGTGATTGAGGAGGTGGTATATGGAGATCTGAGAGCACAAAAATGATGATATTGGAGAGCTGATCAACCACAACCAATATTACGGTCTCCCCTCCACATTTAGGGAGCCCTTGAATGAAATCCATCGAAATATATGTCCAAATCCTTATAGGGATGGGCAAAGGTTCAAGCAATCCAGAAAGGAGTGTAGTTTCACCATGGTGGCGCTGACAAGGAGCACATTCGGAAACCATCTGTTGAATTTCTCATTTCATTCCCTTCCAAAAGAAGTGACATCGTGCCCTCTCATATGTTTTCATGAACCTAGAGTGCCCTGTCGATGGAGAAGCATGGAGTTCATAAAAGATTGCATGTTTAATATCTGTGCTCTGGGGAAGCACTAGATGACCCTTGTATCTCAGAGAAGAGCCATCCCAAGAGAAATGAGGTACCACAGAAGGGTTACTGGCCAACAGTTGGATGATTTCAGATAATGAAGAGTCATTGACATAGCCTTACTGAACAAAGTGTAACCAAGTTGGAATAGTCATAGCAATAGCTGAAAGAGAGACAGGGGCATCAAATGTGCGGGAAAGAGTATCCACCGTAAGATTGTCCTTAGCCTTCTTGTAATTGATCTCATAGTCATAACCCCTGAGTTTGCTAACCAATTTATATTGTGTGGGGGATGATACCTGATGTTCCAAGAAATATTTCAGACTCTGTTCATTAGTCTTGATGCAGCAAGGATTCCTGAAGAGGTATGGCCACCACTTCTGTACTGCGTGCAAAATAGTCATCATTTCCTTCTCATATGTGGAGGTGGATAAATTATTTCCAGGAAGGGATTTAACAGTGAATGCCATGGGATGTTCATCTTGAAAGAGGACAACACCAAGTCCATTGTTGCAAGCATCACTCTCAAGAGTGAATGGCTTGGAAAAATCAGGCATCTGAAGGGTGCATCGGAATGAAAGATCCAAGGGAGTATTTGAGACTGCCGAAGGTTGCATCTGAATGAAATGGAGCTAAGTGATGACACCATGTGAATTCTTCTTAAGGATCGTTTCCATGCAATATGAACTGATGATAATGAGAGACCCTAGTTGTAAGCCATTGAATGTGTGTTTTTTCCCATTGACTAAAAAATGCATCCACAGTTTAGCAAAATCCCATAAGATGGGTCCAAGTGTGCGTAACCATTGAGTGCCTGAAATTGTGAAACAATCTCCTAGGAGTATGGCAAACATGTTAGAGTGCAAGTTATAATCTCCAATAGAGATACACACACTACGACACTTTCCTTTTTAAGGTAAGGTGCTCCCATTGGCAACCATGACTTTAAAGTTGGAGAAAGGATGGACAAAACAATCAACTTGTTTAGCAATATGAGGGTCAATAGGTAGCTGCGGAATGTTGACCTAATTGTCTGCTGGATCCTGAACAATGTCACAAATTTCAAGTGCAAGCGGAGAAGCCACATCCAAGAAATAGGGCTTGTGTTCAGTACATTGATGTCCCCGGGTGAATTTGTCATCACAATTATAACAAAGTCCTTTTTCCCTATGTGCCTGCATCTCGGCTTCAGACAAATGCTTGATAGGAGTGGTTCTAGGAGTCAGAGAGAGTGGATGTATTTGGGGAACCATATTTTTGAATGGAACAAAAGTGGATTTGGGGCGTTGCTGAGCCCTAATATTGTCCTCCACCAACTTAGCCAACCCTATGATTTCCATCATTGTGTTGGGACAGAACATTGTAACGTCAGATCGGATTGTATCCTTAAGACCATTGATAAAGCAACTCCTGTAGATACTCTCTCACACTTCCAGTCTAGCGAATTTTGGTGAGTGCTCCTTTGAATTCATCAAAACCACTAGGGCCAAATCGGCGCAAAAGGAGTTGAAAAAATCTGTCCATTGTGGCTCTTCATGATCCTTGATGTACCAACAGAACCATTGAAGGGCTTCATGTTCCAAATGAAATGATGCAAGTGGGACTTTGGTGACATCAAAAGTGTTATGCATATTAAAGTATTGTTCTGCCTTGTGTATCCATCCACTTGGATCATCACCATTGAAGCAAGGGAATTCAATATTCGGCCCACAAACGTTGCTAGATGCAGAGAACACAGTGCCTGTAGAAGACTCAAGATGTTGTCGGTTGTTCATGGCTGAATACCGAAGATGGAGGTTGAGAAATCTTTGATCCAGATCTTCGAGTTTGGCCTTGAGGGTGACAAGTTCTTCTGCCATTTGTCTATTTGCTCCTGCACGGGGGACAACCATAAGCAAGTTTGTTTGTTTGTTTGTTTGTTTTTTGGAAATGGGTGGAAAAACAAAAACATAGAGGGTTTTAAAAAAGCAAAATTTTGAGTTGGGAAAAATGCGAGTGGGTAACTATGTTGTGGACACTTTCAGAGGGACGAGGAAACAAAAAATGTGAATTTCAGAAGCAGGGTGAAAGAAGGAGATGGAATTTCGGGCTTCGGGAAGTGGACTTGGGATAGGGTCCTCAATGAATGAAATATGTAGAATGCAATGACATGGGCTACAGTTAATTTTCAAGGGAAACGGAGCTAAATCAAGGAATATATGGTTGAAGAATTTTTTATTTTTTTTAAGAAGAAATTGTATGTGGCGGTGCTAGAAAGCTGTGCTTTATCAACTTGAATTAGAGTAAATGATCTGTGACAATTATGGAATTATGCGTGTTAACAACTGTAAATAGATATGGACCCCAGGTATATTCAAATTCTTAATGGTTCAAAGGTAGTCACTCGGCCACCAAGGTTGTCTCAGGCTTGAGTATTGGGGCAGTACCCCTCACTTCACGGCATAGGTAAAACTGCTAATCGCTTGGCAAAAAATGACAGCTCTTTCATTTTCCTCACGGATGGGAATCTAGTCAATCTAGTGGGGGTCATTGCCCTTTTTGCTTGGTAGGTCCTCTCAATGGCCAGCTACTTCGGGGTTCCTGTGGTACTCCTCACAATGAGTTTTAGGGCTATGCCCAAGTACTTCCCACAGTTAAGTGGATAGGGTTTATTCCCTGATCTGAATGAAAAGTACCGCTGCAAGAAGAAGAACTACTGCAATAATCATAGTGCCAAAAAAAATGTGGCGGGAATTCCACCCAATGCTCAAAAACCCGTAATTAGAGTTAGGGTTTTGGGATGAAAACTTTTAAAATGAGCATAACCCGATCTATATTTATTAGAATCGCTATTATAGCCTGTTTATGGAACTGGAACAACCACTCTTCTTCTACCAACGAAGTCGGTATAGAAATCTAGGCACCCGGTCAAAATATTTTCGCTCTGCAATTTCCGCAGCCGTTACTGAAATTCTGAAAAATTGTTGATTTTAAATCCACGATATCTCCACTTTTAGAACTCCAAATGAGATGATTGTTTTTTTGAACTGCATATTTTTGAAAGAGGAATTCAGATATGCAACTTTTTTTTCTTGAATCTACACATAAAGTTTCAAAAATGGATGTGAAAGTCGCCGCCCAATTTTGCCCCTTTTTTTTCCAAAAAAAAAAATTTCCCACTTGTGCCAAGGAAAGTGCTCTGATACCAGATGTGGAGAACCTCCTGCAATGAACAATCAAAATGCACGATATAACAGAAA
>LPNX010258116.1:227401-260311 GCA_001517045.1 Pseudotsuga menziesii
TCGCAGGCCACTTCAAGGGGGCAACCTCCTTTGAGCAATCTCAATACAAAATAACTCTTCGATGCTTTCATTAGCCTCAACACATACTTATATACTAAGTCTAATCTAAACAACTATTACCCCTCATGAATGTGGGATAATGCAACATAATAACTAGACAACTTAACAACTATTACTTACTCCCCATGAATGTGGGATAATACAACATACTGATGGGAAGACTTACAAAGCATATGCGTCCGATAAAATATACTAACAAAATAAAGAGGAGGGCTGACACAGGTTCTTAACATGTTGTCTTTTTGGACATTTTCAAGAGAAAAACATTTTTGGTGATAAATAATCATGATTTTTCTCTCAAAAATGAGTTTATAGGTTAAGGGGGTGCTCTGAGTGGGTGTTTCTCACAACCCCCAACAGGTCCCTGAAATGATCAAACTTGCCTCTTCCCAAGGACTTTGTCAAAATATTTTCCACTTTCTTCTCAATAGGAATGTACTGCAACTCCACTACTCCTCTCTCGACATAGTCATGAATGAAGTGGTACATGATCTGAATGTATTTTGAACCATCATGAGAAAATATATTCTTTGAAAGATTGATGCAGCTTTGATTATCACAATAAATCACTGTCGGCCTCAACTCCTAACCAAATAAACCAACTAACCACTTTCAAATCCAAATGACCTCACAACTAGCCTGACTAATTTCCATATATTTTGTCTCTACATAACTCAGTGCAACTGAATTCTATTTCTGACTGAACCAAGACACTACGGTTGAGCCTAGACTGAAATAACACTGACATGTACTCTTCTGGTTCATCACACCACCTTCCCAACTAGAAACTATATAGCCAACCAATATAACTCCATCTCCTCTCCTATAGTATAGACCAAACTCTAATGTACCATGCAAGTATCTCAACACATATTTTGTAGCAATCCAATGAACTCTCTAAGGCTCCACCATGAACTGACTTAGAATATTTAATGCAAAAAAAATATATGGCTTGGTGTTGACCAGATACATCAACAAACCAATGAGATGACGATATACAGTATGATCCACCAACTCTCCCTCAGAAGCATGGAGCTTCTTCGAGTTGGTGATCATGGGTGTAGTCATTGGTCTAAAATCTCTCTAGAATATCTATAGTATACTTCCCCTATCCAAGAAATATGTTCCCAGGATCCTGCCACACCTCCAATCCCAAATAGTAATGCATCAACCTAATGTTCTTTGTCTCAAACTCCGACGCAAGATATTTCTTGCACTTTTCAATTAGACTATATGCATCGAGCTCAACCTCCTAATTCAGCATAGTAACTTGCACATTTACAAAAATCCTTCGACAAGTGAGATCAAATCTAGTATGTTTTACTAAAATAAATTAAGAGAGAATAAGTATAACTGACTACAGTCTACTACTCCTAGATCTCTAATAATAAAGCATAAACAAGAAACTTGAAACTACAAATGCTCTCTCTATGGGTTGGTAGCATCCTTCTACGCTATATAGATCTAGAAGCCTATGACAAAGAAAATGTAACCAACATGATATTACCTCAATAAAGGAAAATCATTCACAATAGTAGAAAGTTACGCCATATACCTCCAAAGTATTCTCTTATTGTTCAAAAGATGACAACAATAGAAGTTACAAGAGAAGAGTCTCCACACTTCCGTCTGGAATGAGTGAGAGAGCCTTGATTAAATAGGAAATTGAGAGCACGGGGGGCACATTGGAAATCTAGAGATGATGGTGAGTTCCCAAAGAAATTCAAGGTATTTGTTGGAGTTTATTAAGGCTATAACTGAATAGGAAGGCGCCACCTCTCAAGAGGTGCGCCCCTCTTCCCTTGGGATTATCTCCCATCCAACCACCAATTACCACTTCACTAATATCCCCCCTCATGAGAGAGGGTGCATCCTGAACTTGTAGCTAACTCGACATTTAGTTAACTCAATTTTGATTTCCATTAACTCTGCCACCACTCCGGACACGTCTGGGAAAACCTTCCATTGATTTAGAATAAATACTTTTTGTCTTTTTGGCCATTTATTTGGACTTTTTGGCATTTTTCGAGAGAAAAATAATTTAAGGTAAGCGAAGAGAGGATTATGACATTCATGAAACATTTTGATGACGCTTATGCATTAGTGACATATTATTGTTGGAGAGCTTCAAGGACAGATGATAGTTTGAGAGGAGAAGTAGTGGTGATGATGAAATCTAATTTCTTACACTTTCTTTCTGATAGAGACCATATTCTAATGCTTGATGATATGTATCATGGTGTGTTACAAGGGAAAGAAGAGGAAGTTGACAAGCTTACTTGCGGGAAAGAGATTACCTATGATTCTCTAAAGAAAACACAAAAGTCACTTTAATAATCAAAGATGTAGGTTGAGGAGCTTTGTTACCATCTAAGTTTGGTACCCTCTTCATCATTTATAGTAGCAGAGACTTCACCATCTTTGACAGCATTCACATGTTAGGGAATGAGTGGCACTCATGGTTTGAGGGAAGATCATCTTGTGACTATTCTGAATGACGAGCATTCATATTTACATGTGCTTAGGGAGAGTTTAGACATAGAGAGTTGTGACCATGCACTTGTTTTGCAATGTAGGGATATTGAGCCGCTTCTATTGGACAAGCCACTAAAGGCTCTAAGGTTTAGCTATGGAGGAGATAGTCAAGCACATTTCTTACAGGCTAGGATGCAAGGAAACATATACATCCATGGATTAGGTGGACAAGTATATGACATATATGGAGACACATGGGGGTATAGGGTCAGTTGACATTTGTGGTTAGCATGGTATAGTAGCACATATAGGATATCATATGGAACAGGAGACAACAGTAGTATCCAACAATATACAAGAGTACACATAGGCACATGATGGTCTACATTGGAGTTTCAGGGTGTTTCCTCCAAGGAGAGCTCATGACAGAGTCTTTGATGATACCATTGATTTGAGGTTACGCAGGATTGGTAAGTAGGTGAGTGAGCCTCAAGATGTACCATATCCCTCGATGAATGATCTTCCTATGAGATATCACCATAGGAGGGACAAGGAGTAGGGTACTCATAGTAATTTTACTCCCATATTTCATTATAACTTTGGGTCATTCCCGTAGGGTTGACTAACACACTAGCTACTTCTCGGTCACATATGAATTGGAAGAGATACCTATTGTTGTTATACAATAAGACTTGGGAGGTTCACCTGAGTCATTTGGATGAGACTGGTGGCATTTTGGCCATGACCGAGGTCCTTGTTTTGGACCATGAGATTTTTGCACAAGAGTAGATCCAAGGTGTATTGGATATGTTTATAGATATTGTAGGTGATATATTAGGGGATGACTACTACAGAGTTCATGCATGCTTAATCCTTGAGTCCTCACTTAGGGAGATGACCATGAGGGTGAGGCATGGACCATATTTGGTAGGGAATTCTCAGTACTTGCATGAGTATGAGGCACTGCAATTGGTGGAGTTATTTTTTAGAGAGGTTCTTATATCCCATGTTTTACTTGGGTACATTAATCATGATTGGGGTAGAAGACTACTTCATGCAGTTCGACATGAGCATAACAGATTAGAAGGCTAAAATTCAGTTTTTACTACTCGGTTTCTTCCAGAGGATTTCATGGCACAACAACAGTCAGTAGGAGTTGCTTTTGATGGACTTCCTATTTGGTGGTGGGATCCAGGAATTCATCCAAGCGATGGATTGCTTCAAATTGTAGGGGTGACCGACAGAGTTGTGATGGTGATTAGTCTGTTATATTTTTGGGATGTCAATGGAAAATAGGTTGAGACTCCTTTATGGAAGATAAGACTTTATTTTATGGTATCCAAGATCAAGTCTAATAATGCAGAAAATAAAGATGAGACATCCAATCTCCATTTTCTTGAATTTATGCTTGGGATGCTTAGGTGGAGATTCATGAAGGAGTATTCTTTTGAGGAGTTTGTGCAACTTTGATAGCTTTTCTCATCAAGGGAAGTCAAACAGATTCTTGTGTTAGCGCCTTGAAAACTAGCTCTATGGTAGAGGGTGTCTCACATCTTACAGGATAGTGTGGGACCCTAGTGACTTAACCATTCACGGGAAGCTTAGAGATAGGTTCACAGATCTACCGAGTATGTAGAGAGGGTATAGTATCTAGATGGTTATGATAAAAGTGGCACAGGATCATAATGATGGTTCCTTTATGAGATTAGCTCGGGACCCTAAGATTTTAGTGTTATACAAATCAATATTTCTCAAAGGGGTGAGGGCCAATTTATGCTTTCATAAGTTTGTTTCCATAGCGGAGCAATTCGTTGAGGGGTTGAGCAAGATGTTGTGGAATCAGGATGCTCTACTTATTGACATCGTTAGAAGTATTTGTATGTCAATACCATGCCAGACCATGTATCAAGAAAATATGCTTCACGTCTTCATGATTAGTTTGGGACCCTTGTATCATTTCAAGTTTCAGTTTGGTTCATTTAAGGGAGTGTCAGGTTTTGGTGGCATTGCTTGATGACAAGCACACTTTGGGAAGAGAGAATTGTGATGTCCCATTCCATTGACCAGGATAATGGGTAGCCTATATAACCCCATAGTCTAGATCCAGTGAAAGAAAGGGGGTCATTAGTATTTTCACTTAGCTTAGAAAACATGTCTTTTTTTTAAAAGTGACTAATAGTTGTTAGGTGGTATTGGGCATTCCATGGTATTTCCCATGGTATGGAGTTACAAAATAATATATCGAGAAGAGTGCCTCACTTGTGGATATGTTCATTTGATATTGATTTCTTGTGCTTGTTTGGGGTTTGTCCATATTTTTTGTTAGGGTATGGAAAAACACTTCCATTGTTGGT
The DNA here is from genome assembly GCA_001517045.1 of Pseudotsuga menziesii. Taxonomy (NCBI): domain Eukaryota; kingdom Viridiplantae; phylum Streptophyta; class Pinopsida; order Pinales; family Pinaceae; genus Pseudotsuga; species Pseudotsuga menziesii. The sequence continues at coordinate 232,291 of LPNX010258116.1, forward strand.
TTGGTTTCAGTGGTGCAACATCCACCCTAGTGAGACAAGGAGGATGATCCATTCAGGGTCTTCACTTGAGCTTCATCTCTTGGTTTGGAATCATCTTGGAGAGGGTTTGGATGTTAGGAGTTAACCCTACAGTAGTTTTGAGGTGGTTGTGGAATCACTTCCAGGTTTATTTGTTTTTTAGTGTTATTACTACTTTGTAGCTACTATAGCATCGATTAGTTCTTGTGAGTGGGTTCCATCCATAATAAAATGGCATGGTGTCCTTTCTATCATATGTGTTCTTGGAATACATGCAATATATTTGATAGATGTTGTTAATGGAATGAATGCAAATTGTTTGTGAAAAGTTGTCAACGATTTCAGGTCATAAAGAAAATTTATTGCACAGAAAAAAAAACATTAATATTCCATCTGTTAGCACCATTTTTGGGTCTCCAGGTGTTTGGAGCTAGTTGTTACCTTAAACATTTTTTATGAGGGTCTGTAGGTGCTTGAAGGGATCTTTCTAGATTAAGAACAAAAAATACTTAAATAAATTCTGATTTTTTACCTTGAAATGCATATAAATGAAGAAATTCGCTTCTAGTTGAATGATGACAGGAAACAGATGGTCGAGATGCACAACACAGAAGATCAAAGGCAAAAAAATCATTTCCGCCAAAGCCAACAATCGGGAGCAGGAAGGTGAAAAAAGGCGAGTTTCGATTGTGAAAAAAGATAAATCTGGATTTTGCCCCCCCGTAGTCCAGGATCCGATGGCCCATAATGTTTCCGCCCAAGATTAACGGTCCAGCAGAAAAGTGGAAGCAGGAAAGGAAAGGAGTTTGGCTTTAAAAGTTAGAATCCCAATTTTCAATTTCCGTAGTCCGAGATCCGACGGTTCAGAGAACTTCCACCATAGATCAACAGTTCAGAAGAGAGCGAAGGGCGGAGATCAGAAAGCAAGAAACTTAAGAATTTGGCCTTGAAAATTTGAAAGTCCACTTTCCAAAATCCACCTTCCGCTAAAGGCAGAAGCGGAAAGGAGGAAGCGGAAAACATAAGATTTTGGTTCCGAAAAGGCTAAAAGTTTGCTTTCCGCAATCTGTTTTCCACTAAAGGCGGAAGTGAAAATGCAAGATCTTGGTCATGAAAAAGGTGAAGTTTTGCTTCCTATGATCCGCAAGATCGATGGTCCAGAAGTTTCTTGTAGTAGATCAATGGTGCGGAAAGTAATAAAAAGGTGGATAGAAAGAAAAAGGCGAAAAGGAAGGTTAGAAGCCCATTTTCTGTTTTCCACAGACCCCAGATAGACAGCCCATAATGAATATGGCAGAAATTAATGGTGGAGATTGTTTTCTCCAGGATAACTTGCACACTCAAAGTTGGAGGGCGCTCACGCGATGGAAAATGTGCATAAATGACATGTCCTCTTCCCATTGGATATCGCGCTTGAAAATCAGAGATGCAAAGGTCTATTTTTTGAGTGCCATGGTGTATTTTTCAAGGGCTGAGATCTAAGGATGATGAAGATGAATGATCCAAAATTGGTTTAACTATGTGAAGATAAAAGGAAGATTGAAGTTGTTGCAAGCCGTTGAAGGTGTTTTAAACCAGTCTTCTTCATCAAACGAGCCAGAATCCCTGCTATCAAATTTCCCTAATTGATCCATCATGTGCGTATCAACGTAATTTCTTGTTTTGTTTATGATCATGGAAAATCTACCAGATCATTGAATCTGTTGGGATTTTGATTTCTACGTGTAAACTAATTTTGGCTTTGTTTCGAGGTTGGTCTCGGGAGACTATGATACTATAAATATGCCCTCAATAGAGGAAGACGGGGTTGGAACCTGTGACATTTTTGTGTTATGCATTTTGAGATCTACTATTAATAAATTTGCAAGGTTGAATGCTTGCTTATTGCTGCAAAGATTCATGTGTATCTCGTAATTATAGTTTGTTATTTCCTTTCCCTTGTGCATGTCTTTCTTGTTAAACCTGTCATTATGTGTTTTTCATATATGAAATAAGTGTATAATAGTTTAGAATTCATATCGTCATTCTCTAGCTATTGTTTCAGGTATCCCCCAATATTTCTTTCCAAAATTGATGCAGAATTCATCTTTTAGGTGCTCTATGTTGATGGACTGTTCTTGTTCTCTCTTTATCACCAAACAAACTGCTATTTGACTGTAACCGAGTGATACCTTTCCTTTGTAGAGTTTCACCTGTGAACTGCTATGTAATTCATTGAAAATTTGTGACTCTGCATCCCAATATATAATTTCCTTGTTTCAACGACCAATTCCATTCAAAGTTTCATTTCATTTTATATTTGTCCTTGTTAAAAATATGTGAAAGATCCCTCTATAGAAAGGAAGAAGCCAACTCCCTTTCTTAAAGTATTTCTGCTGTTACCTTGGTATTTACCCTCCACAACCTAGGGTGCAATTCTGAGTGCTAACAAATTGGCATCATTGCCGGGGAAGAAAGTGCAAATCAGCCCTGGGAGACGACAAAGGTTCCAAGAAGAAAGGGTTTATGTGGGAAAACAGAGACTTTTGCGTTTCAAATAGGTTGTATATTTTCCTTGGCGACTCCACATTGATTTTGAGCAAGATTTTAGAAGGAATCTTGGCTCCCATGAGGTCGCATACACGAGGTAACCTTAACACTGAAACATTACTGAGCGTGGAAAATCCAGAAAGATTGCTTAGAAATAAGGGAAAAGAACAAATAGATTTTTCTCAATTTGGTGATTCATCTTCTCAAGAATTTCATAACATTCACGAGTTTGGGCGGGAAACAAATTTTGGAAGATCCTTGTTAAAATAAAAATCTGAATCTGATTTGAAGGAAATAGAAATTAATCCTAGTATGCTAGAATCATATTTGCTTAATTCTCTTTGGCACAATATTCAAAACTCTGTGAAAACTTAAGGAAGAAACCCTATTGTTCAAAGATTTCAGCCTTATATCCCACCAACTGTTCAGACCCCTACAACCTTTCAAGCTCCTCTTCTCATCCCAAATCCACCTAGACAAATGGCTATTAGGTTCGCTCCATTGGCCTTACCTATTGTATTGCATCACCTTCCTCAAAAGTACACCCAAAAAATTCCCTTCTATGATGGAGATGGAAATTTCACAGCAAGACAGCACGTTGATAGATTTGATGATTATGTGGACTTGGAGCTGGTTGATGAAGATGATAATAATATGAGGTTGTTTGTACCAAGTTTGTCAGGAGAGGCAAAGAAATGGTTTAGAGATCTACTTGCTAGGTCCATTGCCAGATTTGAGGCGATATAAACTTTATTTTTAGAAAGATGGGGTGATAAGACAAGTCCTTTGTTGGTGCTTTCCCAATATAATAATCTTAAGAAAGGAATTTTTGAATCTGTACATGAGTTTTCTAGTCGGTTTATGAGGGAGTATAACTCTATTCCTGTTGATATTAAACCCCTTGTAGGATCTGCAAAACTCCATTTTGATGATGCCTTTGATGGTGATTTTGCATTATTGTTGAGAGAGAGAAAATTAACAAGTCTTCCTTGGCATGTTTTAATATTCTTTAGAAGTGGAGGATAATATGATGGTGAGTGGATAAATAAAGCAGAAAGTAGAAACAAGGAAATCTAGAGAGGAAAATGTACTTTTTTCTTCTGCTACTGCTTCTTCAAATGATGTAAATTTTGAAATGATGTTGAAAATAATGGAGAAGTTGATGGATAGGATGACTGTGGATAATATACTGTTGAACAAAGAATAGAATGAACCTTAGATCAGAAACCCAAACTTCAAGAGGCCCAATCCTCCTCCACCTCCACAAATTAGACAAAGAGATATGAGGAATCCTATAAATCTAGATGATCAGCAAATAAGACCACCTTTTTCCAGAGAACTATGTTGCAGATGAAGATGAGGTTGAATCTATTGAGGATCATATTCACCATTTTGATGATTTGGATTCTGAAGTGTACCTCACAGAGGAAGAACAAAGTATGTTTTCCCAGGAGGATGCCAATAATGATTTTGAGGAAGAGTCAGAGTAGTACTAAAGAGGATATTTACATGCCATAAATGATGTCCAAAGAAATATCAAATTGAGAATTGAGAAATAGAGATGTTACTGTAAATAAAGGAAGGTTCAATCAAAATCAACCTTCTAGTAGTCAACAAAATACATAAAAGAGAAGTGAAAAACAAAAAGAATCCATTGTATATAAATAATCAAAAAATAAAATAGAGAAAACAAAGGAAGTTAAACAACCAGCACTGGTGGGTGTAGAGAAATTTGTTTCCACGTTCAACTTGCCGATAGAGCTCTCAAAATTGAAATTTTCAATTCTTTTCAATGAATTGTTAAGGAACATGGAATACAAGGACAAAATAACAGACATGGTCAGGAGTCAGGGAGAATTTCAACCAGATATCTTAGAGGTGGCTGATGACGCTCCTACCATTGTCTTTGAATCGAAAAGTGAAAATGTGGATGATGATGAAGCTCCTCCTTTTTACCTAAGTTTAAATGTACTTGATATGTTTGTGCACAACGCTATGATAGATTCTGGTACATCTCATAATTTAATGCCCAAGGCAGTGGTAGAAAGTTTGGGATTGAAATTTACAAGGCCATATAAATATTTGTAGTCCTTTGATTCCAGGAAGGTGAAGTGTCTTGGATTAATTAAGGCTATGGTGGTAACTTTGACAAAAATTTCATCTAAGACTATGGTAATGGATGTTGTTGTAGAAAAAAATTCCTCCTAAATTTTGTGTATTGTTGTCAAGGTCTTGGACTTGTAAATTGAAAGGAAGTTTGCATATGGACATGTCTTATGATACCATTCCTATGGTTGGTGGGAATAAAAGGTTATACAGTGAGAACATATCACCTTATGTAGTTAGTAGCCAAGACAAAATAGATAATCATGTTATCTATGTTGTTGATATTGACTTAGGATCTTCCATTTTATTTAATGATGGTTTTCCCTATGATCGTGAAATTCCTGTACCCATTGAAAATAAGGAGGAATAGTGTGCAAAGAGATAAGAGGATTTGGAAAAGAAACCGAAAGAAGAGAGTCTATGGACCATGTATTTTGACGGGTCTGTGGCTAAAGTAGTTGTTGGTGCAGGGGTGTATATTATTTCTCCTATCATGAACTTTAAGGCTCTATCATATAAGTTAACTTTTGAATGTACCAATAATGCAGCAGAGTATGAAGCTTTGTTACTAGGATTGAATTCCTTGAAGGGTTTAGGAGCGAAGAGGGTACAATTCATGGGAGATTCAGAGCATGTAGTAAACTAGGTGAATGACAATTATCAAACCAAACATACCAGAATAAGGGCTTATAGAAATGAGGTATGGGATATGTTTGGTAACTATTTTACAGAGCATAAAATCAGAGTGATCCCCGGGTATGAAAACACAATAGTTGACTCCTTGGATGTTGCTGATGGTAAGTTCAAAACCCCCATTGATGGCCAGAGAAAATATAAAGTGGCTATTGTGAACAGTCCTTCCATACCAGATAATTTCAAATACTAGCAAGTATTTGAGGATAACATGCAAATAAAAAGATTTATGGAATTATCCGATGAAGTTTTAAATACATAGATAGTAATGAAAATGATATTTCTGAAAACTTCCAAGCTGCTAAAGAGAGACAAAGAAGACATTGTTAAAAATAGAAAGTTCAAAAACTCACTAGGGGGAAAGGATATAGTTCAATTGAAGAGTAATCGTATCCCCAGATGACTAATCCCTATAGAGAACCTTTTTTATCAAAATGATGTTTCTAGAGACCCAAAAATGAAGCCTGCTGATGGTGTTGTTGAAGACAAAAATATAGGAACTGAAGAAAATCCAAGGATCATGAAATTGTCAAAAACTTGCCTGCCAAAGAAAAAGAAGACTATATAAATTTGATTAAAAGATAAAATAATGTATTTACCTGGAGTTATGAAGAGCTTAGAGAATATGATACTTCTATCATAAAACATACAATCCCAATAAAATCTGGTGAGAAAACTTTCAGACAAAAAATGAGAAGAGTTAATCCAATGTTGTTGCCTGTTATTGAGAAAGAGATTAAAAAATTATTCAATGCCAAGATTCTCATGACTCTAAGGTTTTCCAAATGGGTTGTGTATCGAGTGCCTATTAGGAAAAAGAATGGTGAAATCAGGCTTTGCATAGATTTCATAAATCTTAACAAAGTCTATTTGAAGGATAATTAGCCTTTGCCGAAAATGGAACATATTTTGCAGAAAGTGGTGGGATCGAAAAGGATTTCAACTAGGGATGGTTTCTTAGGATACAATTAGATCAAAGTGTTTCCTAAAGATCAAGAAAAAATTTCCTTTAATACACCATGGGGTACATTTATGAATTCCAAAATGCCTTTTCGTTTAATGAATACAGGGACCACTTTCCAGCGCACTATGGACATTGCTTTTGCAAAGGAGAAGGATAAATTTGTGGTTGTCTACATGGATGATATCATTGTGTACTCAAGATCTGACAAGGAGCATATCAAACACTTGGAGAAAGTATTTTTGAAATGTAAAAAGTATGGAATATCATTAAACCCCAGAAAATCAAATTTTGCATTAGAGGAAGGAAAACTGCTTGGGCACATTGTTTCAAAGGATGGTATAAAGATTGATCCAGAGAGAATCAGTCCAATTTGGAAGGTTGAAGAGCCAAGAAGTAAAAAAGGAAGTGCAATCATTCATTGGACAGGTAAACTTTTTGCGAAGGTTTATTCCCATTTTTGCTAAGATTTTAATGAATATCAGTAATATGCTAAAAATGGACCATGAGATAAAATGGAAAATGGATGCAAGGAGATATTTCGAAGATATTAAATAGGATATCACATAAGCATCGGTTCTGGAAATTTTGGATTTTAGAAAAGATTTTCTGGTATTTTCTTATGCTTCTGATCACACTATTGCTAGATTATTGCTACAGAGAAACAATCAGGATGTTGAACAGCCTAGAGCCTTCTTTATTAAAGTGTTAAGAGATGGAGATTTGAGATATGACATCATGGAAAAATAAGCATATTCTCTGATTAAATACTTGAAATATTTTATAGTTTATGTTCTTCATTCACATGTCATATCTTATGTTCCTCGTAATGTAGTGAAGAGCATCCTCACACAGCTAGAGCCAGAGGGAAAAAGAGCAAAATGGATTATTGTGTTACTGTAGTATGACATTGAAATCAATCCCACCAAGCTAGTTAAAGGACAAGGACTTGAAAATATGATGACAAATTCCAACTATGAATCCTGCAGCTTAGTTTCTTGACCAGTCATTCCAATCAGCTTGATACAGAGGTGTAGGTAATGCCTGATTTCTCTATATCTCCATGGTATTATGATATTGTGTATGTGTTGCAAAATTTGCAGGCTCCTGCAGGGATAAGAAAAACAAGAGCAAGGTTAGTGAAGTTGAAATCTACCAAGTTTTGTATTCTAAACCAATACCTTTATTGGAAAGATCCCGGTGGTATTTTACTCAATTTCCTCTTGGAGAATGAATCTAAGAAAACTATGAAGGAATTTCACAAGGGAGATTATCGGGGGCATCATTCATGGAAGGTGACTGCAAACAAGATTTTGAGAGATGGTGTCTACTGGCCTTTATTGTTTTCATATGTTTACAAGGAGACTACTACCTATCACCAATGCCAGATATTTGATGGTAAGAGAAAAGTAGTCCCACTCCCTCTCAATCCAGTATTAGTAGAAGCACCTTTTCAACAGTGGGGACTAGATTTTATTGGGGAAATAAATCCAAACTCTTCAGAACAACATAGATGGATCTTAACAACTACATGTTAGGGTACACAGGGTACTACCAAAGGACCGAACACCAAGAGTAGCCGCTTCACACAAACAGATCACAGATCAATACACCAATGTTTGTCACGTGGTTAAAACCCTCGAGAGGGAAACAGTCCATGGCCCCAGCCAAATAGCTACTTGGAGCAATTTATTATGCAAAAGAAAGAAAGTTACATGAGATTCTCATAATCGATCAACTAGCCAAGGACCCTCTATGCTCTTTAAATAGAGATCATAGACCAATCGGGTGTTAAGCCACAGATCAATGGTAGGTATGATCTAAGAGAAGTTGAACCGTCGGATCACTCTATGTCTAGAACATATCATGACCGTCAGATTAGAATATTTACAAATGCATACTAATGCATACTAAAGAAACACACTTTTACCTAACGGATATATTACACAAGTTGATCTTAACTAACTCCTAAGTGTCTAAATATCCTAACATCCCCCCTTAAGAACAACTTGGGATAGGATTGAAAGATTTACAAAAGTGACACTATTAGGATAAGAAAGGAGGCATTAGATCCTATCCCCCCTTAAGGACACATTCCTGAACTCCTAACATAGACCGAATTTTAGAAAACTTCGCTTCTGTAAGAGACTTGGTGAAGATGTATGCAACTTGATCATCTGTAGGACAATAGAGCACTTCAATAACACGATCATGAACAAGATTTCTGATGAAGTGCATGTGTAGCTCAATGTGTTTGCTACACTGATGTAGAATTAGATCTTTGGCAAGTTTGGTGGCACTTTGATTGTCGCACCAAAGTGGAGTAGGCTGCTGCTGCTCGAATCCAAACTCTGAAAGGATCTGTCGAAGCCATAAAGCTTCTTGACTGGCATTAACTACGGCTTGATATTCTGCTTCTGCTAAAGAAAGAACAAGAGCTTGTTGTTTCTTACAAGCCCAAGTGACAGGTCCAGATCCCAGACTGAAAACATAACCTGCAGTAGACTTTCGATCATCAGGATCACCGGCCCAATATGAATAAGTGAAACCAACCAACAAAGGTTCCCCCCCTATACTGTAATGAATCCCAAACTGAATTGTACCTCGAATATATTGAAGTATTCTTTTTGCTGCTTTCCAGTGACTTTCATGAGTAGTTTGCATGTAACGGGCAACATGACCAACGGAAAAGGAAAGGTAAAGACGGGAATGAGTCAAGTATAAAAGACTACCAACAAGCTGATGATACAAGGTGGCATCTACTTCAGGGGAAGTACAAGTGGTAGAAAGTTTGACTCCAGACTGGAAGGGAGAAGGGGCTGGTTTACAATCTTCCATGTGGAAGCGTCGAAGAAGGTCACAAGCATACTTAGACTGGGAAAGAAAGATTCCTTCTTTGGTTTGCAAGAATTGGAGACCAAGAAAATAATGTAAATGTCTTAAGTCTGACATTTCAAAATTTTGCTTAAGACTGGATTTCACATGGGTTATAAGGTTAGGGTCACTACCAGTAAGGATAATATCATCAACATAAAGAACAAGTATGATGAGATGGTTTCCTACTTTCTTGGTATAGACATTAGGGTCAAAATGACATCTAGAAAAACCAGTGTCAAGGAGAAAGCTATCCATTTTGGCATACCAAGCTCTAGGAGCTTGCTTAAGGCCATATAAGGATTTCTTAAGGAGACAGACAAGGTTAGAGTTATTCTGAACATATCCAAGAGGTTGTTCCATGTAAATTTCCTCATGTAAATCACCATGTAAGAAAGCAGAATTAACATCCATTTGATGGACTTCCCAGTTATGTAAGGCTGCAAGGGAAAGAACAAGGCGGATGGAGTTCATTTTCGCTACAGGGGCAAAGGTTTCATTGTAGTCAATCCCTTCAACTTGGGAAAAACCTTTGGCAACTAACCTTGCCTTAAGTCTTTCAACACTTCCATCTGATGCATACTTAGTTTTGTAGACCCATTTACATCTGACAAGTTTTCTTCCTTTTGGAAGAGGAACAAGATCCCAAGTATCGTTCACCATTAAGGAACGATATTCTTCATCCATAGCTTTATCCCAATCTGGATTTCCTGAAGCTTCTGCAAAAGTTTCTGGATCATGATTCTCAGAAACTTGAGCCAAAAGAGAAGAGGCTCGTTGAAACTGAGAACGTGTTCAACGTTGATCTCTAGGATCACCGGCAAGATCACCAGCTGCTTCACATGTTGAACGGACCCATCGAGGAAGTATTGTTGCTGGTGCAATTGGAGGAACATGAGCAGGCGGAGGTGGATTTTCATCCTCATTGTCATCATCAGAAACTGGAGTTGGAAACCTATCAAGGAAGCTAGAAGAAGAAGAAGAAGAAGGCATAATCACCGAATCAGGCTCACAGGCCAAGAGATTTTCATCAAATTTAACATCTCTTATAATGATTATATCATGAGAATGTGGCTGAAGAAGTCTATAACCTTTTACATCTTCAAAATATCCAACAAATATGCACTTTTCACTTTTAGGTTGCAATGCTTTCCGTTTTTCATCCGGAATGTGAGCCCATGCTTCACAACCAAACACACGAAAGTGACTTACATCTGGTTTAATTTTACTCCATGCTTCTTCCGGTGTTATATCCTATAAAACTTTAGTGGGTGTGTGATTAACTATGTAATTTGCACAATTTATGGCCTCAGCCCAATATTGAAGACTTAGTCCCTTAGATTGGATCATACAATTAGCCATTTCTTTTAAAGTGCAGTTCTTCCTTTCAGCTACACTATTTTGTTGTGGTGTATATGGAACAGTGTACTGTTGTTGGATTCCTTGTTTAGTGCAAAAAGTAGTGAACTTGTTGTTAACATATTCTCCTCCATTGTCAGATCTTAACTTAATAATTTGATGACCAGATTGTTTTTCAACAAGGGCCTTATAGGCCAAGAACATGTTAAATAATTCGCTCTTAATTTTTAGGAAGTAAACCCAAGTGCATCTGGAGTAGTCATCAATGAAAGTTAAGAAATCTTTGAAACCAAAAAAGGAAGCAGATGGAAGAGGACCACACAAGTCACTATGCACAAGCTCTAAGGGAACCGAGGCGTGCCAAGAGGCACGTTTGTCAAAACTGTCCCGATGATGTTTTCCAAGTACACAACTGGAACAAACACCATCCTTGCAAGATACCAGCAGAAGACCAGTCACCATATTGTCTTTACATAGTTGTTGCAATGAGCGATAATTTAAGTGACCAAATCGCTCATGCCAAAGTTTGCTCAAGTTATCACTATGAGCAACAAAAACTGAAGGAAAAGGTGATGACCCAAAGTTGTTAAATTTGTACAACCTGGTAACATCATCAACAGTTCCAGTAGCAAGGATATTTTGACGATTTTTAAAATCCTTGATTACAAATTGGTGAGGTGTAAACGTCACAGTTTTACCTTCACCTGAATGAGTAATTTGATAGACTGATAACAAATTGCAGGAAATTTTTGGAACACATAATACATCACTGAAATGTCCATTTTATAATGGAACTGTTCCAGATCCTACAACACTTAGAGATCTATCATCACCAACAAATATTTGTTTGGTGTTACATTCATGCATAGTAGAAAAGATGGCTTTATCCTTAGCCATATGATAAGATGCTCCAGAATCAATGAGCCATTCATTTGAGGTAGAAGAAGAAGATGCAGTATAAGAGTAACCAGAAGCACAAAGTGCATGTCCATGAGTGTTATATTCTGAAGATGAATCTAGGCTGATGTGGTGCTTATTCATTGTTGCTTCCAAGGCTGCCATCTTCTTAAAACATTTAGATTCATCATGATTATCTTTCCCACAAAAATTGCAATGACGCTCAGTCTTCTTTCCTTTTTGCTTGTATCTTTTGTCATTTTTTAAAGGAGGAGCCGACTGAGAGGGTTTGGGACCCTTGTTGTTTGGCTTATTATTGCGAGAATTCTATTTCTTGGGAGGCTTGGACTTTTCTTTCTGTTGGGACAATAAGGCTTTCCCAGATGTATCTGCATTGTTAATTATTCCAAGATGAATGAGCTTATCTTGCTCTCTAATTAAGGAATCACAAAAGGATTCAAGGCTAGGCTCTTGATACCTAGCTGCTGGCAAGGATTCTTTCATGGAGTAGAATGTAGATACAAAAACAGAATATGCAGGTCCAAGTTTGGAAAGAATATGATAAATACATTGTTTGTCTTCTTTCTTAATCTTGCATTTTGCACATAATAGTCTAAGCTTTGATACCATGTAAGGTTTGTCGTTACACCAAAACCTGCAGATTTGGTAAACATTTGAAACCCAGCACAAGCCCAATCACTAGGAGCGGATACTCCAACACCCCGCCTCCAACGTAGCTCGGGGGAATTGAACCTGAGACCTATGCTCTGATACCATGTTAGGGTACACAGGGTACTCCCAAAGGACCGAACACCAGGAATAGCTGCTTCACACAAACAGATCACAGATCAATACACCAATGTTTGTCACGTGGTTAAAACCCTCAAGAGGGAAACAGTCCACGGCCCCAGCCAAATAGCTACTTGGAGCAATTTATTATGCAAAAGAAAGAAAGTTACATGAGCTTCTCATAATCAATCAACTAGCCAAGGACCCTCTATGCCCTTTAAATAGAGATCATAGACCAATCGGGTGTTAAGCCACGGATCAATGGTAGGTATGATCTAAGAGAAGTTGAACCGTCGGATCACTCTATGTCTAGAACATATCGTGACCGTCAGATTAGAATATTTACAAATGCATACTAATGCATACTAAAGAAACACACTTTTACCTAACGGATATATTACACAAGTTGATCTTAACTAACTCCTAAGTGTCTAAATATCCTAACACTACATACTATTTTACAAAGTGTATTGAAGCAATACCTTCAAGAAGGGCCATAGATGCAGTAATTATGGGTTTTCTAGAAAAGAATATTTTAGCTATATTTGGTTGTCCCAAAAGGATTGTGACAAACAATGCACCTGCTTTTAAATCTAAGAAAATGATAAGTTTTTTGTCACAAGTATCATATTAGCCTCAAGCATTCTATTGCATACTATCCACATGGAAATGGACTGGTAGAATCTTCAAACAAAAGCCTAGTGAGAATCATTAAGAAGTTGTTGGAGGATAACAAAAGAGCTTGGCATACAAAGTTGCAATATGCTTTGTGGGATGATATGATCAGCACAAAAAGGGCAATTAGAATGTCACCTTTCCAATTGGTATATTGAGCTGAGGTGATTTTTCCACCATCTTTGGGAGTGCCAATCATGAAGTTATTACAGGAACAACAGGATGAACCAAATCATGTGCAAAGAAGAATAAATCAGATCATAGAATTGAATGAGTTGAGGGGCAAAGCCTATGGCAAAGTGCAAGTACATCAAGAAAAGACGAAGAACACTTTTGATAGGAAGGTAAAGAAAGAACAATTCTAGATTAATGACTTGGTTTTGAAGTGAGATGCTCCTAGGGAAGATAAACATGGGAAGTTTGATCACATGTGGGTAGGTCCCTATATCATTGCATCATACAGAGGTGAGAATGCATTTATTCAACAGCATCAAGATGGGTCTCAGCTGAAAGGAGGTATATTCAATGGAAGGTTTCTCAAACATTACTTGTACTAGAGGAGGAGGTAATTTATGTATCATATTTGTACATATTTCTTCACTTTTCAAATAGCACAGATGGTGAGCCAAAGGATTTGAATCCGGAAGAGAAGGCCCTGAGATCTGGAAGGGTAGCCATGTTTCTAGTTATCTTTATTTTTACTTACAGAAAAAAACAAAAATAAAAAGTCCGAGGTCTAAAATCTTGGGAACATCCCAATGGACTTGGCACCTGGTCTACGAGGTTCTTTGCTACCTTGCAGGGAGGATAGCATCCTAAGTTGGAGCCAGTTGTTAACACCATTTTTGGGTCTACATGTGATTAAAGCCAGTTTTTACCTTAAATATTGTTGATGAGGGTCTACATGTGTTTAAAGGGACGTTTCTAGATTAAGAACACCAAATACTTAAATAAATTCTGATTTTTTACCTTGAAATCCATGTAAATGAAGAAATCCGCTTCTAATTGAAATATGATAGGAAACAGACAGTCGTGATACACAACACATAAGATCAAAGGAAAAAAATAATTTCCACCAAAGCAAAAAATCAAGAACGGGAAGGCGAAAAAAGGCGAGTTTCAATTACGGAAAGTGATAAATCTGACTTCCGCCCCCCGCAGTATGGGATCCAATGGGCTAGAACGTTGTCTCCCAAGATCAACGGTCCAACAAAAAAGCAGAAGCAAAAAAGGAAAGGATTTTGGCTTTGAAAGTTAGAATCCCGATTTCTTATTTTCGTAGTCTGATATCTGACAACTCAGAGAACTTCCGCAATAGATCAACTGTTCAGAAGAGAGCAGAGGGGCATAGATAGGAAATTGGGAAACTTAAGAATTTGGCCGTGAAAAGTTGAAAGTCTACTTTCCGCAATCCACCTTCCTCTAAAGGTGGAAGCGGAAAGGCGAAAGCGGAAAAGTGGAAGCAAAAAACATAAGATTTTGGTTACGAAAAGGTTGAAAGTTCGCTTTCCGCAATATGTTTTCCTCTAAAGGCAGAAGCAAAAAGGTGGAAGTGAAAATGCAAGATCTTGGCCGTGAAAAAGGTGAAGTTCTGCTTTCCACAATCTGCAAGATCGACGGTCCAGAAGGTTCCTGTAACAGATCAACGGTGCGGAAAGTAAGAAAAAGGCGGAAAGGAAGGTTAGAATCCCATTTTCTATTTTCTGCAAACCCCAGATTGACGACCCATAATGAATATGGTGGAAATCAATGGTGGAGATTGTTTTCTCCAGGATAACTTGCACAGTTAAAGTTGGAGGGTGCTCACGCGATGGAAAATATGCATAAATGACATGTCTTCTTCCCATTAGATATCGTGCTCGAAAATCAGAGATGCAAAGGTCTGGTTTTGGAGCGCGATGGGGAATTTTTCAAGGGTTGATATCTAAGGATGATGAAGATCAACGATCTAGAATTAGTTTCGTTGCATGAAGATAAAAGGAAGATTGAAGCTGTTGCAAACTGTTGGAGGTGCTTTGAACCAATAGTTTTCATCAAATGAGCATGAATCCATGTTGTCAAATTTCCCTAATTGATCCATCATGTGTGTCTTAGCGTGCTTTCTTGTTTTGTTTATGATCATGGCAAATCTGCCAGATCATTGAATCTATTAGGATTTTGATTTCTACGTGTAACTAATTTTGGCTCTGTTTTGAGGTTGGTCTCGGAAGCCTATGATACTATAAATATGCCCTCAATAGAGGAAGACGGGGTTGGAACATGTGAGGTTTTTGTGTTATTCATTTTGAGATCTACTATTAATAAAATTGTAGAGTTGAATGTTTGCTTGTTGTTGCAAAGATTCCTGTGTATCTCATAATTACAGTCTTTTATTTCCTTTCCCTTATGCATGTCTTTCTTGTTAAACCTACCATTATGTGTTATTCGTATCTGAAATAAGTGTATAATAGTTCAGAATTCATATTGTTCTGCTATGGCTATTTTTCAGGTATCCACCAATCTTTCTTTCCAAAATTGATGCAGAATTCATCTTTTAGGTGCTCTGTGTTAATGGGTTATTCTTGTTCTCTCTTTATCACCAGAAAAATTGTTATTTGACTGTAATCGAGTGCTACCTTGCCTTTGTAGAGTTTCACCTGTGAACTTCTCTATCATTCATAAAAAATTTGTGACTCCATAGCCCAATATATGCTTTCCTTGTTTCAACCACCAATTCAATCTAAAGTTTCATTTCATTTTCTATATGGCCTTGTTAAAAATATATGAGAGATCCCTCTCTAGAAAGGAAGAATCCAAATCCCTTTCTTAAAGTGGTGCTATTGTTACCTTGGGGTTTACCCTCCACAACCCAGGGTGAAATTCTGAGTGCTAACACCATCTTGGCCCTATTGGGGATATTACACATTTATTTCCAATCAAGTTTACTCTCTCTATTCTATTCCTCAAGATATTCTCAACTAAGAAATATCGGATGAAGAATGGGAATACCAATATGGGGAGATTCTTAATGAAATCCATAATAAGTCTTTAGTTATTCCTCGGGAGAAACATCCACAATTGAGGATTCCATTTGGAGAGCCATCAAAGCGACCTTAGAAGAGTAATTCCCTAATCATTGTATGGTTAACAATCAACTAGATAAGGATGGTCAAGGAATAACTACCTTAGAACATTTCTTGAAGTTGTATCAATATTTATATAGACCTTACTATAATTCAACCCTGGATCGAGTCATTACGGATGAGGAGGTAAATGAAAATTAACACCCTAACTCCCACCTTTTAAACCATTTAAGGCACATGTGTGAGATCAAAGACTTAAATAATGTCCAATCAATTGGTTTTTCATCTCATAAAAATTTAGGGTCAACCATTTTAAATATGGGTCAAAATACATGTCATCACTCCAATATCTTGTCCCCATCATCAGAAACTCGTATTATTCCTTCATTTTTTAATCACACACTTGTAGTTAAATATTTTAATGGAGAAAATTTCAAAGGCCAAGATTCATCTAATCACTATGTGGTTTTGAATCAACATGATGATAATGATAAAGAGTCAAATTCATCATAGCATCCCCTAAATTGGGATCAATGTTAGGGTGATAATTATATGGAACCCCAGGAAAACCCAACTATGATTCATCTGCTCATGGAAATATTCTTGATCGAGATTTTGGGGATGGGTGAACGGAAGTAATCAATTGAAACGTCATTCTTTAAATTCTAATTTTGATCTCACCTAATCTTGAAACCATTCATGAGATCAATTACATCGATGATCTCCAATATCACAACCTTTCCTATCATGATATTTTAAGGTCAATAATTATAAAACATATGGGGGAAAATGCATTTTCTCACTCCACCCTCCCATCCCCACTCTTATAATCTATAATCATGTTGAGTCACACTTCTTTGATCAAAATTTTTAGTGTGGAGACCAACACATGCCAGTAAACCTCTTATGAAATGTCATGTGACTTGATTTCACCATCTCTCACACATCATGATTTGGTGAATGTTACTTTTTAATTTAATGCTCACATTGACATTTTGATAGAGCAAACTTCCAAAGGTGAGTCTCAACCTTGTATTGAGATGATTCTTCAAAATCATATATCATATTCAATTCTCAATCAAGGAATGATGAAAATATCGTTATTGATTCACTTACCTATTAATGCATCCTTGACTTGGACTCCCATAAGTCACAAAAGAAGAGGGTTTGATCGATTTAGTGAATGGTTACATTGGACTTTTTATTTCACCTAGCATTTTCTTTAACCAGTTAGCTTAGAGTAGGTAGCGTAAATATGTTCACTTTTGAACATTAGAGTAGCCTTGATTACACATTTTTTAGCATTGTCATTTAGCTAGATTTCATTTTTGCAAACTAGTTAGAAAATTTTAGGCACTCTAATTTTCTTTTAAGTTTTTGAAATAAACCGATCACTAATAACAATCTATGATAAGGGTAAAGTTTTCTTTGTAGGTGCATGTTGTTGATTTGTTGTTGACTAGATATTGTGTGGTTCTCAAGCACTCTCTCCCTTACAGCATAGTCCCCCATGGAGCCAGATGTTATATCGTTCTATACATGGGGGTTTTTGCTCATCTTTTTGCTTCAAAGATCATGTCGATATCCAAATTTCAATGCTTGCAAATGTGATCAATGATGAGATGTCAATAATGGATGAGATATTTTGTTTTTATCACATACATTGTAGCTGGAATTACTAGGATGCAGCAAACAATATTTTTCTTCTAGTCAGTGCCAATCCTAGACATGTTGAGCATATTTTTTCAGTGATCATCAATGGTACAACCGGTCAGATCCATTTCTTGATTAGCAACGGCATCCTATAAAATGACTTAGCCTTGGGTGACCCATTGAGATGGACTATTTATATCCATGTTTCACTTTGCAGATAAGGTAGTTGGTATATTTCCTTTTTTCATACAGTCATATTTGGTTTCACGATTATCATCGAAGGCATGTATATGGCTGGACAAGTATATATGTGTATTTGGGTGTTACTAAATTGTCTTTCTCATCTTATTAGATTTAATTTGATATGGTATCTTATTTTGATGATTATGTATTGTAGTTCTCTCATAGACTTTTTATTCTAAGTTGATCTATGATTTTGAATGCCAAGCCCTTTTTATATGCTCGCTATTATTTCCTACCTTATGAAGACTTAGTCTTACCTTGGTATTTTGGCATCACATCTTCACTTCTGTCCACCCATCTGTTTCTTCCATATTTGAGATTGACCCTTGACTTGTGTTGATTTTTTAATGGTTATATAAGATCTTAAAATATTTAGCATCATAATAGCATAACCCTAAGCCAAAATATCATTGAAAGATAGACAAGCACAACCACACAAAAATAACACAAAGATTTATCATGGGAAAACCCTGATGGGAAAAACCCAGCAAAATCTTCCTCAATATAGATGCCCCAAAAGATAAAAAGGTAAAACCCAAAAGACTGGTCCTCCTTATTCTCCAGCTACAACTCTTTCTCTCTCTCTCTCATTTGCTACACAAGTGGGTGTGAGTGTGTTTAAATGAGAATCACCTCACCTCTATTTATATTCTTTCGTTCACTTAATATTTAACTCAATTATGTAGGCTCGAGTAATCCTAACTTATTTATGTAGGCTAGAGTAACCACAACTAGGGTACTAATGACCCGATTTACAACAGAGAGGACTTCCTCATGAATCTTATCAATTCTCTTGATTAGGAACATCGAGGTACAAATAAATACAAGTGATTCTCCCAATAGGAGCATCAGGGACCACTAAAATATATTTAGAATATTATTTGAATTTACAATAATTCAACACTCCACCTTAACGATAAGGGTATTCTACAACAACAAAAACAAAAATAGTAGGAGAGAGTGAAGGCATCATCAACTTCATCAGGGTGATACATCTATAAATCATTGGAAGCTTTTCATCATCTTTAACATATAGTCTTCATCTTCAATATTTAGCAGGAACAACACTTTGACCGCTCGATCGACAACATCATCATTAGCACTTTGACCTTTCGATTAGCAACAACATATTTCGATCAGCAACATCATCTTCAGCACTTTGACCTTTCGATCAGCAACATCATCATCATCATCATACTCTGAACTTTCTATCACCATCATCATCATCATTATCATCATACTCTGATATTTCGATCAGTACATCATCATCATCATCACACTCTGATCTTTCGATCAGTACATCATCATCATCACACTCTAATCTTTCGATCAGGAACATCATCATCATCACACTCTAATATTTCAATCATGAACATCATCATCATCAACAACCTGCAATCCACAATACGAAGACGAATGTCTTCAGATCACTTTTGGACTTAAGTCCATGAATGATACAATCCTACAACATTCATGAGGGCCGAAGTCTTCGGATACATTTTGAACAAAAGTTTAGGGATGATGCAATCCCACCACATTCTCAAGGGCCGAAGCCTACGAATACCTTTCTGAACCGAAGTTCAAGGATGATGCAATCCCACCCAATTCTCGAAGACCAAATCCTCTGGATACCTTTCTAAACCAAAGTTCAAGGATGATGCAATCCTACCACATTCTTGGGGACTAAATCCTATGGATACCTTTCTGAACCAAAGTTCAAGGATGATGCAATCCTACCACATTCTCGGGGACTGAAGCCTTCGGATAGCTTTCTGAACTGAAGTTCAAGGATGATGCAATCCTACCACATTCTCAAGGACTGGAGCCTCCGGATACCTTTTTGAACCGAAGTTCAAGGATGAAGCGATCCTACCACATTCTCGGGGACCGAAGCCTCTAGATACCTTTCCGAACCGAAGTTCAGGGATGATGCAATCCCACCACATTCTCGGGGACTGAAGCCTCTGGATCACTTCTAGATAAACGTCCTAGGATCATGCAATCCCTCTTCATTCTTGAGGACCAAAGTCACCGAATCACTTTTGGACAAGTGTCTAGGGATGATACAATCCCACTGCAACATCACTGCTCCCCCTTTCGAGGAAGGTCTTTCCAAACAATATCGAGCTTGTCTCGAAAATATTCCGAAACTTTATTCGAGACAGAGGATTCGTCAACACATCAGTGTTGAATCATCATCTTGTAACATCATCATCTCCATATTCAGTATGTGAATACTGAACTATCATCATATGTATCTCTAGTATGTGAATACTGAACTATCATCATTTGTATCTCCAGTATGTGAATACTGAACTATCATCATATGTATCTCCAGTATGTGAATACTGAAACATCATCTATATCTTCACTATGGGAATACTGAAACTATAATCATCTGTATCTTTGGTATGTAGAAATACCATATTTCTATGTACTTTGATGGAACACTAGGTTCTCCGTCATATTTATACAACTTTGGTTATCATATAGAATCTCATTAGTATCCATATCTAGGTCAAATAGACCTATCATCATCTTCCGAAGCCATATGGCTTCACAACTAGCAGAGCAAGTTGTTATGTCTTCTGCTTCAGCCATGTTAAGAGCAATACTGGATTGTTTCCTAATGTGCTTCTTTTATCTGAGATACTTCTAGCCCAATCTGCATCTGTTATAGACATACAATCTGTAATCATGGTTTTCATCATAGTATAGACCGAATTCTATAGCCCCTTTCATATATCTCATCACATGTTTTGCAGCTATTAAGTGAACACGTCTAGGTTGAACTAGATATTGACTCAAGGTGTTCACAGCAAAACAAATGTATGGTCTGGTATTTGTTAGATATATCAACGACCCAATAATCTGTCTATATTGAGTCACATCCACTAACTCTGACGAGTCATCAACTAAAAACTTTAGGTTGGAATCCATGGGTGTGGCCATGGATTTGCATTCCAACATATCGAATCTTTTCAATATCTCTACTGCATACTTTCCCTAGTTGAGAAATATTCCTTTTGAGTTCTGCCATACTTCCAGACCTAGGAAATATTAGACCAAGGTATTTAATCTCAAATTCTTCAATGAGCTTCTTCTTGCATTCTACAATTGGTTTCTCATTCCATGTCAGAAATAGATCATCCACATACAATGACAGTTTTATCTTCTATAATCTTGAAGTAAAGGTTAGGAACGGATTTACACTTCATAAATTCCATGCTCGTTAGGAAACTATCTATCCAAGCTATGGGAGCTTTCTTCAGGCCATACAAGGCCTTCTTCAACTTGCATACATGAGTCAGTTTGTCTTCAAATTCAAATCCTTATGACTATTCGATGTAAAACTCTTCCTCAATAATACCATTAAAGAAGGCTTGTCTTTCAATCCATCTGGTGTATATCCCACTTCATCATGGAAGCAAGTACCATGATAGTTCTGAGGGAAGTGTACCTTGCTTCCTGGAGCAAGTGTCTCTTCAAAATTAATTCCCTCTTTCTGAGAGAAACCTCTAGCCACAATTCTTGCCTTACTTACATCAACAACATATTTTATCTTGCAAATCCATTTGGAAGATACCACATTCTTGCTTTTTGGTTTGAGTACTATATCCCAAACATAATTCTAGTATTATTTCATCATAGCATCTTCCATGAGTTCATCTTGTCAGGTCATCAACATATCCTAGTCTTCTGCATTCAACATTGAAGTTTGGAACCCACTTTACTCTTGGTAAAGTCTTGATCCATCAGGAAATTGTCCATCACGTCGTACCATGTCGAACTTAGAGATCTTATGTAGTCACTCCCCCTGAAGCGGACCATCATCTTCCCTCTTCATTCTGTACTAGAGTGACAGGTAGCATTCTCTACTACTATGTATCTATATCAGTTTACCATGATCCCTTTATCTTGAACTTTGTTGAAAAGTTCCTCATGCACCCATATGTGAGCTTGTTGTCTTCTGTAGGTTTCCATCTTCAGCCTTGTAGAAAAGGTTAAAATATTCATCACTCTAGGTGATCTGTCAAGCTCCCAGATGTGCTTTTCTATGGGTGCCTTCTAATCTCGTACAAAGCATATTCTATACTTGTGGTTCTCTGCTCAATATACACCTCTACTGGAGAAGTGTGTCTGATCAATAGATTATATCATGCCATAGTCTATTCTTTTTGAGGAAAACCATGAACCTTGCTTTGTACACTTGTTCTTGTAAATCCATATGGAAGATACTATGGACTTCCCTTTAGGTCTCGAAACGATATCATAGACATCATTCCTCATGATCAACTGTTACTCTTTGATCATAGCTTCTTTCATATCCGGAAAGGTTAGCATAAATGATGTCACCCGATTGTGTTACACAACTAGAGTGTGTCTGAGGCCTCTTGGAAGTCTCATCATAATTTTCTTCATCTTGAGTTATATTTCATACCCAAGGTATTCATCTTTCGAGGTGTATCTACCGCTCTCTGAAGCTCTTTCTTCTGTCATGGTGTCTCTAACTCTGGGAGCTTTATATTCATGTTTATTAGAGTGAATCTTGAATTGTCATCACTTGTTCTTCGAAACAAATCTCATCCTTCTTTTCTTGTAGGCGATTGTACAAGACCTTTCCTACAAGTCAAATGCACCAATTGCATGGTTAGAATCATTTCACAGAACATATGCATAACGACAAATTCTTATGCATCATGCAAATGTTTAGCCAATACAACATTCATCCATGTCTCATGGAAACTTTATAGATGCCTTCCATATCTACCACGACATCATTGAGATTGTGCACTAATCCAATATGTCAGCAAGGAGGTTTCATTCTAGAAAAGTAGCAATGGAGAGTTGTATAGCACCATGAGCTACTTACCCCTCACATGCATTTTAGTAGTATAATTTCATTAATGCAAACATTCTATCATGCATAAAACATCAACTGAATATAATCAAATGCATAACGACAAATTCTTATGCATCATGCAAATGTTTAGCCAATACAACATTCATCCATGTCTCATGGAAACTTTATAGATGCCTTCCATATCTACCATGACATCATTGAGATTGTGCACTAATCCAATATGTCAGCAAGGAGGTTTCATTTTTGAAAAGTAGCAATGGAGAGCTGTATAGCACCATGAGCTACTTACCCATCACATGCATTTTAGTAGTATAATGTCATTAATGCAAACATTCTATCATGCATAAAACATCAACTGAATATAATCAAATGCATAACAACATAGTATCATGAAATAACAATTGAATACTTATCTTTTATTCGTTTTGTGGGTAGACTCCTTCTTGATCCTTCTGCTTCATCATCTTCTTCATTCATGACATCATCATTTCTTATCCAAATGCTAAGATGGATAAGAGGTTCTTCAATAATTGAGTTATTCATATTCCTCATCGCTTGAGGGATCTTCTTTGAATCAAGAGATCCTGATCTCCAGTTGCTCCCATCTTCTCTTATCTTATTATGAGTCAAGTTTCTTCTTGTGTAAGGCTTTAGTCTCATTTCCCTTTGGAACTAGAACCTCTCCACTTATGTAGGTGTCCAATTCATTTTCTTCAAGAACCAGTGAAATCCTATGATTCCATGCTTGGAATTTTTCAGCTTCACCAATATTTTCATCAAGCTTGGGTGCTAGGTCATTTTGAAGTGAGAACCTCAAATGTAAATGGAAAAATATTAGACCTTACTAGTTTGAGGTGTTCGTCCTGGTTCCGGATGTGGTTGATCTAGGGTTTGTAAGAGAAACCCTAATTTTCAAAACTTGGAATATTTCAAATCTGTTTGGATAGAAATATGTGCCTCCTGAAGGCGGGCTGAGTAGCATATTCATTTTCCCAAAACTGTGATTAGAATTGCAAAATATCCGATGCCCTGGTTTTCTTCAGTTTCTTCTGCAGAATGCCTGATATTGTTTCTGCAATATGTCCGAAATTATTTCCCATATGTATCTGAAATTTCATACTGAGGTAGCCTCATCTGTCTAATTTTCAACACTATAGTTTTGAGCATAATTTGTTTCACCAATTGGGACTTATACGCGTTTTCCCAAGGTGACTCATTTTAGGACTGTTCAGAAGAAAGAACTTGTACGGACTTCCAGGTGTCACTGTTTCATCTTCAGGATCTAAATTTTTTACCAAATAAATTAAGTTCTATTCCCTTTCTGAAAAATCTTGTGAAATTTCATTTGGACCTTGGTAGCTCGATATATAGCCATTCTCCCTAGATCACCTGTTTAAGGCTGAATCCTGAGAGAGGCTGGAACCCTAAGTTGGAGGAATTATATCTCCTTGAATATAGTGAATCTGAGGCTGAAACTTTTACACAGTGTACATCAGGAATTTATCTTCAGCTTGTGAAATTTTCATCTTTTGATCCTTCTCCAATATCACGATATAGAGAATCTACCAAAACTACTAGTTTTAGTATTTTAGGGTTTTCAAGCATAAAACCCTAATCTTCAATAGTTGTAGTTGTCGCACTGTTTCGGCTACACAATGACTTCTTTCAGGGTGGATCTAATACCATGTTGAATTTTTAATGGTTGTATCAGATATTAAAACATTTAGCATCATAACAGCATAGCCATAATCCAAAAGATCACTAAAATATAGACAAGCACAACCACACAAAAAGAACACAAAGATTTATCCTGGGAAAACCCTAATGGGAAAAACCCAACAAAAGCTTCCTCAATATAGATGCCACAAAAGATAAAAAGGTAAAACCCAAAATAATGATCCTCCTTCTTCTCTAGCTACATCTCTTTCTCTCTCTCTCTCATGTGCTACACAAGTGAGTGTGAGTGTGCTTAAATGAGAAGCACCTCACCTCTATTTATATTCTTTCGTTCACTTAATATTTAACTCAGTTATGTAGGCTCGAGTAATACTAACTTAGTTATGTAGGCTCGAGTAACCACAACTGGGGTACTAATGACCCGACTTACAATAGAGGGGAATTCCTCATGACTCTTATCAATTCTCCCGATTAGGAACATCAGGGTACAACAAAATACAAGTGATTCTCCCGACAGAAGCATCAATGACCACTAAAATATATTTAGATTATTGTTTGAAGTTACAATAATTCAACAACTTGGAACTTGACTAGTGAGATTGAAGACCACTCCCCACTATGTCTTTTGTGTTATGTAGACTCCATGTTTGTATTGTGTCTCGGATTTGGATTGTGTGGCATGGTTCCTTCCCTTCTACTTGTATGATGCCTTGTAAAATGGATGTGTAGCCTATGCCAGAATGTCTTCCTTTAGTCCTCAAATCAAGTTGTCATTTCATTCATTACAAGCATCAGTATGAATGATTTTTGTATATGTGAAATGTTAGCCAAAAAGGATAATGAAATGAAATGAAAATACCCCTGATGAAAGTTTCAAATAGTTGTGCTTTTAAGTGCATGTGAAATCATAAGAGGGTTACAAATAAAATCAAAAGGGAAAATAAAAGCAGTGATTAAATAAACGCTAAATCCAAAGATTGATGGCCATGTAATGTAATGATGAATTCCTCACGAATGCCACGGGTTTTGATGTGAGATTTAGTAGGGGGTAGCTAATTCTAAGTGTCCCCTAGAATCTTCTATACTACACTTTCTTTTGTACTTAACACGAGGATCCTAGAAAATATCCTCGCAGAGCCTTAATCTGGCTTGGATGTGAGTCGAAGGAAACTTGGTAGAGTCTACTAGAAACTTTCTAAGCACTCTACCCATATGTGAGAAACCCCCATTCCCTATTTTCCTATGTACTTCATATGTCTATGTGGATTCCCTTGTTCCTTGTTCTCTAAATGATCATTATGTCGAGGTTCATAAGTCAAAGCTCCCTTATCCAAGCCTTGTTCTAGTCACCTCACCCCTCATAGCATGTATGAAGGAATTCATGAAAAAACATTGTATTTACTCTAATGCAAGTCTTTTCTTTAATGGATTTATTGAGTTATCACCATTATCATGTTACTATTGTTATAGTTGGCTAACAATATGAATAAGAGAGTTTCTTTTACCCCTTATGCATAATGGATTGAACGGATTTCAGTTCAGTCATCAGACTAGTTAATTTTGACTTGGTCAATATAGGTCATGGGATGGATGTGGTTACAATTATTCCATTGTTGTGTTTTGGTGTCTTTGGAGGCTATTAAATTAACCAAATTTTATTAAATTTTGAAAAAATTATTTGAGGGCCTTCCACCAAAATCGTTTTTGGGGTATGAGTAATGAGTATTACCAGATTGCTATTTTTTGGAATTTTTGGCGCGGATATAATTTTATTCCAGGAATTGGAAGATGGAGTTATGGCCATATTAAATATTTACAAGGTGTTTCAGGAAATTAATTATAAATGATCAAAGTGACCATGGCTACTCCAAGAAGACCGATTTGGATAATTCGTGGCTAGAAAATGAAGTGGGATCATTTTTTATGATGTATTATGGATCTATGGATCATTATTCATCATTATTTGTTGGCTCGGGATCCACATTAATTTTTTCGTCTCGACTTAGAAGGACGAACCCATGAGGGGCACCCTCACCTTGGCATGACATGCATTATTATGTTTTATCTTATTGTTAATGGCTCTATGGATCATACTTCATCATTATTTGTTGGCTCTGAGTCCATAGTTATTTTTTGGGCTCATCGAGGGAGGATAACCCCATGAGGGGTGCCCCTGACCTTGGCATGATATTAATTATTATGTTTTATCCTATTGTTATTTACTAAGGGTGGAACGTAGGGTGATTTAAGCCCCCAGGATGACACCCTCATCATTGTATCACATGTTATATCATTTCATTATGATGTATCTTTCCCAACTAAAGATCTATAGGAAAAAGAGAACCCCCTCTTTTTGGGTGGTCCATGTATGAAATGTAAAATGAAATATCCATCGTTGTAGATATTTTAATCTCAATTTTCAGATGAAATTGGTTAGAATGTGGGCATCACTCTTCTCTTATTTAAGAGAGATTCCACCACCATTGTAAAAGCAACTTTGTCTCTTGAGAAAAATAATAGAAATCAAATTTCAATCTTCTCATTGGGTTTATCATGGTGAATGAGTTTCTCTTTCTTCTAAGATATTGTTCCTACTAGATCTAGTATATTTTTTGGGCATATCTTTTGTATTATTGTCTTGACATGAGAACATCATCAACAAGTGGGATTTGGAGGGGAGACTCTCCCATTTCTCTTGGGCGTTTTTCCACAGGGGGGGTTATCTTCATCTTGGATTATCATTGCATATATCTTGTTAATTGTTGGTATCACTCTCTATTTGTCATTTCAATAGCTTCATTTTATTACATTCTGATCATTGTCATTGCATCTTTCTTATAGAGCTTTCGTGTGATTGACGGGGGTGCCACTATGGAGTTCATTGCTTGTCCGGGATTGAAGCTTGATTTATTTGGAAACTATTGGGAAAATGGAAAGGAAATAAATTCAAACAAAATAATCTCGATAAGTTCTCTATCTTGCATCTATCATTTTCTCATTCCATTGTCTACAATCAATTAAAATTAATTAGAACCCTAATTTGTAGTAACTAGAAAAATTCTTGTGTCATTTAACTTAGAATTTTGAAATCTAGGAACTTGGGTATTTTCGGCCATTCATAAAAACTCCTAAGACCCCTAGGGAATCATATTTGGACTCCATATTCCCATTTGAACTAGGCACTGTCCCTTGGATCAATTCGTCCCCTAGTTCTAGAGGTTGTTTTTTTTTGTTTCGTCACTTAGAATTTGCTTGTGATTTTTCCCAGTGTTCCATCCATCATCCAAGTAAATGAAATAAGTGTTAGGATATTTAATGTGTCACCTATATCATTATCTTGCAAATTATATAATTATTTTACATCAAACCCCTCAGGTATTGGTTTGGTCATCCTTCACCTAGAACTTTCAACCCATATCAATTTAA
Source organism: Pseudotsuga menziesii (assembly GCA_001517045.1). NCBI lineage: Eukaryota > Viridiplantae > Streptophyta > Pinopsida > Pinales > Pinaceae > Pseudotsuga > Pseudotsuga menziesii. The sequence continues at coordinate 260,117 of LPNX010258116.1, forward strand.
TTAGTTAAGATGGTAAGAAATGTTGGTTGTGGAGCATGATCTTCCTGATTCAGAGATATTATGCCATCCATGTTTGGATCCCAGCACCTGGCAGGGGGTGTGGGGGGATTTCCCCCCACTATAGTCGTTAGGGGGGTCGAGGGGGAGGGGGGGGAATATTTTGGGAACCATCCCCCCCCCCCCCCCCCCGGGGGT
>LPNX010258116.1:262358-345818 GCA_001517045.1 Pseudotsuga menziesii
CTAATGGCTTGACAATTATGATATTCAAACAAATTTATGATAGATAGCAATCTACAAACTACATAATTATTACTATTACAACTTACCAATAACTAGTATTTATGATAAACTAATTCCTGAGAGCTATGTACAATTTTTTCTGTAACTAAAATTAGCATAAGAAAAAATGTAACACTTTTCATTGTATTGTGTAAATTATTGAAACAATGAAATAAATAAAATTAGCACAAGAAAAATTGTAATGCTTTTTCATTGCATTCTGTAAATTATTGAAACAATGAAATAAAGAGAAACATGTATTTTAGCTTATTGAATTAATGAAATAAAGAGAAGCACATGCTTTAAACATTTTAAGGAACTCTCGTAAACTTATATATAATTAAAAATATAACAATCACATAAATAAAATAAAGATAAAAAGAGATAGCTTTTTTAACAACTATAACATAGTACTATATTAAAAATACAAAAAAAATGAATATAAATTATACATATAATACCATGAAATGTAGTTTTATCATTCAATGTCATTAAAACATTTTACATAAATAAGATGATGCATAGGAATTCCAATGGAATATACAAAATAGAAAAAAAATTATAGGTTGTCCATCAAGTGGATCATCATCATCAAAATACATCTTAAATGCATTTTAAAGTGTTTGATGAATATCCTAAAGTTGGATCTATGTACATTGAATGTTCTACATATTACAAAGTTGGTGTGTCAAAAGAGAAGGTATTGAGGAAACCTTCTACAAAGAGGAGGTGAATCTAAATATCCATGCAAGGGAGCTGAGAGAAAATGATGAGTAGTAGGTATTTGATGTTCTACTAGAGTTGGAAAATGATGATAATGCCGCAATCATCTATTGTGCATCCAAGTATGTAGAGTCCCTGGAGGACATACCCATGAGGACAAGAGTTTAATGAACACTTTTCTTGGTTATGAATATGTGGATTAGGGGAAGGAAGAAGCAACCCCATCGAGGCTAAAAGTAAAAGGAGAACAACATTAAGATTGCTATAGATTTTAAAGAAAGTTTTGAAGGAGAGGGCAATGATGTAAGTGTGGTAAAAGAGGAAGAGGTTATAGCCCATAGGGAGGTTCTAGAAGATAAAAAAAAGTTAATATAACAACCATTTATAGCAACTGCTCCTTTAGGATCCCTTCCTGTAACTCCATTAGATGCGCAGTTCGACTGATTACTAATAGTCATCAGGGCCAATAAATATCTTCAACTATATACATCCCCTAAGTAATTAAATGATTGCTTTCAACTTATATACTTCTATAATAACCCTACTTTTGAGGTAAATTCCAGCAACAATACAAGGGAATGAACCTTCAATTACACCCAATAAAACTAGGATATTGCAACAAGAAACACTAAAACAAGGCAATGAACCTTCAATTACCCCAAATAAAACTTGGACATTGCAACAGGAAACACTAAAATAACAACAAACGCTTTTTATGTACTCAATAAAGAACCCCATCAAACAACTTTTTTCTGTAGAATTTACCTCATCTTCAAAAAGATATCCATCAGGTACAAAAAACCCATCACTGTCATCATCTTCCTCAGATTTAAACTTATCTGTGTCAACCTCATTCTTTTCTTCCTCATCATCCTTGTCACAGTCAGAAAGGCTTTCCCTAGGATCTTCCTGAAATTTTTAACAAAGTAAGAAAGTTAATAAACATACTACAAATACTATCACCAAAGAGATTTAGTGATGAGTACCTCTTCCCATTCTTCATCACTATCATTCTCATAGTCCAAAGAAGAGTCCTTCCTGAAAGGATTTCGAAGCCCAATGCCATAACTACATCAAAAACAAAGAATCAAAAACAAAACTTTCTCTCTTATCTACTGCAATATTAAGAATCCATGAGCTTCAAAGTGTTTCAGATGTTCCTCGTCATGATATATCAAAATTAAAACACAACCTGTTGCTTTGATAATTAATAAACTTAAAATTATGCAAAGTATATTCACCTTTTCTTTGAGAAGGTTCCATAATAAGCAGGTCTATGGTTGTGATCAAACTGCAAAAGGTTTCTTCTCTTATTGTGAAGCCTATTTTCTCTATGTATAGTGGTATTCCCATTATTTCAAGGCAAACCATCACTCAAAACTTCTTCCTAGTCATTTACAAGGCTCTTTGACATGCACTCATGATCTTCAACCTCACTATACGTTTGTTTTTTGTTTGTAGAGGATTGCAATTTTGGCAGCGCTACAGCTTCAGCAAATGCCCCATGCAACCAAAGTTCATTGAACAATGCAACTTTGAGTTTACACCAAATACCCCAACTTAGATGTCTTTGTACAGAAGTGCGCCAATTAAGATGGCGCCAAGATACCAGGTGTGACCTAAGTACATTGCACAATCAAATCGATTCAACTCAAAGAATCTAGAAAGAACACAACATATTCATGACACATTTAGACATTTATAAAAAGATAAAAAATCAACCTTAGAAGATCCCCTATCTCTGTCTCTGCTACTTTTAGTAATATTTTATCCATTGACAACATAACACCACTGCAAATCTGTGCATTTTCCTGCAAAGAATTATAAATCGTTTCATTCAATACAGTGGGCACTGTTTGAGTGTTAGGTGCATATTTTTTAAGAAATCAGTCCATCATTGTGGCCTGTTTTTGTATTGCAAGTTGCTTTTTCATCTCAGCTTCTTCCTTTTCATGCTGCGTCTGTTCTTTTTCTGCCTCCTCTTACTGTCGTTTCTTTTCCTTCTCCTGGTTCAAGGAAGCTAAAGATGTTAGCAATTGTATATGGTGCCATTATGGAACACAGAGTATAAGTGTTTCCCTATTGGAATGATATAAATCTAAAATTGGAAAAAGAGGTTTCCTGCTTGAATTTGAAAGTTTAACTGTAATGTTAAGACAAGTATATTCCACATATACTACAGAAATAGAAGATGGAAAATTTTGATAAATAACTTGATGAAATGGAATAAATAGAAAACACGATAAACTCAATATAAGATAACATGTCCTTGTAGTTGTAATAATCTAACAAAGAAAGTTTATATTGTCAACTTCTCACTTTCACAATTGCATCAACAACTAGATTAATAAATCATGCAAATGTGTTTCAATGAGCAATGAAAGAAAGTGATGTAGCTTTGGAATCTTACTTGAATGTTGGCTTCCTTCTGAGCACAAGCTTGTTCCTTTTCCTATAAAGGTAATAAAAAATGTTAGTAAAAACTCCAAAACCTACCTTTTAAAACTTGCATTCTTCCATAACATTCCAACTAACCTGTTGAACCTTCTCCCTTTTTAGCTCCCACTCCAACCATTTTTGTTCCATCTCACTCTTTTGTTCATTTCTTTCTTTTTCCTTCAGCTTGGATTGTTTGACCATTCTACATCAAAATAAGAGATGTTGGCAACATTGAATATCTTCTACAAACAGTACATATCCAAAAGGATAAATCTAATAGCATCCGATTGAATTGACTTGCAAATTTATCCAATGCATAAATATGTGATTGAGAATCTTACATGTGTGCATTATTTTCCTGAAGCAAGTCTGCAACTGTATCATGAATACTCATCTCATCATCAGCTTTAGCAAGCAATTCCTTAGCTTTGGCTACATCTATTTTCCAACTTCCTTCTGATTGCAGTAATGACATTGTTGATAGCATTGTTGTTTGTAAACAGGAAATATATATATATATATAGTTAGCTTTTCAATACTGTATGTAAGAACTAAATTTTTTGCTCTGAATTCTGCCTTAGAAACAATTACCCAATTCCTTTCCATATGTTTACAGAAAAGTTAGAACTTGATCAAATGCTAGTTTTCACCATCAAGAATCATAGAATTTTACCTTTTTTTCCTTTCAAGAAAAGAGAACACTGATCAAAATTGAATGGGGGAATTGGTTGATATAATAAACCACTCAGATCCTATATGTTGCAAAATAGGGATAGTGGCCATGATGCACCATAGTGAGTCTAAAAAGATTCATAAGATGTCCTGTTGTAACATTCATTTGCAAAATGACATATAGTATATGTGCAGGAATATTGAAAATATCCTATGCTAGCTATCCTCAAAAAGACTTAGCAAGACAAAATGAGCAAAATAGACAGATGTAAAACCTTATATCAGGTGCCTCGGTGGTGAATTATATTTTGTAATTGACACAGAGTATTACAACAAGCAACTGGCTTGTTTTTCTGAGAGGCTGATGGACTGTAAGTCTGTAAATTGGTAAGCTATTTAAAGCAGAATTAAATATCAGCAAAATCAAATCCCATTCCAAGTCGAGGCATTCAAATTTCAAACATATACTTATTTTGCTGAGGAACTTCGTATCATTGAACACACAGAAGCACAAGATATGAAGATTCCAATAATTGGCACCTAAATATGCCAATAATTGGTACCTAAAGACAACAAAAAGACCAGAATTTTACTCACTTGGGATAGCCAGAATATCTTTAAGTATTCTATGTTAGATAAGCTCCACTAAAAATTATGACCCTCGTCAAAAGATAAGTTATGTTTGAGTATCTCAAACCTGAACCCAGTTTTAAGGTTAGTGCAAGTATTCTTCAATAGCAAAGGTGGCAGATTCCAAATGTTGATATTGATCATAGTTATACAAAGGATGGTTCCAGAAATGGGGTTTTTACAAGGGAATCGCATGCTGCATGTTCCAAAAGATCAGTTACAAAATTTAACCCTTCAAGAATGAAACATCTAAAATCTGCTACGAGTATCAATGAAGAACACATAAGAGCTACTCCTACACTTCCTGATTCGATTCAGGAACATTGTACAAGGGTGGAAAATAATAGGAGCCCTGCTGAATTCAGCATGAGTATGCCTGCAGAAATATTAATACCATACAACCCTTCAAAGCATGTAATTTTTGAGGATTTTGATCATACAAATCACTATAATTCCTTAAAAGGGGAAGGAAGTAAGAAACGTAAGTTGGAGGATGTTAGTCCAGCAAGGGGTCAGTCTTTTTTTGGAGATGCATCTCAGGTGCATCAAAAATGTAGTTCAATTGAATGTTTTGAACAAAAGGTTGATATTAGAAATTTGCAGGCCATGTCAGTAGAAAGAGAAGATTTTTGCTTGGGAAAAGCATGCATGCGATTTCAAGAGATTGGGAAACAGGCTTTGAATAAAACAGTTAAGGTTGCACATATTGAAGATGGTCTTCAAAATTCTAAGTCAGGTGTTGAGTGAACAGTTGGGAGTGACTTGATGGATGCTAAAGAATGCATGGATGGAACTGGTGGTCATCCATTCACTCAAGAGGTTAGCTTCAAATCTCTCATAGCATGCAGTTAACTCCCACAGAACCTATTTGTCAAAATAAAAATGTTGTGGAAACCTCTGCTAATGTTGTGGAAACCTCTGTTGATGTTCCTAGTCAACTGGTATCTTAGCTAGGGATCTTGTGTTGATGCAAGCAAGGAATTAAGGTTGGGGTTTTCCCTAAGAAGACAATGGAAGCTAGGATTTCGGAGAAACCATAGAGGAGCACTTGTTCCAATCCTATTTTTATCAAATTATAAGCATTTTTATTATCACTGTAGTGACCCTTATTTGTGAAGAAATTGAAACATAAGATGCTTAGTGTCATTGAAAATGAGAGCAATACATATGATATTGTGGTAAGAGAATATTTTGCAAATGTTGATCTAGCCATTACAACAGAGTCTATCCAAGCAGTTGGAAAAATTGCATTATAGTAGTGTGATGTCAACGGTATTGTTGATCGAATTCTTCAACTCCTTGAGATGGAAAAGGATTATATCACCATAGAAAATCTGGTTTTAATCGTCAAAGGCATTTTAAGGAATTATCCACACCAAATCCATGACTGTACTACAGTCGTTGGCAACATTAGCGATAGAAATGTTCTTGAACCCAAGGCTAAAGTTGTAGTGGATTAGATGTTCGTAGAATATTCTCAAGATATTGTCGAGAAGCCTTTAGAAACCTAGAGCATGTAATTAATCCATCTAAACAAGCAGTTTTTGTATTTACAGATACTCATGAGCAGTAAAATCATGCATTGTATATTTGATGAATTCAACTTTTATTTATGTTATTTCATGGGAGCCTTTTATACTTTTGTTGATAAGGAACATTGGGGACCGAGTTTTCAAAAGATATGAGATTTTTGGATTTCACCACAGGACCTACTGATAATCTCCTCCTAGAGGTAAAGAGTTGAAGCAAGTGAAAATGATCTATTCCAAAGAGTTGAAGCAACAAATCAGTCTTTTTCATATAATGCTTCTGACTACAATGAAAGTTCTGCAACCCTTGTCTCCCATCCTCCATCTCTTACAACTATCCCTCCTCAATCTAAAACTTCAATGACAAGAGAGGCACCTCTAACACTTATTCCACACATGGGTTCTGTCATTGATGATTTGCTCATGTTGGACCCTTTCACGTTGACACCACCAATTTTTGCATTAACACTTGGTCCTACCACCTTTCAGGAAAAATGAAGTTTTATTCCAATTTCTCTAACACATGTGTACCCATCCTGCTCTATCATAAGTAGGGGCATCAATTCAATGCATTGCATCAGATGGTGCAAATCCAAAGTTTAGATTCAACAACACAGTTTAATTTGTTTTGTTAAATTTTATAAGTAAATTTTGTTTTTGATTGATCCATGGGGAGTTACCCAATAAAACACCAAACCCACGCTCACTTTAAGATGAGGAAAGAAAACCCAGCACAACTATTTATTTTATGATCAAGTATTAGGAATGCCTTTACAGCTGGAATAATCCCCACCACAATTGTTTTCTATTAAGATTGATCAAAATTAACATTTGTTGAAGCTTTCTTGAAGTTCCTATCCTAATTTTGATAATGTTCCCACCATTTAATATGAGTATCAGGAATGCAACCATTCATTTAGATGTTTGGCTGCTACAACAATACAGAAAAGATGGGAACACTAGGATCGATGTAGTTTGGGAAAATATTAAGGAAAATGGGGAAATTAAACATAGAATTTGATAGATTTTAAACCAAACCATCAGTTACCTCTACATGCCAATGTCCTCTATTTTAATTTTCCATTATTTACTCTTCTAAACTGTTCTTTGGGGTGGGGGAACATTAAATATTTAACCTAACTTAGATACAAATACTGCTACACATAGTGTTGGAACTTAAATACAAATACTGATACACATACTGCTGGAACTTAAATACAAACAATGCTACTACACATACTATTGGAAATCACTACAGCAACATACAGTAAACACAATTCAATTTCTCGCAGCACAACATTCTAAAATAATACTGCAATTTCTAACGCTCCCATCTATTAAGTCCAGTAAAAAAATAGTTTAAAACACAGCTAGGAAGTTTTGAAAGAAGGATAAACATGGACAGGTTCAAAATTAAACCAGTCTAACAGTGTTATGGAAAATGAAGAAACAACTCCATTGATTTAAGAATTAAGCATAATGATTTAGGCTCTTGATGGAAATGCACGACACATAAAAGAACAAAAGTTTGAATGAAAATATAACAAGTGCAGCATATTATAGACAAATAGAAAATCAAAAGGATTTGTAGAGACATACCTTTATTAGAAGTATTCAGTTTTGGCTTCCATTTTTCTTGCTGTTTGGACTTGTGTATTCCCGCTACAACATCATTCCCCTTCATTGCTTGATGTAATATGCTTGTGCCTGCTTGATTTTTTTCTAGAGACTATTGACCTACATCATTTAAACTCTTGCTCTTGGCAGAGCTCTGTTTACTCTTTTTTGCATGATTCCTCAATGTCAAAACTAAATATCCATTCATTTGATGCTATGACCTATTTTTCTCCAAACCAAGCCAGGATTACTACATATCAGCTCTATGTACATCCATCAATTACAGTTACCTAGGATATGTATGAATAGAATTAGTCAAGCACATGCAAAAATATTATAAATGGACAAATAGAAGAAAACAATGTGGTTTAGACCTTCCTTAATTTCTATACTCAGATATATAATATGATCACACTTTGTCTCTTAGGAGACAAGTCACTAACGAAAAAATGGACATACCTGAGAGAGAGATAGATAGGTAGTTGTAGGGCAGAGTGAGACAAATACAAACCACAAGGTCATGAATCAATACTGTCAACCTCAAAACATATATAAAAAACAAAACAAAAATCTATTTGCATTTGCAGCAACTGTCAACCCAACAGCTCTCCACCCACAAAACTCAAAATCCCTAATCTAGGTTCTACACCCAGCTTGATGAGATTCAAACCAGATTCAGTTAATTTTTTTAAGCCTTTCTGGCCACAAACAACTGCACCTAACTGGACTAAATTTTTAATAGCTACACGTATTGCCTCATGGCTTCGGGATTGAGGTCCAAACTCCACTCAATGCAGCCAGGATTTCTTCTCTTAGCTTTTCCATACCTCAGATATTGTCATTGTCTGCTCTAGGAGGACATCATGGATATTCCTAACTTGTGCCCATAACTGCCTCACATCCACAAAAATGGCCCAAATTTGAATGCCGAGGCTGCTAGAAGGTGAAACACACCCTATAATGTTCAAAACAATACCCATATTGGCTTAATTATTGTTGTAACTTGCTGTTATAGGGCCCAAAACTGCCCAGATATGAGGTACAGGGGCTATTCATTTCCTTTCATTGTCCACAGGTGGCATGGATTTCCCAGAATTCATTTTACAACTAAGAAAAAGACAACATCATACTTTAGACTTGCCTAGAAAACTCAGAAACCAACCCATAAACCCTCATGAAAAATTAAGTGAACACCTTATGGGAAACATGGGAAACAATGTGCATGATTCCTCAATGTCAAAACTATATATCCATTCAGTTGATGCTATGACCCATTTAAGGAAGAGTGAGACAAATACAGTCCACAAGGTCACAGATCAATACTATCAACCTCAAAAAATATATAAAAAAACAAAAAAATCTATTTGCATTTGCAGTAGCTATCAACCCAACTCTCGACCCAATAGCTCTCTGCCCACAAAACTCAAAATATCAAAGAAAGACAGAAAAAGCATTACCACGAGGAGAACAGAATGAGCCCAGATAGCTTATATAGGAGGCCTCTTGGGTGGAACAAACACACCCCAAGGGAATCAAAACAAGAATATATCCCTAGCTAATACAAGAGGATAGGATAAAGAGTCCCATACTCGAAAAGGGAAAAACATGAGTATGCCACAAATACTGAAAAAAACTCTTAAAAGAGTTGTATCAAGCCTTCCTCAATAATTTCTCCTTCCCAGATTTCTGAGAAGGAGAGAAGACTAGCCTTCATATTAAGTGCTTCCTTGGATAAGCGGTCTGCACTCATATTGTGCTCCCTGTAGACATGCCTAAATCCAAGGGATAAGAAAGCCTGTTTGATAGACAAGACCCATAAGACCCACACACAATACCCACAAGAAAATACCCACAAGACCCATGTGTACAATCAAGGTAGGGAAACAACCATTTTACCCACAAGACGAAGGGTAAAAAATTTATCTTCTCTCTCAAGGTATAGTCCATATGTGTTCTGTACAATAATTCTAAGTTTTATCATCATCGTATAAGGTCATTTCTTTCAACTTAACACTCCCAGAGGTCCCTTTGTTAAAGTTGAATCATCCAAGGACAATCAATAACAGCAGTAGTAATAAATTAACGAACAAGTTAAACTAGCATACATAAAGGAAAAAACAACGTGTTAACATTTATAACATAATTTTCATTTCTTTCAACTTAACACTCCCAAATGTCCCTATGTTAAAGTTGATGCATCCAAGGACAATCAATAACAACAGTAGTAATAAATTAACGAACAAGTTAAACTAGCATACGTAAAGGAGAAAAGAACGTGGTAACATATATAGCATAATTTTCATTTCTTTCAACTTAACACTCCCAAAGGTCCCTATGTTAAAGTTGAAGCATCCAAGGGAAATCAATAAAAACAGTAATAATAAATTAACGAACAAGTTAAACTAGCATACGTAAAGGAGGAAACAACATGGTAACATATATAACATAATTTTCATTTCTTTCAATTTAACACTCCCAAAGGTCCCTGTGTTAAAGTTGAAGCATCCAATGACAATGAATAACAACATTACATGCAATATAATTATAAATGTGCAAAAGGAAAAAGGAATTGTTATCACATACATGTTGATTCAACACTTTGGTAAGAATTTTAGTTTTAAAAAATATCTATGCTATGTATAACATTCCGCAAAACAGAAATGAAGCAGCTATGAAACACTATACAACATATCTATCAGATAATACCAATAAAGTAATCACTTTCAAACCAGCAAAAATAAGGATCATCAATCATCTTCAACCTGGTAGCTCTATTAGAAGACACTGCAACAACATATCAACATAACCATCTTGCTTAAAAATTTTCTGGAAACTCCTCACATTTGGAATTGTAAAGAAAAGCACGGCCTCCTATAATTGATTTTCCTTTATAAAGTTGTCATGCCATTTCTTTCATTGTTTTAGCACACTCGAGGCCTAAAATGAGGATTTTTCACCTAGCTCATCAAAGGCATTAAGTTGCAGCAGTATTTCCTTCTGAGATTTATCCAATTCCATACTTAATTGAGTTATTCTCAGAGTCTTGATTTCTAAGGATACGTGTAAAGCATTATGTACTCTCTAGAACTGAAGTGTTGCTCAAGAATTCCTTCCAGAATGTTCTTGAGCTTCGTAATTCCCTTCTGCATAAATTCCCCATCCCGTTTCCAACTCTATAATGTTCCTCTCGCTCATCGTCAATCTCTAAATCTCAAACCCTTGACCTTACCCCAAATAGTCTATCCAACACCTTCCATCTAGTATCTTCCATACTTCCATGTACTCATCTTCCACGTTGTTAGAATATTTTGCAATAACTTCTTTATGACAATCCATGCCCTCGTAAATAAAACCCATAGGAGGGGTGTCACTGTCAACCATTGAATGCATATCAACAATTGGGTCACATACTTTTGAAACATTCACAAAACATTCCCAAAAGTTATTGTTTAAATTGATTTGTTCCATTATCTTCCCTTTAGAAAATTTAGAAAGGAAAGAAGTGTACCACTCCTTGTTGTAGGTAACAGCTCTTATGCTTATCTTTTCCCCAACCATTTTTTTGGGAGTAATGTAATATGTGGAAAATATGGTATTGGCATGGCCTTAGTAGATCTGTAGATGCATGCCTCCTATACATGTTCAATGTGAGGTGATGGTTAAATATGAAGTGAGAAACTTATTCCACCCTACAAATTTCCTCATCGACACACAGAAACTTTGTTAAATTATGCAACAAGTCAAGCCAATGAACAACACAAGCGGGTTCAATAATTGTTTACTTTTCCATTATCAACTTTCTAGCTCCCACACAATCTGTGGCATCATCAGTGATAACGTGGATTACGTTTTCTTCCCGAATTTAAAGAATGGCTCTCTAAAATATTGAAAATAAATACCGAAGAATTTTTGTGATCTATTGTGTCAACAACCTTATAAAATAATATCTCTTTAGGGTAATAAACCAACACATTGATTTGCATCCTATGACACATATCTAACCAACCATTTGTTAGAATTGTACAACATGTGTGTCTTCTTGTCACCTTTTCTTTTGACCTCTTGAGAAGAATGGTACTTATTGTCTCAGAAATGGGAGGTACATATCCCTTTCCATAATTTTTACTCTTCTTACATGCATTGAAGAAGTAAGGGCTTTTGGTCACACTCAATGGATAGTGGATTTAGAAAACAAGTCAGCCACTACTATGAATTAGATAATCTAACAGTTTCTAGGGTTATGACCTCAACTCTGGTTATTGTTCTCATGCATTAGTTTATCTTCTTTCTATATACGCTTTACCTTTGTTTTAACAGAAGATATTTTTGGCACTCCTTATGGATGTCTCCACAAAAATTTACTTTGGAATTCCATTGACCCGCTTTTTTTGTTCATTCATGGGCATCAATAAAATTATCTTAGCTTTAGAGTAAATGTTTATATTCTCTCAACCAACACACACACAAATGTATCTAGCTTTGAAAGTTGTGTTCAAATGTAAGCCTCGGGTTAGGAAAGGACAATGCAAAAACAAAAGTTATCTGAAAAGACTGCAATTAAGTCATCTTGGGTTTTTCTTCTTAAACTAATAGGTTGCAGGTACCATAGGCATGTTTACTTTTTTTACCTTCAAAATAAAATAAAAACTGTTCTTTCACACATAATGATATTGATGAGGATAACTAACAGGTTACAGGGTAAATCACAAATTTGGTCAATAAATTATTCAAAGATTAAAGTAAACATTGAGCTGATTTTAATTTATGTACAGCAAAAAAAATTGAGCAATAATTAAAGACATTGTCTGATGTAATGAAGAAACCTTACGGTTATAGCTAAATGCCAATTTTATAATAACACTAGCATTTGCCTATTGTGAGAGATGCAAGATTTTTCATGTATAAGGGAACATCCCCCACAAAATCTTTTCCAACATACAGATTTTTAACCTGTGCAGAAATAGTGAAAGTTTGATCTATAACCATGGTATGATCAATGAAAAACGCAAAAGAGAAGACAGAACAATTTGATCTTTGGACCTTGGTCAATATTAATTTAAAGATACTAACCAGCAAACAATACTTAAATACTCTTGAGAAACAAAATCATGAATGAAAGGACAATATAAGAGATATCTATATTTTAAATAGAATTGACCAAAATAGGAAAGAACATATGTCAGGAAAAAAATCATGAAAATATCAGGACAATCTACCAAATAAAAAGCCAACACACAAACTTAGATCATACAGTCTAGTCCACAACATGCACCCCCTTCCTACCAATCTGTGCCCCCGCATGTGTTTGAGGCCCACAACATCAATTACTTCTTGTTTCTATACATATTTCCAAAGGGAGTTTGATGTTGTTGTCTCACTTGATTTTTCTAGCTACAAAAACTTCCAACAATACTTGAGGAAAATGAGGAAATGGGAAATGTACCTTGTAAGTCCTTGCAATCTCTAGTTGAATGTGCTGCTTCTTGTTTTATCTCATCTCCATAATTTTTTGTAATCTCATAATATTTTTCAAGAATCTCTCTAAGCTCTGCAGACATCCATTTTCAAACTTCAACACCACCTTTGCTACCATTGTGTTGATGTATTTGTAACTTCGGAATGTATTCATCTGTGTATCTTATCTATTGTAACCCGATGTTTATTTCAGGATGTATCTATAATGTAATTGAGTCATATTGTCATGCCCCGATGTTCCAATCGGGAGGATCAATTATGTAAACAAGTCATGTCAAGTCATAGTGGGTAACCCTCTGATTGTCTAAGGGTTAAAGTCCCCGCAGTTCCGGGGAACTAGGGTTATTAGACTCTCCTAGTAGAGGTTGGACCTGGTAGGGTTTTAGTCATGTCGGGATTAGTATAAATAGAGAAATGGAGTCTCTATTTATCACACAAGTCATCCACACTCAAGTATAGTGCATAGTTGAGGAAGGAGAAGACACCGGGGCTAGACAAGAAGAAGATTACTACTGTTGGGAGATCACTTACTATTTTGGGGCTTTTACTATTTTGGTGCTGATTCTATCTCTGAGGAAGTTGTAGGGTTTTCTCCTTTATGGCTTCCCTGAGGAAAAACACTATGTTCATTGTCTCTTGTGTTTGAGTTTTGTACTTGTTATTCTCTCAGTTAAATATCCTAATAATGCTAGCTAAAAGTTGAAAAAATAACATGGTATTAGAGCTAACTTGAGAAGAAGACACTGTGCAGCTGCGGGAACTAGGGCTTCCTAGTTTTTGGATCTTCCTCCATAGATTTTCAGCAAAAGTAAGGTGGAATATCTCTCCTCCTTAGGGCGCATCTTTCTGTCGAAGCAGAAACCAATTCTGAGGTTTTTCAGTTTTGGACCCGACACTGCTGCTGAAAATTAGGGCTTTTCATAGAAGAGGAATCTTTCAGTGAGCCCAGGCCTGGATTGATCTCCTCCCAAAAATCGAAGTTAGGGACAAAATTCAAAGCATCTGGGTGGATAGAACTCCGGAAAAGCAAAACCCTAATTTGCTCCTGAACCAACTCTGCAAGATTTCAGCTCAAGTTTCAAATCCGACATCTTGAACCTAGTAAGATCTAAAATCTTTTGTATTTCCATTTGAGGTTCTCAGATAAGATGTCTCATCATACCAAGCTTGATGAAAAGCTTGAGGGAGCTGATAACTTCTGAGCCTGGAAGTATAGGATCTCCCTAGTCCTGGAAGAGAATGAATTAGACTCCTACATCCATGAGGAGGTTCCAGTTCCAGAGGGAGATGAGGCAAAGAAGAATATGGTTATGGAAAAGAGGATCATTGCTGATTTTATCAAGGATCACCTTATCCCATAGGTGTCCTCTCTCAAGACACCTAAAGCTATGTTTGATTCCCTAACCAAGTTATTTGAAGAGAAGAACATAAACCGGAAGATGACTCTGAGGAATCAACTGAAGAATGTGAAGATTCAGAATGCAAAGACTATCCAGTCCTACTTCACAAGGGTTTCTCAGATCAAGGAACAATTACAAGCTGTTGATGAAGAAGTGGAAAATGCAGAGATTGTGATGACTACTTTGAATGGCCTTCCTAGGTCATGGGACTCTTTCATCCAAGGAATTTGTGCAAGAAAGAAGTTATTCAAGTTCAGCAGACTATGGGAACAATGCTCTTAAGAAGAAGCTTAGATAGCAGCCCAAGAAGAGAAGATGGGAAGTGAAGATCAATCCCTCATAGTTCAATCCAAGAAGGGAAGAAGAAATCCTCATTACTCCAAAGGTAAGAACTCTCATTCTAACAATAGAAAGGACCTATCTAGATTGATATGTTATACATGTGATGAAAAAGGACACTTTGAAAAAGACTGTCCTAAGAGCAAGAACCACTCTCATAAGAAGAAGGGGAACAAAGAAGACATCATGCTCATGCTACAGAGGATGATGAACCATCCAGGAAGAGATATAGATATGAAAGTGAATATTCTTCAAGCGAGGATGAATATGTTTTGATTTCCGCTCTCACGGGTAACATTACTCATGGAAGTGATAATTCACTCATAGATAGTGGGGCTTCCAAACATATGACTGGATTCAAGGAATCCTTTCTGAGACTGTCAGAACATGAATCACCTCACAAGGTGAAACTAGGAGATGACTACCAATATCCAATAAAAGGTAGTGGGGAATATTCATACAAACTAGACTCTGGTAAGTCTCTAACAATGAAGGAAGTATTGTTTGTACTAGGACTCAAGAAGAACCTTCTCTCCATATCAGCATTGGATGCAAAAGGAATGCGGGTTGCATTCATAGATGGTCAAGTCATTATGTGGCCTAGAGGAAAGACTATCGATGATGCGGTAGTAATTGGAGAACAAGAAGGAGGATTGTACAAATTGAAGGGCCATCCAGAACAAGCAATGGTCCATGATACAGTAGAGCCAAGTGAACTTTGGCATAGAAGGCTTGCACATGTGCATTACAGAGCACTACCTATTGCAAGCAAATTTGTTGAAGGTCTTCCAGAAATCCAAGCAAAACATGATGGGGTCTGCAAAGGATGTGCGAAGGGAAAGAACACAAAGAAGACATTTCCAAGTAGCGAAAGAAAAGCAAAAGGAATCTTGGAAATCATCTACTCTGATGTATGCGGTCCTATGTCATCAAGCTCACTAAGTGGGTATGCATATTATGTTTCTTTATTGATGATTTTTCTAGGAAGACATGGGTTTACTTCATGAAGAACAAAGATGAAGTATTCAGCAAATTCAAGGAATTCAAAACCTTGATCGAGAACCATATTGAAAAGAAGATAAAGACTTTTCGATCAGACAATGGCGGAGAATTCACTTCAAATGAATTCAAGAGGCTGTGCAAATACTCAGGGATTAAGAGGGAGTTGTCCACTCCTTATAAACCACAATAGAATGGGGTTGCAGAAAGGAAGAATAGAACTATCATGGAATCTACAAGAGAAATGCTTCATGATCAAGATCTTCCTATGCATCTTTGGGATGAAGTTTCCAGAATAGCAGTGTATGTACAGAACCGTACTCCACATAGAGTACTCGAGAACAAGACTCCTAAAGAAGTCTTCTCTAGCAAGAAACCAGAAGTTAGCCATCTCAGAATATTCGGCTGTCCTGTGTACATACACATCCCAAAGGAGAAAAGGACAAAATTAGATCCTTCAAGAAAGAAGGGTATATTTGTGGGATACTCTGAAAGCTTGAAGGCTTACAGAATCTATTTCCCAGGATACAAGAAGATTGACATCAGCAGGGATGCGTCATTTGATGAAGACACGGCTTACAACAAATCCAGAAAGATACCTACTGAAGAAGAAGCAAAAGCAGAAGCACCCAGAATTCATGATACAACCATGAATAAAGAAGCTCAAGAAGAAGATCAAGAATTTGAAGAACCACAAAGACCTATAGATCCACCTCTGGAGAAGAATCCTCATAATAGGAAACCTGCTTGGGTACAAGAACTTATCCAAGGTGCAGAAAGATATGGGGCTCCAGAAGAGAATCACAGAGAGAGAAAGAGGACCAAATCCTGCTCCGGGTATGTATCTTTACTATGTGATTTCATTGATAAAGAACCTCCTAATTATGAAGAAGCGGCAGAACGGAAAGAATGGAAGGATGCTATGATCGAAGAATATCAATTGATCATGAAGAATGATGTTTGGGATGTTGTCCCAAGACTAGAAGGGAAGTCAGTTGTAACTTCCAAATGGATCTATAAGATCAAGCATGTTGCAGACGGTAACATTGAAAAGTATAAAGAAATATTTGTGGCTCGGGGGTTCTCTCAGAAAGAAGGAATATACTATGAAGAAACCTTTGCACCTGTAGCCAGATACACTTCCATCAGATCAGTACTTTCTTTGGCTGCAATGATGAAATNCTCGGGGTTTCTCTCAGAAAGAAGGAATATACTATGAAGAAACCTTTGCACCTGTAGCCAGATACACTTCCATCAGATCAGTACTTTCTTTGGCTGCAATGATGAAATGGAAGATACACCAGATGGATGTCAAGACTGCTTTCTTGAATGGTGTAGTGGAAGAGGAAGTGTATGTAGAACAACCACTCGGTTTTGAGACACATGACAGAGAGTCTCATGTATGCAGATTGAAGAAAGCCCTATACGGTTTGAAACAGGCACCCAAGACCTGGTATGGCAGAATTGACAGCTTTCTATCCAGTTTGGGCTTTACCAAGAGTAAAGCAGATTCCAACCTTTAATACAAGGTTGAAGATGGCAACCCAGTGATGCTTCTACTATATGTAGATGATCTATTTGTGACAGGTACAGATGGGTTGATTGTTGATACGAAGAGAAAGCTTGCTGCTGAGTTCGAGATGAAGGAATTGGGTATGATGCATTACTTTCTAGGTATGGAGGTGTGGCAGAGTACGGATGGAATCTTCCTCAAACAAGGGAAGTATGCAGTAGAGATCCTGAAGAGGTTTGGATGATGGACTACAATACTATGGCCACACCTATGGCATCGAACCTGAAGCTTTTGAGTGATGCTTCATCAGATACAGTTTATGCTACGATGTATCGTCAGATGATTAGGTCATTGATGTACTTGATGAACACGAGACTAGACATTTGCTTTGCTGTGAACACCTTGAGCCAGTTCTTGACAGATCCAAGAAATGTTCACTTGATTGCTGCAAACCATATTCTGAGTTACCTGAAGGGTACAGTTGATTATGGGCTCAAGTATGATGCGAATCAAAAGATTAACCTGGAGGGTTATGTTGATTCAGATTGGGCAGGCAGTGCCATCGATAGGAAGAGCACTTCAGGATGTTGCTTTAGTATGGGATCTGGTGTGATCTCTTGGTTTAGCAAGAAGCAATCCTGTGTGGCACTGAGTATAGCTGAAGCAGAGTATGTTGTAGCTTGTTCAACTAGTTGTGAGGCAATATGGCTGCAGAAGCTACTGTCTGATTTATTTGATCTCTAGTTGGATGCTACTTGCATACATTGTGACAACCAGAGTTGCATGAAGTTGTCAGAGAATCCAGTGTTCCATGACAAGTCGAAGCATATCGAGATCAAGTACCACTATATCAGGGATATGGTGCATAAAGGAGCAGTGAAGCTCCAGTATGTTGCGACGGAGGAATAGATAGCTGATGTATTGACGAAGCCATTGGATGGAGTGAAGTTCGAGTGCTTCAGGGAGAAGCTTGGTGTTCTCCAGATCGATGTTTCCTCCAAGGGAAAGTGATCAGTCCCATAGCCATTCTGACATGGTGAGAGGATTGGTTCCTTCCATGGTCAGATGTAAGGGCCAAGCCATTCTGTCATGGTGAGAGGATTGGTTCCTTCCATGATGGATATGAGTGCTGAGATCCATAGCCATTCTGACGAGCAGGTCAGATGTAAGGGCTGATCCATTATGTCATGGTGAGAGGATTGGTTCCTTCCATGACAGATATGAGTGCTAAGCCATTCTAATATGACTGTAGGATTGGTTCCTACATGATTAGATATAAGGGCTATTTCCATTCTTGGAATGGAGCTGCCTGGTGAGGTACCAGGAAAAATCAGTTTATGACTGAGGGTCGTTCTGATATGACTGTGAGATGTGTTCTCACATGATCAGATATGAGTGCATGTCCATTCTGATGTGATAGAGGGATGTGTTCCCACTTGATCAGATGTAAGGGTTGAAGCCATTCTGTCATGGCTAAAGGATTAAGTTCCTCCCATGTTAGATATGAGTGCTAAGCCATTTTTGACTTAGTGTCAGATATAAGGGCTACCGCCATTCTTTGAATGGAGCTACCTGGTGAGGTACCAGGGATCCTTAGTCTAGAACTGAGAGCCATTCTGATGTGATTGAGGGATGTGTTCCCATGTTATTAGATGTAAGTGCAGTGGCCTTTTCACAGATGATAGTAGTTTGGGTTCCTATCATGTTGGTGATTGTAAGTGTTGTGCCTTTTCACAGATGGTAGTAGTTTGAGTTCCTACCATGCTGGTGATTGTAAGTGCTAAGCCTTTCCACAGATGGTAGTAGTTTGAGTTCCTACCATGCTGGTGGATGTGATTGTTGTGCCTTTCCACAGATAATAGTATTTTGGGTTCCTATCATGCGGGTGGTTGTAAGTACTGAGCCATTTCACAAATGATAGTAGTTTGAGTTCCTATCATGCTGGTGAATGTGAGTGTTGGGCCTTTCTGATATGATTATAGGATTGGTTCCTACATGATCAGATGTGAGTGTTGGGCGTGCCTTTTTGACGAGTAGGTCAGATGTAAGTGTTGGGTAGGCCATTTTGACTTAGTGTCAAATATAAGCACCGAAGAAAGACCTACATGGAGGCTAGGCCTACAACTAGCATGAAAAAGGGCTGGCTCTAACTTCCTGTGACGAGAAGAATCATGAGATAGCACCCGTGATGATGATTGCCAGTGATGATCCAGATCGAGTGATGATCGAGATCTAGTGATGATGATCCAGCAGTGATGATCTAGATCCAGTGATGATGCTTAGTGATGATCCAGATCCAATGATGATGACCAGTGATGATGTCCCATGATGATCCAGATCGAGAGATGATCCAGATTCGAATATTGGTGATGACTTGAAGATGAAGATGACTTGAAGACTCAGAAGACTTCAGATGCAAATGACAAGATGATCCAGTTGATGCAAAGAAGAAGACCAGTGCTGAAAATTGTGTCGAAAGAATACCTTCCTAGTTAAGAGGGAGTGTTGATGTATTTGTAACTTTGGAATGTATTCATCTATGTATCTTATGTATTGTAACCCGATGTTTATTCCGGGATGTATCTATAATGTAATTGAGTCATATTGTCATGCCCCGATGTTCCGATCGGGAGGATCAATTATGTAAACAAGTCATGTCAAGTCATAGTGGGTAACCCTTCGATTGTCTAAGGGTTAAAGTCCCCGCAATTCCAGGGCACTAGGGTTATTAGACTCTCCTAGTAGAGATCGGCCCTGGTAGGGTTTTGGGCATGTCGGGATTAGTTAAATAGAGAATTGGAGTCTCTATTTATCACACAAGTCATCCACACTCAAGTGTAGTGCATAGTTGAGGAAGGAGAAGACACTGGGGATAGACAAGAAGAAGATTACTACTATTGGGAGATCACTTACTATTTTGGGGCTTTTACTGTTTTGGTGCTGATTCTATCTCTAAGGAAGTTGCAGGGTTTTCTCCTTTATGGTTTCCCCGAGGAAAAACATTGTGTTCATTGTCTTTTGTGTTTGATTGTTGTACTTGTTATTCTCTCAGTTAAAGATCCTAATAATGCTATCTTAAAGTTGAAAAACTAACACATTGGTGATAGAAAATAGGTGGTCCATCACTCCTCTTAAAGACCTAAAAAATCAATGGTCATGATTTTCATTTAATAGGTTTTAACTTTTGAACAACTAATGCTATTGAATAATTAAAAAACTACTTGGAGGTTGGACATTTCATCCTTCAGGGGAGTTTCGGTCTCAACTCTGAACCAAATATCTCCTCTATGTCTAAGACTCAAGTAGTGAAGTGTGTCTACCTCTAGACTCTATCTATCCTCTATATGGAGTTGGACACTGAACCGCCACATGCTGAAATTCCACCTAGAAAATAAATACTGTCATTAAACAGTAAGAGTGTAGGCTACAAAATCCACAGAAAGTGAACAACCTATAGGCTATTTTAAGAATGAAAGTAGGCATATGCTATGAATGTGATGATTATTACAGAGTCACAGTAAGAGTGCAGGCTACAACATCCACAGAAAGTGAACAACCTATAGGATATTTGAAGAATGAAAGCAGGCATATGCTATGAATGTGATAATTATTACAGAGTCTGTAATAATCATCACATTCATAACATATGCATGATTTCCTGTGAAGATTAAAATTTAGTAAAGTCCAAACTCTACAATAGAGAAGTGGGGAAAAAAAAACTAACCAAGATATGTTGCAAACTCCACAAAAAATGAGTAGAAGTAGAATCAGGCCCCAGTGGATCGAGCACACCACTGTCCAGTGAATCAGGCTCAGTCCAAGAGGTTCACCACTCACTGTCCAGACTCACGCTCACCATTATCCAAGAATAATTGGGCTCACTACTCACTGTCCAAACTTGGGCTCATCACTGTCTAGGAAGAATTGGGCTCCTCAAATTCTGCATGATTCATTTCCCTGTTGTCCTGAGGCAATTCATTCTATTGGAGCACAGGGCGACATTAGAGGAGCAGAAACAAATCTATGGGTAGGGTGACATCGAAGGGAAGTGGAATGAATTAACATAGAGAGAGTTAGGGTCACAAGTCCCTTCTTTTCCATGTATTGAAAAAAAAATTGGGTAAATTCAATATCAAGTTTAGAATTTTTACCTAAGGAATTCACCTTCCAAAATGGTTTGTTCCAGTTCAATGCTTAGGATCAACTAATTACCTCACCTCAATGAACTTGAAAAATCCTTGAGATACAAGGAATTTCAAACATCAACCTTTAAAAACCACGAACCCTGTAACTTAGTATCATTGTTGATTCCAGATTCAACTTCTACAGAATTTTGAAGATAATTTGACTAATTTGAGCAAAAGATATATGGCATGTTCAAATTCCAGTAATACGAATTTTTAATCAACAAGCATCTTATACAAAGGCCATGCTAGTCTAGGCCACAAACATACACTGAAACTCATCAAGTTGTACTTCAGAGAAGCAAGATTTCAATGACACTTAAACTTGTCTCCATGTTCACCAATAATCCCCATAGGAACAATTTCCATCTTTGAAATGATGGAATCGACTGGCATCCCTAACTAAAATTTCTCGTATATAAATATTGGAGATGAATTTGATAGCAGTGTGGCAATCACCACATACTCTAAGGTTCTTAATGACTCTGATAGGAATCCCAAAGGATGTATTGATGAGCCCAAATGAAATTGCCATATTTTCACTATGAAAGTAAAGATTATGTTCCTTCTACTCCTCCTCCACGTCATTTAGCACAAATCTTGTATCATGTGTATACCCTGCCTCCTTCATCGTCCCAGATAATTTTTCCAACTCTGCATAAATTTCCTCTATATGTGGAATTGGTTTCTCTTCTAATGCTAATGCATATAGATGTTTATTAACCTCAATCCATCTATAGCCAAGATTCTTTTCTACTTCCCTGTTTTTCATCATTTTTCTCACTTTCTCAATGTCATCCCACCTGCCGAAGGCTGCGCAGATATTTGAAAGTAACACATAAGTTGCAACAATTTTAGGATCCAATTCGAAAAGGTGTTCTGCCATAGGTTCCCCTAGCTCTATATTGGTATGAATTCTACAGGCACCAAGCAGAGAAACCCACATGGCAGGATCAGGTTTTATTGGCATTTTCTTGATCAAATCTTCGGCCATATACAAGTTCCTAGCTCGACCAAGAATATCTACCCTACAGCAATAGTGTTCCCTAAGAGGTGAGATATGATAAAGTCTACTCATCTAATCAAAGTAATTCCAACCATCATCCACTAGGGTAGCATGGCCACAGGCAGAAAAGACACCAACATAGATCACACGGTCTGGTACTGTTCCGGAGAGCCGCATTTGTTCAAAGAGATTTAAGGCCTCTTTCCCATGGCCATGAATGGCATGTCCCATAATCATTGCAGTCCATGAGACCACATCCTGTCTAGGTATCTTGTCAAACACTTTATATGTATCCTCTATGGTTCCACGCTTGGCATACAAATCAATCAGAGCATTCCCCACGAATGTGTTTAGCTAGAATCCATTTTTAATTACGTCTGCATGGATCACTCTACCATGTTACAGAGCTGCCAAGTTGGCACAAGTTGGGAGAACATTGGAAAATGTGTCTATGTGTGGATTCACACCATAGACTCTCATTTGTCTGAAGTGCTCCAAGGATTTGTCAAACTGCCCATTTTGCACATAGCCAGAAATCATGGCATTCCAGGAAATCACACCTCATTTAGGAATTCTATCAAAAAACTTCATAGCCTCCTTGGCAAGCCCATTCTGCATGAATCCTGTAATCAGGGTATTCCAGAAAATCGCATTTCTTTTAGGCATTCTGTCAAACAGCTCAACAACCTCATCAACATATCCATTGCTTCATGGCATCATAACCATGCTTGCTTTGTGCATATCGTGCAATCATAGCATTCCATGAGGCCACATTTCTCTCAGGAATTTGCTGAAAATTCCTCAAGGCCTCATCAACCTGCCATTTCTGTGCATACCCTGCAATAATAGCAGTCAACCACACAGCATTTTCTTTGGGAATTTTGTCAAACACTTGGCACGCATCATCTATAATTCCTATTAATCTCTTCATGCACTTCCTTTCCATGTTGCAGAATACCCAAGCGTGCACAAGCTGATATTTGGATGACTGCCTATTATTTGCATTTGATAATACAAATTCAAGGCCTCCTCGGCAATCCAATTCTTGGCATAAGCTTGAATCATAACAGTCCATGAAATCACATTTCATTCAGGCATTTTGTCAAACAATTGGTGCACCTCCTCCAAGCTCCCACACTTTGCATATGTGTTGATGAGTGTTTTTGGTAAGAATATGCTTTTTAGATTCATTCCCATCTGGGCTTGTGGAAATTGAACCCAGTGTTAGAACAATTACACTCACATCAATTGCCAATTACACATGCAAAATTACTCACAAAAGAGACTGAATATGGAGCTGAACATTAAATTGTATTGAATAAGTGTACAATAGCCAACCCTGTGAAGTCATAGGCTACCACAATAAATAATTACATGAGGGATTCGAATGCATGAAGATGCCATTCCAATCTAGTCAAAAGCAGGCTTACTAAATCTAAGCAAATCCCCCATAGGTGCATAAAGCAGTTTCCAAAACTGTCTAGGAGCTCACGAATTGGAAAAATCAATTAGGCAAGATAATAGTGGATGGAAGGACAACTCATACATGCTTTTCATAGGAGAAAAGAGTGGAGGATGTGGAGGACAAAAAACAAGTTAACTTCACCTAGTCAAACTTTCCCAATTGCCTTAAAACACTGAAAAAGCAGGCAATAAAGCAAAAAAAGCAGACATGCGCTAGGGAGGCCAGGAATAAATCAGATTTGATTCTAGGAGGTTTCCCAAGCGCTCCATGACTCAAAATTAGCAAGTTTGACCACTATGGATTTGTAGATGACAACTTGCATAAGGTGGAATATGGAAACTAGGCAAATAAGACAAAAATGGATTAATTAATGTCTAAGGTAGCTAACTATGGTTTGATTATTCTAACATCCCCCCTTAAGCCTGACTTATGAGTAATATATCAGAAAATTATAGGGCCTAGAAACAAGGCTTAGTCACCCTTTACATACTGCATGTCCATTTAACCAAGGAAAGAGGCAAAAACCCAGTGGGAAAATCCTCCCTTAAACATGGACTGTAAAACAAAATTTGGAAATCTTGTCATCACTCATGCTTCACAGCATGATCAGCAATCCCCAGAAGTGATTTGAGATTGCTGAATGTCTTCTCACAAAAAACTTTGGTGAAGATATCAGCTACTTGTTCTAAAGATGAACAAAAGAGTAGGTGAATGGTGCCATCATGCACAAGCTGTATGATGTAGTGCGTATGGATCTCAATGTGTTTGGTTATCTGCTTCTAAACTAGATCATTGCAGATTCAAATGGTACTTTGATTATCACAGTATATAGTAGTTGAGTATTCTGATTCGAAGCCACACTCTCCAAGTAACCCCTGCAACCATAAACATTGAGTTGCTGCATTTACAACTCCTCTGTACTCTGCTTCTGTAGATGAGAGTGCAATGGCACTCTGTTTCTTGCTTAACCAGCTGATTGGCCCTTCTACAAGCATGAACACATATCTTGATGTTGAATTTCGATCTGTGTTGTCACCTGCCCAATCACTGTCAGTAAATCCAATCAAATCAAGATCATATTTAGCTTTATAGAAGATCCCATGTGTCCTTGTTCCCTGAACAAAGTTAAGGATCCTTTTGGCTACTTTCCAATGGATCTCATGAGGCTGCTCCATGTATCTAGAAGCCACACTTACTACATAAGAAAGATCAGGTCTATTCTATGTAAGATACAACAAACATCCAATCAATTGCCTATACAGTGTATTGTTTACCATAGGTGAAGAATCAGCTTCTTCAAGCTTCACTCCTGAAAGGAAAGGAGTATTGCTTGGCTTGCAATCCTTCATTCTGAATTTGTTCAGCAAATCCAAGGCATACTTGGACTGGTGCACTTTGATTCCAGCTTTGGTTTGAGCAATCTCAAACCCCAAGAATTGGCTCAATAGCCCCAAATATGTCATGGAGAAGGCTTGGTTCATTGCACCCTTCAAGGAAGCAATTTCATCCTTTGAGCTTCCTGTAATGAGAAGGTCATCAACATATAAAAAAATGATCATTAATGAACCATTAATCAGCTTCAAATAGACATTTGGATCTCATTTACATCGAACAAAATTCATTGATAGCAGAAAGCTATCAATCTTGGCATACCAAGCCCTGGGGGCTTGCTTAATCCCATACAATGACTTCTTTAGCTTGCACACAAGAGATGGGTTAGTAGAAAATCCTTGAAGCTACTGCATGTATATCTCTTCAGTGAGATCTCCATTCAGGAAAGCACACTTCACATCCATGTGATGTAATTCCCATTGCTTCTAAGCTGCAATGGCTAAGGCTAGCCTGATGGAATCCATCTTTGCCACTGGTGCAAAGGTCTCATTGTATTCTATGCCATGAACCTGTGAGTATCCCTTGGCTACCAATATGGCCTTGTACTTTAGAGGTGAACCATCAGCAGCAAATTTGGTCTTGTACACCCACTTACACTGAAATAGCTTCCTCCCTGGGGGAAGATCAACCAGCTCCCAAGTGTTGCTCTTCTGGAGTGAGATGAACTCTTCCTTCATGGATGCTTGCCATCTTGCATCTTCTATTGCATCTTCATATGTCTAAGGATCTGATTCAACCATCAGATAGCATTTCTCAGCAAACATAGGATCTTTCATGCATAGAGCACTCTCAAATTGAGATCTAGTCCTCCTAGGGTCATTAGGATTTCCAGCTAGTTCTCCAGTTGCATGAATGGTCTTGGCTGCCCATTTTGGCCTTGTAGGGATGTTAGGATCTGCAATAAAATCATCACTATCAGATATATCAGAATCAGCATGTTCAACTATCTCTTCACTTACATTCAGAGGTTCTGGTGGTGAAGAGGATTCTCCAACTTCCACTGCTGCTAGGGGTTCTTCTTGAAACTGAACACACCTTTCAATGAAGGCTTTGTTTGTGCTCAAATTGATCATCTTTTACCCTTTTGAATCTGCAGAGTACCCAACAAATAGACACTCTTGGATTTGGGGCTGTAAAGCCTTTCTCTTTTCTGTTGGAATTCTAGCCCAAGCCCTTGAGCCAAAAATCCTGAAATGGGTCACATCTGGCTTGTGCCCACTCCATGCTTCGAAAGGATTCATACCATCAAGTTGTTTATGAGGCACCCTATTCTAGATATAGGCTGCACAGTACATAGCTTCGGCCCAGTACTTTGGTGGCAAAGTCTTAGCCTCCATCATCCAGGTTGCCATCTCTTTCAGTGATCTATTCTTCCTCTCAGCAACACCATTCTGCTGTGGTGTGTAAGGGATAGAATGCTGCATCTGAATACCTGCATCTGCACAATATTGAATAAACTCATACTTGACATACTCACCACCATTGTCAGATCTGAGGACCTGTTGAGGCCTGGAAAATCGCAGGAAACAACAGCAAGAGATTCTCCCCAGTCAATGTTCCCAACTAGCCCTTGACTGTTTGGTATAGGGAATCCATCCGGTTTGCAATCCGGCTACCGTAAGTCAAGTAACAAAAAACAAAGGTTTTACCGGTTGCGTCCCGGTCCACCGTGCATTTTTGTATTTTTTGATTTAAGGTATGATATGCACATGCCTAATTAACAATGCAAGGTGATACAGATGCAAAGAGTAGTCACAATGTGATGCGCAGGTTCTTACCTCTCGTCTTAGAACTCACAAGCATCCAAATCATGCAAGAAAAATAAATACTAACTAAACTATCTCTAGAGAGCTGGGTATTCATTCATGAGTAATGCACTTCTGTTCATGTGTTATGGTAAATCAAAGATAGTTGTTCTTAGAACCAAACATATAAACATGAATAAAAATATGTATCATAAGATAGCTCATCAACAGTTTAAACTCTCATTACTCATAGTGGAAAAAATCATAAAAGTACTGAATAACATTCAGACAAGAACATAGGTTCAAGAAATTAGAACGCTCTTACAGCTAATGAGACACAGCTGAAAAAGAAATAGTTCACATTCAACATTGCTCATTTAATCACATTGACATATTCCGCATCGCACTTCCTCCAACAGGAAAAATTTGCAGTCTCTGGTTGTAAAACGAAATAGTTCCTCTTACAAGCATTAAGTTACAAGTTTTCCAGGGAAAAAGCCCCTGTAACTTCTCGCTTTCAAATATTTAAACAAAACAGTAGACCGCTTGGGCTCCCCCCAAATTTGTGACTTTTCGGTTCTTCGAACGTTTCATATCCCTCTTTTCATCTTTTCTGTGCATGCTCATGATCGGTTAAGTAACTGCCGGCCCTTTCAAAGCTCTGCCTTTGTTGCTTTCAATTTTGTCCTTTACTTTGCTTGTGCCCCCTGTGATCCTGCCTCCTATCTGTACCTTCGCGCCGTGGCAATATGAACGGTCTTTTGGATCTTCCTACAATTAATCAATGTGCATCATTGACTGGGATTGCATTCTAAACAAACGTCAAATTAAACCAACTAACGGCTGATCCACAAGAAATGGCCCGGTGCGCCACTGTCTCGTCCACCTACGGGCTCGGGAGAAAACATCAACGCTGGGAAATGGAAATGCTAAGACCTGAGCTACGGGTGGGAAAAATCCCAATCAAAAGTCGGAAGGACTTTGACATCAGAAGCCGAGAGCTTCGCACAGCCATAACGATAGGAATAAAAAGACTATGGACACGCGACCCGCATCGGTGGCAGAGCGCTTTTCACTTCGGGTGCTTAGCTGGTTTGAGAGCCACAACGGTGAGAGATCAAAAGGTTATAGCCATGCGACGCACATCGAAGGACGGAAGAGTTTTGACTAAGCCACGAGTGGGAAAGTTCTAAATCGGAATTCGGAAGGATATCGACATCAGAAGACGAAAGCTTTGCACAGCCGCAACAGCGGAAAAGAAAGACTACGGGCAAGCGACTAAAAGACTGGACAGATACACATCGGCTGGCAGAGCACTTTACACTTCGGGTGCTTAGTTTCTTTGGGAGCCACAACATAGCGGAAGCAAACAAGGACAACAACCTCCGATCTAAGTAGAAAAATAAACCTTAAGCTTGGCAGATATTGAAATGTTTTGCCTCTGAAACAACGTTTTGCAAATGACAAAAAACCTGATCCACTTTAAACTCAACAAAACAAACTTTAAAATCTTCAATTTACAACAATTCCAAACACGAGCAAAAATTAAGCCAGATTACTTATAATCATCAAACCTATCCAAAATTAAAGCACGACCAAAAGGTTCAAGGATCCAAACGATTAAAAACAATGCTAAATCATGAGGAGGGGACCAAAATTTAAGAAATTTCGGGAAAACAATTGTAGCCGCAACAATTGGCGACTACCTGGTGAACCTAGACCTCTGGACAATTTCTTCCTTGAGTAACAGACTATTTGATAATAAAACCACCATGTTGAATTCTTCTAGATATATGGATTTCCCAAAAGGAAATATATGTACTTTTAAACATTGAGGGTAGTCCAATTTAGGAAAATGGAAACCAAGATTTCAAAGTCAAGATAACTCTTTCGAGGCCGGGAGTATGAGTTTCATTTTTTACCTCTGTCTTTAAGTAGCTTCCAGCTTGGACACCACAGGATCGTAACATCTGGTAAACAGAAATATTAATTTGTTCCTCATTCCCATGCCATTTTGCATTTTTTTGTGCTTTTCGACTTTTGTCCTTTGAGTCCTCCTCATGCCTTTCTTTCTAAATTTTTATTCAGGCTCCTCTATCCATAGTGTCCTTTTGTGTGAGAGATGTATTTAATTTTCAGCTCACGGACGGAGAGGAACTTTTGGCAATTTTATACTCATATGATTTTGTTTTGATATACATTGCTTTCTTAGGATTTTTGACTCTTCTTAGCCGTTTGGCTTTCAATTCTTGGCATGGGATCATTTATATATAATATATTGTTTACCCTGCTTCCTTTCCATGGGTCTTTTGTTGTCACCCCCTAGGACATTTTAAGTGTGAGATGGATGGAGCCTCGAAATAGTATTCCAGACCTTTTAATCTTGAGTTACTTTACAGGGATTAAGTAGGACTTCAATGCGTTCATAGCCATTTGGGAAAACTGCTAAAATAGAAGAAACTCTATCAGATAAAAACATAATACACAGCCTTATAATCAAGGATTTTAGTTGGTCCAGAATTCTAATGCTCTCCATGCTACCAAAGATTGCTTCTTTTATTTAAAATCAAACAGAAAATCTACAACAAAACAAAACTAAACTTCATGACTCAAAGACTCAAAAAGACTGTCAAAACAGATTATTTATATACATGACGGAAGAACTCGAACAAAACTTAGGAAAAATAAGGCTTGAGAACCAAACCATTTACTAGTAAGTTCTCTTCCCACCCCTGTAGATCTTGCAACTTATAAGTAGAAGGGCCAAGCTTTTTCGCAATCTGAAGAGGGCCTACCCACAACTACTGGAATTTAGTATGCTTTCCTTTCTCATCATGGGGGTGATCCCACTTGAGAACCAGATCTCCCACTTCAAACTCTTTTGTTCCTGCTTTATGTTTGTTGAAGCATCTCTTTATTACCTCCTGCTGTTGCTTAAAGCGCTCTCTGGCTTTAGATCTACCCTCTTCTGCTTTCAGGAGATTATATATCCTTATTTGCAAAACTTCATCATCCGACCCTCTAGATTCTTGAGTTATTATGGAAGAAGGTAGCATGATATTGGGAGGAAGAATGGCTTCTTTACCATACACAAGGGTATATGGTGACACTCCTATCGCAGACTTAGGGGTGACTCTATCAGCCCAAAGGGCATTTGGTAGTGTTGAGTGCCAACTCCTCTGGTTTTCTATTATAGTCTTCTTTAAAATTCTAATCATATTTTTGTTAGAGGATTCAGCCAGGCCATTTCCTTGTGGATAGTAATTAGCAAAATAATGCAATTTTATCCCTTTATCATGAGCAAAAGAAGTTAATTTAATTGATGAAAAGTACTTAGCATTATCAAAGACTAATGAAATTGGAACTCCAAACCTGGTCATGATATGATCTTGTAGGAAGCTGATGACCGCGTCTTCATTTATCTTGCACAACGAGATATCTTCAACCCAGCGAGTGAAATAATCGGTCATGGTCAGAATGTACTTGTGTTGTAGGGAGGAATTCAGTTTTATTCTCCAATAATATCCAACCCCCATTGCTCAAATGGCTCCGTGATCATCACAGGCTTTAGGGGTGCCGCTGCTTTAGGTTGTCTCCCACTACACCTTTGGCAAATATCACACTTCCTAACATGTGCATGTGCATCTTTGAAGAGCGTAGGCCAATAGTAACCGACTCTAAGGATTTTGTGGGCTGTCGTATCTCCTGAATAATGTCCCCCAGTAGGCCCGTCATGCAAATCTGTAATTACTTTCTTCGTATCTTCTTTCTCTAAGCATCTAAGGAGAACTCCGTCATAGTTTTTCTGAATAATATTCCTTCAACAATTTGATAGGATGCTGATTTGAGACGCAACACTCTTCTTTGCTTAGAATTCCAATGTTCTGGCAACAACCCTGTCTACAGGTAATGCATGAGGTCTCTATACCAAGACTCAGGAGCTGTAAACAAAGGACATACATCCATTAAATGTAATTCGGCCTCATCCTCCCAGGCGTGTTCGTTATTGTTCCCATTTTCTGTCATCAGTTTGCATAATCCCTGCCCTTTAACTATAGAAGCTAGCTTAAATTCAAGGTTGTACTCTTGAAGAGCCATTACCCAGTTGCCCCTTCTTTCTCCTAACTC
This sequence comes from Pseudotsuga menziesii, assembly GCA_001517045.1. Lineage (NCBI taxonomy): Eukaryota > Viridiplantae > Streptophyta > Pinopsida > Pinales > Pinaceae > Pseudotsuga > Pseudotsuga menziesii. Next base: position 293,654 of record LPNX010258116.1, read on the forward strand.
CTTCTGTACAAAAAGGGACCTTACAGCTGGGTATGGGACGATCACCTTGGTTCGATTTTTTAATATATAAGGCCTGAATTGTTTCACTGCTTTGAATACTGCGAAAGCTTGTTTATCAATTGCTAGGTAATTTAATTCAGCTCCTTGTAGACCAGTGCTCATGAAATATATTGGGAATTCATCCCCCCCATCTTCCTTTTGAGTAAGCATAGCTGCTAGTGAATCAACGAATGCAAAGGTATATAGAATGAAGTCTTTATCGAAATCTAGGATTTTTAGGGAGGGTGTGTGTGCAACAGCAGTTTTAATTTTGCTGAAAGCGTTCTTCTCAATCTCAGTCCACTTGAATTGTGCATTTTTCTTCACCATATGCTATAGCGGATTGACAATCTGAGTGAAATCAGGCACAAATCTTCATACAAAGTTCATAGTTCCCATAAATGATTGCATCCCCTTTTTATTATGGGGCAAGCGGATTTGTTCGATGGCCTTAATTCTTTCTGGATCTATAGAGATTCCTTTCTTTGAAACTATGTGACCCAACAACTTGCCTGTCGTGATGGCGAACACACACTTCTTGGGATTGAGAGAGATGCCATATTTCTGACAGCATTCAAAAATCTGCCTTAGATGGAACGCGTGTTATCCTCTCCTTTTTGAGAATATTGTAATATCATCGAGGTATATCACCACACTACGTCCAATCAAACCGTGTAAATATATGTCCATAGCCCTCTGGAATGTGGCTCTAGCGTTTATAAGCTCGAAGGGAATTCTTCTGTACTTTAAAGTTCCCCATTTGGTCCTGAATGTTGTCTTCAACCTGTCTTCTTCAGCTACTAACACTTGATTGTAGCCCGAGAATCCGTCTAGTAAAGAAAACAGTTCAGAACCTGAGACCATTTGTAGCAATTGCTCCATGGGTGGCACATGATAGTTATCTTTATCTGAAGCGCGGTTTAAATTCCTGAAATCCACGCATAGCCTGATCTCTCCATATTTTTTCCTTACCAGTACCAGATTTGATACCCACTTAGAGTGTCTGACCTTAAAAATGATTCTAGCATCCAATAATTTCTTCACTTCACTCTAAATCAACGGTTCCAATTTTGGATGCATTTTTCTTAAAGGTTGCTGATACGGCTTGACACTGCCTTTGATGGGGACAACATGCTTGATGATGCTGGTGTCGTATCATTTTAAAATCTTCGTATGTCCAGGAGAAAACATCTTTATATTGTTTAAACAGATTGACGAACTTATCTCTTTCTGCTGGTGAACAACATTTGCCAAGATTCACAAATTTAGGATTCATCTCAGTCCCTAAATTTATCAGCTCAAACTGTAGAGATGAGCTGTGAGTCTTCACATTGGCTCGTCTTTTGAACTTTTCATTTAAATCAAACATTCTTTCTAATGTTCTGACTCCTTTAGGGATGAAATTATCATACTTCAGCTCAGCCTGATGTTCTTCATCGTCTATAATTGCTCCTTTAAATACCTCATCATTTGTTAAACATTCTATAATTTGTTGATCGTCATCGAATACTCATAAGTTGGTGATCATGTCAAGTACTGAGGGCCTGAAAAGCAATTCAATAGAGCATCGATTATTAGTAGGTACCAACCTAGCAGCTGATGTGGCCAACAGGTCAGCTGCTGCGTTTTTAAGTCTTGGAATTGAAATAATATTGAATGCATTAAAACATTTAAGCAGGCCCCATACCTCATTTTGGTAAGCCTTTAAGTGAGGGGAAACACAATGTATTTGATTCCGGATTTGTTTCACAATAATTTCAGAATCTCCAAAAAAAATTAAATAACTTACCTTTAATTCAATCACTTTCCTTAAACCCTGCACCAGCGCTTTGTACTCAGTTGTATTATTCGTACATTCAAACTCTAATCTACATGAGAGAAAATGTTTATTCTTCTAGGGGTCCATTAGGACACAGCCGGCCCCTGACCCTTCTAACGTCTTAGAACCATCAAAAAACAAAGTCCAAAAATCACTAACTACTGAATGTGAATCTACTCCTACTGCTAAGTTTACTATGTTACAGTCAATCTCATCAGCCTGTGAGAATCGAAGGAGATCAGGCTGCGTGTCTGATGTGTTGCTGGCTTCTTCTGCTTGGTAATTTCCTGGTTCCAACTCAATAAAATAGTTTCCCAATACAGAATCCACTGGTTCATTCTTCTCATCCAGTTGAGTAACGTTGTATTTCATGTGAGGCTCCCTCAAAACTTTAATTTGGTTCGGGATTCCTTTATATGGCAGCCATAGATGCGACCAATCCGAGGAAAAATATCCATTTAGTTTGGCCGACCAATCTCTGCTAAGGACAAGACCGTATGCGTCTGGTATATCAGCCACCACAAAATTAATGACTTGGCACACTTTATCATTCGATGCCAGGAGGACTAGGACATCTTCCATCTCACCAATTACCTTCACATTCGTTCCGTCCAACTGAACCACCCTCCACATGGATGGCTTAGGCTGCCCATTTATCTTTTTACAAACCGATATTGGCATGATGTTAACCGACGCCCCTGAGTCTACCAAGAAATTATGTACATTGTGATTGAAAATTTCAAACGTGAGTAGGAAAGGTGGATGTTTGCTCTTAAACTTACCTCCAATGTTGGTTTCTCCGATTTCTTCTTCTTCATGAGGTTGATTGTCGGTGGGTAGCTTCTCACCCAATGCTTCAAGTTCTTTCAATAGTCTTTCTTTTTGCTGCGGCACTTTACACATTTCAAATATTGAAACGTTTGCCTTTGCCTTCTTGATATCTTCTACGATGTCATAATCCATCTGCAGTTTAGTAGGATATGGCTTATCAACATTCATTTTTTCTTCAGTGGGCTTGGAGAACGTATCAGTCTGCAGAGGATCCTAGCTAGTGATGGTGAATTCGGGAATTTTATCAGCTGCGGACTTATTTTGAAATTTATTAACATTTTTCTGCAGCCTTTTTATCTTTGGGAGTATGAGACTGTCTTCTTTAAACGACCCCTGGCTCCTTGTTGTTTACGTTGGTTTCCATGATGTCCTTGTAGCCCCGATTCTTTTCCTCTTCAGCATCAAATAACGAAACAGAATTCCACAGAACCATGGTTTCCTCTTCTTGTTCTTTGGTTGAAGTGGTACTCTCTTTTCTTTCTTCATCTCCATCTTTTGTTAATCTAGAATCCAACAGCTGATTCATGACCAATGTCACCAATTTTATCCATTGAGGACAATTATTTTCAGAGTGTGGTTGTTGGTGGAAAGTGTCAAAATTGTCCATGCCTACCTCTATTAAATTCATAGATGCATCATTGTGAGGAGGAGGTTGAGACTTATTGTTATCCTCTCTTTTCTTATAATAGGGCTTATAGAACTTTTTTGTTTCCTTCTCTTTCTCCAAATCTATGATTTTGTTGGAAAGCTTCTGCATCATTTTTTCCATAAATTAAAAACCTGGCAATTTCTCTTCCTTAGGCTTAGTAAACAATAAGGCTTTCTTTCCCGCACCTTTCTCTCCTGACTGTTCGGGATAATCTTCGATACTTTCTCTTTCAGCCTCCACTACTTCTGCCTCTGCATAGGTTTCCGCCAAAGTAGGCTTGGCCCTTATTTTGGCAAACATGGCCAACTCAGGGCCTAAAGCTGAAGTATAATATTCAATCAGGACCTTGTCTGAAGGTTTATCCGTTTCAGAAAAATTCTTGAGATAGGCTGCAAACCTTTGTGTGAAACTATGCACCTTTTCCTTTCTATCTTTCTTTAAGGCACATAGCCCTTTCATGAGCGCTGCATGAGTCTTCTGAGTCGTATATTTACTCCTAAATATCCTTTCAAAGGTATCCCAATCAGGGATAGAGTTTGCGGGCAACCCAAAGTACCATGATGCTGCAATTCCCTTAAGGGTATGCGAGAACAGTCTGCAGACTACATCTTCATACTCCCCGGCCCTTAATCCTTCTATTTCCAAGTAAAAACTTTGTAGGTGGTCATCTACTAATATCCTCTCACTTGGGTCGAACTTGGGCAACATCTTGTCAAAGGCTTGAGGTAGATCATGTAATGGAGGTGTCAGGTTTAACGGTGATCTGGCTCTCCAAGCAGGTGGTGGATTTGGTGGGTTAGGTGGTGGATTAGCATTTACGCCTGCCATGAGTCTGGGTGGAGAGTGAGGAGGTGAGCAAGTAGGAGTGTGAGCAGGAGAACTGTGAGGAGTATCTAGACCTTCTTGATTCAAAGGTAGCACAACTTCTTGTAAGGCTGTTTCTACAAGTTCTTCCCAGTCCCCAACAAGCACAGAGTCTTCTATTATAGGACGATCTTTCTTTTTATATTCTCTTTTGGGAAATTCAGGGATGATTGGCAATCCTCCAATATTTTTTACATATGCCCTGGTGTGTCTTCTCATATCATTAACAACTTCGTTGCCAACAGAATATAGATGTTCTCTACTCCTTTCTTCTGGAATTGGATTATGAAACCCACTACTTTCAGAACTGTTACTGGTGGAATAATCTCGGGAAAACAGGTTTCCTCGGCCAGCCATGCACTGGCTTCCCTCCTTCTAGAGCCAAAACTGTTGAGGCCTGGAAAATCGCAGGCAACAACAGCAAGGGATTCTCCCCAGTCAACGTTCCCAACTAGCCCGTGACTGTTTGGTATAGGGAATCCGTCCGATTTGCAGTCCGGCTACCGTAAGTCAAGTAACAAAAAACAAAGGTTTTACCGGTTGCGGCCTGGTCCACCGTGCATTTTTGTATTTTTTTATTTAAGGTATGATATGCACGTGCCTAATTAACAATGCAAGGTGATATAGATGCAAAGAGTAGTCACAATGTGATGTGCAGGTTCTTACCTCTCGTCTTAGAACTCACAAGCATCCAAATCATGCAAGAAAAATAAATACTAACTAAACTATCTCTAGAGAGCTGGGTATTCATTCGTGAGTAATGCACTTTTGTTCATGTGTTATGGTAAATCACAGATAGTTGTTCTTAGAACCAAACATATAAACATGAATAAAAATATGTATGATAAGATAGCTCATCAACAATTTAAATTCTCATTACTCATAGTGGAAAACATCATAAAAGTACTAAAGAACATTCAGACAAGAACATAGGTTCAATAAATTAGAACGCTCTTACAGCTAATGAGACACAATTGAAAACGAAATAGTTCACATTCAACATTGCTCATTTAATCACATTGACATATTCCGCATCGCACTTCCTCCAACAGGAAAAATTTGCAGTCTCTGGTTGTAAAACGAAATAGTTCCTCTTACAAGCATTAAGTTACAAGTTTTCCAGGGAAAAATCCCCTGTAACTTCTCACTTTCAAATATTTAAATAAAACAGTAGACCGCTTGGGCTCCCCCCAAATTTGTGACTTTTCGGTTCTTCGAACGTTTCATATCCCTCTTTTCATCTTTTCTGTGCATGCTCATGATCGGCTAAGTAACTGCCGATCCTTTCAAAGTTGTGCCTTTGTTGCTTTCAATTTTGTCCTTTACTTTTCCTGTGCCTCCTGCGATCCTACCTCCTATATGTACCTTCGCACTGCGGCAATATGAATAGTCTTTTGGATCTTCCTGTAGTTAATCAATGTGCATCATTGACCAGGATTGCATTCTAAACAAACGTCAAATTAAACCAACTAACGGCTGATCCACAAGAAATGGCCCGGTGCGCCACTGTCTCGTCCACCTATGGGCTCGGGAGAAAACATCAACGCCGAGAAATGGAAAAGCTAAGACCTGAGCTACAGGTGGGAAAAATCCCAATCGAAAGTCGGAAGGACTTTGACATTAGAAGCCTAGAGCTTTGCATAGCCGTAACAGTGGGAAGAAAAAGACTATGGACATGCGACCCACATCGGTGGTGGAGCGATTTTCACTTCGGGTGCTTAGCTGGTTTGAGAGCCGCAACGGCGAGAGATCAAAAGGTTATAGCCATGCGACGCACATCGGAGGACAGAAGAGTTTTGACTAATTTGCGAGTGGGACAGTTCTAAATCGGAAGTCGGAAGGATATCGACATCGAAAGACGAAAGCTTTGCACAGCCACAACGGTGGAAAAGAAATACTACGGGCAAGCGACTAAAAGACTAGACAGATACACATCGGCTGGCGGAGCGCTTTACACTTCGGGTGCTTAGTTGCTTTGGGAGCCGCAACGGCGGAAGCAAACAAGGACAACAACCTCCGATCTAAGTAGAAAAAAAAACCTTAAGCTTGGTAGAGATTGAACTGTTTCACCTCTGAAACAATGTTTTGCAAATGACAAAAAACCTGATCCACTTTAAACTCAGCAAAACAAACTTTAAAATCTGTGATTTACAACAATTCCAAACACGAGCGAAAATTAAGCCATATTACTTATAATCATCAAACCTATCCAAAATTAAAAGCACGACCAAAAGGTTCAAGGATCCAAACGATTTAAAACAATGCTAAATCATGAGGAGGGGACCAAAATTTAAGAAATTTGGGGAAAACAGTTGCAGCCGCAACAGGACCTTGAGTTTCCTCCCAGACTCGTTTTCAACCAAAGCCTTAAAGACTTTGAAGAGGCCAAAAACTTCAGACTTGTGTCTCAGGAAGTAAACCCAGCAATACCTGGAAAAGTCATCTATGAAAGTCAATGCATATTTGGCCTGACTCATTGACATATGAGGGAATGGGCCAGCAACATCACTGTGGATCAACTCAAGAGGTGCAGAGGTTCTCTCATGACTAGCTCTCTCAAATTTATGCTCTGGGTGTTTTCCTAGGATGCAACCTTGACAGACTCCTTTGGAAAATTTAATCTTTGGTAACCCTATGACCATTTCTTTTTCACTAAGATCAGAAAGATACTTGTAATTTAGGTGGCCAAATCTTTCATGCCAAATCTTGATTGCCTCATTAGCATGAATTAGAAGAGCAGAGGGGTTTGAGTAGGGTAGGAAGTGTGAGGACATGTATACCTTCGAAGTATGATTTGCAACTCCTTTTGCAATGACTTTACCACTTGAGATCTCTATGATCTCAACTTCATCAGGGGAGAATATGACCTTCTTTGGAGACCTTGTGTGGGTCATCTGATACACTGATAAGAGGTTAGAGGCAAGACCTGGAACATATAACACATTGTTGAACTTACCATGGTCAATATCAATTATCCCTTTGCCCAAACTTTCAGTGAGAGAGTCATCTCCCAGTACTATTGGTGGACCTTTCGACATGTCAAGTGAGGTGAATGCCTCCTTGGTTGAAACCATATGTCTTGAAGCTCCAAAATCAATGATGAAACTAGGTGAGCTTGATGTGCCAGCAATCAATGCATGAACTCTCTCTGTGTCTTCTGAACTTGATCCTCCTTCCCTCTTCTTTGAGCTATCTGGAAGGGAGATGCCATTCTTCTCCAGGAGTTGGGTCAGCATGTCTATTTGCTTCTTCATGCAGGAGCTCTCAGAATGATTGCCCTTACTACAGTATGCGCACTTGCTCATTTCTCCTTTGTTCTTCTTCTTCTGATTGTTCTTCTTGGAACCTTGAGGCTCCTCCGGAGACTTGTTCTTGTCTCTCTTTTGCTCAGGTAAATTTTTAGCTTTCTTCTTGCTTTTTGAATCCACCCTCGAATCTCCAGCAACCAGATCTTGGTCTTTGGATGGTTTGATGGTGCCCATCATCACCAATTTATCTTGTTCTTGTGTGAGAGATTCCGTGAAATCTACAAGGCTAGGCATCTTCCAGGCTCGAGCTGTCAACTTTGTGGCATAGAAGGTTGAAACAAACACTCAATAGTTAGGGCCAAGATTCGAGATTATGGCCAAGACCAGCTGATCATCCTTCTTTTCGATCCCACATTGTTTTAGCTGCAAAACAAGTGCTTTGAACTTGGAAAAATAGAGTTGCAGGGATTCAAAGCTATTGGGACTGAGGGAGATCAATTCATTTTCAACTTGATGTCCCCTCATATCATCTATCTTTCCAAAAATATCAACAAGCTTCTCCCATACTTCATTTGGTGATGTCAATCCATCAAGATGGAAAAGGAGGTCTCTAGATATACTCAGACACAAGAGACCATAGGCCTCATCCCTCCTGTTGTGCCATTTTATATTCTCTACAGCTGCATTGGGATCTGCTTATATTGCCATAGTCACTCTGTAGAGGCATTTCAATCTCAATAGTATCTCCATCTCTGCTTTCCATTCAAAGAAGTTAAATGGAGTCAAGATGATCTTCTGAGATTGATCCATATCTCAGAAATTGTCCTGTCAGTCAGCAGAATGCTCCCAGTCAATGATGTCAAACCTGCAAAACAAATTGGAAGGAGAGAAATCGATATATAAATGCTCTGATACCATGTGGAAATTGAACCCAGTGTTAGAACAATTACACTCACATCAATTGCCAATTACACATGCAAAATTACTCACAAAAGAGACTGAATATGGAGCTGAACACTAAACTGTATTGAATAAGTGTACAATAGCCAACCCTGTGAAGTCATAGGCTGCCACAATAAATAATTACATGAGGGATTTGAATGCATGAAGATGCCATTCGAATCTAGTCAAAAGCAGGCTTACTAAATCTAAGCAAATCCCCCATAGGTGCATAAAGCAGTTTCCAAAACTGTCTAGGAGCTCACGAATTGGAAAAATCAATTAGGCAAGCTAATAGTGGATGGAAGGAAAACTCATACATGCTTGTCATAGGAGAAAAGAGTGGAGGATGTGGAGGACAAAAAACAAGTTAACTTCACCTAGTCAAACTTTCCCAATTGCCTTAAAACACTAAAAAAGCAGGCAATAAAGTAGAAAAAGCAGACATGCGCTACGGAGGCCAGGAATAAAGCATATTTGATTCCAGGAGGTTTCCCAAGTGCTCCATGACTCAAAATTAGCAATTTTTACCACTATGGATGTGTAGATGACAACTTGCATAAGGTGGATTATGGAAACTAGGCAAATAAGACAAAAATGGATTAATTAATGTCTAAGGTAGCTAACTATGGGTTGATTATTCTAACAGGGCTATCATATGGGTGTGCAGTAATTTGGCTTCTGATAGAGCCCTCTTATCAGCACAGGCTCATAGAATAGAAACACAGTCAGAGGATTTCAAAGGGAAATTTTCAGTCAATACATTGAGCACCTCTTTCAACTGACCCTGCTTGCACAACCTTCTCAGAGTGATTCTATCACAGGCTTCCTCTATTTGTTCACTGAATTTTAAATCATTTGAATCGCTATGAAGGTGAAGCACAATCCTAATAAATAATGATCCCTCCTTCTGCATCTTTCTGAAGGGATTTGACATTGCAATTGCCATTGGCATTGTTGAATTTGGTGGAAAGCCCAAGAATAAATCTGTTTGGAATCATACCATGATAGCCAGATTTTAAAGTATCATACCAATCTAAATTAACCCTTCATATAAAAATAAATAAAAATATAAAAAACCACATACTCACGGACACCATTCACACCGTTCAAAATTGATGCCTTCCAAAGGGTTCTAGCCCTTCCCACAAGTGTAAAGTTAAAATTAGCTTTCAAAAAAATTTAAATTCTGAATTTTACCCTTCCAATTAAGAAGGGCATAATTTATATCGACATTTCAAAAGAAGGGAAACATTTGAAATTACTCATCCATATAAATTTATTAAGATGTTGAAATTCCTATGCTATAAAGTTCTAATTCATCATTCAAAATATTGGAAATATGATCAATTTAATCACTTACTCACTCATGTCATGCACTCACTGCTTAGTTGTGCAAGATGGTTAGTAATCATTAATGACTACGAGGCACTAGTGAGATGTGAATATAGCTCTCAAGTCACTTAGGGCTGCAATCTAAAGTGTGGAAATGTGTTGACAACTACGACTATAACAAAAAAGAACAACTGCTAGGCCCGAAACGAGCTCAAAACTTTGTTCCTACTACCTATGTGAACCCTGCTACCAATGTCCACTCTTTTCTCGTCAAAATGAAATTTAAAAGGCCAGTTTGATAAGTTCTCCTCTATAATACTTCATCTATTGCATGAATATCATGGAATCAAGACAACTATAAAGAACTCACGATGTCATGCAAATACAAATAATGGCATGTAGCTAGGATCACAAACTGTGCAAAAGCCGATTTATGCATTGTTATAGAGAGGTGTCACTGGGCACACGATATGGAGAAACAATGGTGATTAATAAAATTAAAAAAATGATTGTTGGCTCAAGAATAGTCTTCAATTTGATGGGTCGCATGATCGTGATGTAATCTCCCTCCGTCCTTCCAAACATTTGTGGTTTCTCACAACATTTGTCCTCAGCGCTACCAAAATACATGTAAAAATTACTTGTCTTTACATCCTCTTCTCTTTAAATCCTCATCTCATAGTCATAACTAAGGATTATTATGCATGCACATCCTCACCTTATAATATGAATTGGGTCATGGTGCAAAGACAACCATAAAATATTAAATGTGTCAAGATGCAAAGAGTAAGAGACAACTATAAGTAAATATTATATTGAATTTACCATATAAATCTTTAATTAACACTATCAAATGAGATTTGACACGTTGGATTGTTGTGATCTTCTTATCACTCCTTACCAATGTGATTGCAATGCATTATTCGAAGGTGAAGTCCATAATTTTAGGTCGTCTTCCTCATTATCATGCCTTTTGGTAAGACAATAAAGAGGGTAGTGGCCCGCATCAACATGGAAAATGGTTTCGACATAGAGGTTATACACATTAATTGTTTTCATTAAATAGCTTAAATTCCTACCTGTGACTGTCGATTCACTGAATCGTGGAGTATTGACTAGTACAAAACACAACAAATTTTAGAGCCCCGAGCTCTTAATTACTCACACCTAGAACTTTCTCAAATCTAGCCATTAATAAACTTCTTTTTCATATTTTGGTTCAATATAAAAGGCAGAGTGTTGAGACTCGGACATGCACTGAGTTGCCCCTCCATCCCATACATGTATGATTTTCATGGCAAGTGTTGAACAAAAAAAATTGATGCCCCAACCTTTGTTATGCTAGCTTTGCTAACTTGCTTGGTATGTAGGATTTTTTTTGTTTTGTTTTCTGATTTGTGTATGATATTTTCTTACGTGCCCAATCCTTATCATTCTTACATCTCTCAAGCTTGGATTGCACGTGGATGCCCCAATAATGAAGTGTCTAAGTTTTTTTTTGTATAATGAAGTGTGCTCAAACTCGAAAAAATACAATAGAATAGTAGTTATGTTACTAAACAATAAAATTAATGATACACATATGACAACTTAACGTGCTCAAAATAAGTTTCATTGAGAATATATCATTTTTTCATGTAAATATTAAGGGGTGCTCAATTGTTTAAAATTGTAAAAGTTTGAAAGACCGATATTTGTTTTTTGCATTTCTTTGGTGAAAAGGTTTAGTTAATTTATACTTGTCAATTGAAGTACAATTATTTGTATTTCCCTTCATCTGCAAAGGGTTCAGAGAATAAATACCCTTTCAATTGAAATTAAGACCCACCCTTCAAATTAGATCACTGCTCACGGTCCACAACCTAATTTGTATTTTGGTTGGCCCACGAAACAATGACCAAGAGTTTACTACTCGAAGAACTGTGAAACAACTTATTTCATCCATTTTTGTTATACTACTTTAGTAAAGTAATTTTTTTTACTAATACAAGAACAAAATATTCCTTTGTAATAGGACAAAATATTTCAATGTAATAAGTTTTTTTTTAATATTACTTTGCATGTTTTTAATTTCTTAAACTAAAATAAAAACAAAGTTACAAAATTAATAACCAGTGTTTAAGATGCACATATCTATACCATGTGTAAATTTCTTTAGATTTGGAGAATTATAGCATATGTTTTCTTATAAATGTAAAATGGAATATAAGATTGTATGAGTGATTGATATGAAGAGATTGATGGGTTTGGTCAATATAGTAAAGTTGTTGAAAATGCAAAGAACTATAGAATTTTTTGTTTATGAATGTAAAATGAAGCATGAGATTGTATGAGCTATTGATATGGAAAAATTGATGGGTTTGGTCCATATAATAAACTTATTTTTTTCCATGATTTATTATTATTATATATAATATATATATGAATAATGGTATATTTTGTGATATTTATACTTGATATTGTTTGGGAGTTACAAAAAGTTTCACTTATAGACCATAAATTACTGTTATAATAGATTGGGTATTTATTGTTAGCTCTTGAGAACTCCATCTCAAAAACTATACCAACCTTGAAGATACAAAACATGAAAAAATTAAATGTGAATGTCTTATGAGGGGGATATAATACCTCATCTTCCTAAGACTCTATCCAGGCGAACATATCTTCTTATAAATCAGCAACCCCTTTTCATAGTTCATCAACCATAGAGTTGTTTTCTATGAAACATATGCATAGGAATGTTTTGTGAAAGGGGTCATAAGTTCAGTTATTTAATGAATTGCAACCTTTGGGAAGACAATTTCATTTTGGAAGCCCCCATTTATCCATTAGACGGCTTTTTAGAGTCCCAAAATTGCAATTTTCCATTCTTGGAGTGACAATGAAAAATGACTAACATAAATGACTAATTCATATTCTTCTAGCTAGTCATTTTTTTATGCCGTGACTAAATTAGTTGTCTATGTTAGTCACTTTTAACTCCATCACTTATTATCTAGTCATATTTGTTAGCTGGTGACTAAATTAGTCGTTAATTTTAGTTGTTTATAGTTGGTTCAATCAAAATTTCTCATATTTAGTAGTAAATCACTCAAAAAACCTGTGGTGACTAGAATTTTTAGTCACCTAGTAGCTAATTCCTCATTTTGTACTAGTGCATGCTTTATGTTTGAATCTATGTGATGATTCCTATGAACAATCATTATATGCAAATTTATAAGTCAAATACTTCATCAATTCAAGGCATATAAGATAATAAATCCTCCTTGAAGAGTCCATAAATTCATTCAACAAGTTTGGCCAACTTTGACCGATATTGCCTTTTTCAATAATTTGAATTGGTCAATGCGGGGTTTGACTTGGTCAACAAGACCATACAACATATTACTTCACTCCTATCATCATCAATCAGCTCATTGAAAAATTTAGAATCCAATTTGATCCTTCCAAATATGTTTTCAAGCTTATAAGGACTAATAACCAATTATTCATGGATTTTCCTAAATTTCTTATTAAAAATACCTAAATTCAGTACTAATAATTTGGATCAAATTGTAAATAATATATTCAAATCAATTTTTAGCATGGAAATGTATGGTATGAGCTTCAAGGACATCATGAACATCATCCAATGCATCTCCCAATCATGTCTCTCATGATTTCATCAAAATTGAATTAAAAGACAATTATTAATCAGATTTCCCAATAACTAATTTAAAAACTGCCTAAATATAACTGAGCAAAAATTAAACTACAATGAGAAAAACCAACTGGTTGATTTAGTGAAGTGGGACCTTCTCAAATGTGACAAGGATTTCCAATCAACATGATATGTCCCTTATTCAAACTGACCCCAAAAGAGTCCTTTCTAACAACCCAAAGTTTAGTTAAAATTTCCTTCAAACATTTGTGAACATCATGGGTATACTGTTGTGCGTAATTAATTTAATTCAAAAGGAATATAATAATACTAGTGATGAGATGTGTGTGAATTTTTCAACTGCTCATTTCCCAAGCACTGTTTTGAGGACTTGTTTATTAAATTTGATATAAAATTTCCTCAACCACCGTGGTCTTGTACTGTTGTACGTACTCTAAGAATGTTTGCACTTTGTGGAAATGGTTTTCTTGCTTTTGTATAGTTTTCTTTATTTTACATTACATAAAAAGCATATTATTTACATATCAAATGGGCCCAATCACCTTACACTACAGTACCTCTTATTCTTCCAAATGAGAATGGTTACAGATATAATAGGGATGCCTTAAATAAAGTTGTAGGTGATTGTTAAATATCTCCACTCAACAATACATAATAGCAGTTGTGAATTTGACTGTGTATTGCATCCAACACCCAAAAACTCATTGTGGAGATAATAGAGCAATTGAAGATGATGTTCAAGTATAGATGTTTGACCCACACTATGAGAAAACTTTAGAACAAGCTCTTACTTAACCAAGAAAATGATACTCATGTGGTTGAATGTGACTTCATTCTATTATTCAACTCGTTCTAGAAGATAGGAAATATTTGAACTCTTCCCTTAAAGGTTATGACCCCTTGAGTTATCCCTTACATCTATTACCATGTAAATACCAAAATATTTTTCCTTCACTTCAGATTTAATAGTGTACCTTCTAACAATTTAGGGAGTTGGGCCTCTTTTCCATTGGTGCGTCCTCATTATGTGATTGTTGTATAATGTGTCCAATACTAAGCCTTGAATAAATGATGGTGCCCTCCTTGTGTTTATGTTTCTCCTCACACAACTATGTCCTCCTATCTACAACTGGTAAATTTCTCTTCCTTGCCTAGACTGAGGGTATTCCTCCACAAGTGCGCCCTGACTTCAATACACTCGAAATTTCTTCATATGATTAGATCTTAAACAGATGTGCTTCTCCTTCACGAAAATGAAAAGCAATGATAAATATAATATGATTCCTCTTCATTCAATGGATAGGATAGATAGTCTCACTTTTGAAACCATTCACATCCTCCGAGGGTTTTGTTATCACGAAAGGTGTAGCTACCCACTAAAGGTATCCTATCTGAAACGGTAAAGGTAAGGTAGCTAAACGGTGACACCGAAAAGGCCTCATCCACTACGAATGAAGGGTAGTTGTCACACCGGACAGTCTCTTGTCACTTTATAACAATCCGGAGAATGGTCAAGGGGAAGACCCTACTATCCTATGAGGGATAGCGCACCTACTCAAGACACTCTGAAGGGTAATCAAATGATGTGCAAAGTGGACAGTGAGTAAGTAGATCTAGATATAGAAGATGAATGTGGAAAGGAAGGTTAGGACCAAGTTGGGGAGGTTTAATGATAGGGAAACTTATCCAACTTGATAAGAAATATACCACAATGAATTCAATAATGTAGATCTCGATAGATCTAGCCTAAAGGAAGGAAGCCCCAATTAGATCCACATAGGGTTTATGAAATGATGGACAAAGTGGACCCAATAGATTAGATCAATAGGTGAAATGTATAGATATAGAGGCTTGAATATTAGATCTTTGAAATTAAAGTGGGTTTAAGCATAGCCAACTGATAGATATGAAAATTCAACCAGCAACCCAAAGAGGGCGCCCCACCTAAAGCAGACTAGTACTAGATCCAAGCTTAAATGGAGTTGTATTCAAGCGAAAATTTAGATATAGGGTTTAAATAATTATTCCTAAGTGGGTTTTGATGGTCACCATCAAATAAGTAATTGATCTATCATATATACAAAGCTAGGCTTTGAAAGAAGAGGGTTTTATGGTGGCAATTGGATTAATCCCCATAAAAATAAAATAGATGCAAACATACATGGAAATGATTGCTACTAACCTTGTATGGTGATGATATTTTCTTTCAGACAAATTATGATTGTTTTCCATGCAATGTTAAGTAGAATTGATGTGCCCTCCAAGAGACCAAGTGTGGCCTCCTCCTACAAAAGAGATCTACCTAAGTGCGAATCAAATTGAAAAAAGAGAGAGAAAATTGATGAAGAAAGAAACAACGAGCATTAATATGATCACAAGATACAATAAAGATACTCCCTGAACCAAAAAAATGATTTGTGGAAGAAGTATGGAGCTTGGTCGCAATAACGCCCTCATCAAATTGCCCTCTTCACCAATAATACGACCACCTGCAAAAGTGTTAGCACAACATAGATCCACAAGAATAATATAAAGATAAATACTTTCCAATGTCCATACAAGACATTTGACAAAGCTTCCAAGATATTTTGCAAAAATATTATATTAATCCAAGATATCTAGAGCCAAAAGTCATTTTTACAATGAGAGGGCATCTCGATATATAGATCTCTCTGATACACAAAACCTATATCCAAAACGATCAAAGGCCATGATCAAAAGATGCAATCACTCTAATCAATGGCTAAGATGAGTTGGATAACTAATACATGGATCCAATCACTAATGGAGGGGGAAGCACCCACTAAAAGTTCCCAAGGAGGGGTGCACCACATAAAAGATGTGTAAAATCATGACATATCACATGGTGGGGCTAGTACATTATACAAATCCTTCACTATAATGGCCCCATGGCATAATAAGAAGGTATAATCATCAATCATAACATGGAGTGATCAAAATTACTAGGACATCTCCCTAAAAATACATCAAAACACCCTCAAAGTGGAGAATGCTAGGACGTGTGGCCCCATGAAGAGTGAAGTTGAGTTGTATGATGAAGGTGACCCCAAAACTATGCCTCAGACCAATTCCACACCATTTCCTTGCCTCAATTTCCCAAATAAATTTCTCTATTAGTCATTTTCATCATCAAAATATTGTCTCATGAACATAAAACTGCTCATTTCTCATTGATGATTGAACATGGACGTCAACTAACTTCAAAAATGGGCTCAACACCATAGTAATACGGTACAATCGACTTGCTACACCATATGTTACCTTCTGGCGCCCCAGGAGAACTCACCATCAATTGAAAATAATTTTATTTTGATTTCCCAAGGCCAAACTGCTGCAAAATGTGAAAATGACCCATAGCTCATCTACAAGTGCCTAAAACTAAAAAATGACTAGGCCAATGAACTCATAATGTCCAAAAATTCTAGGAATGAGTACCCATCCACCATATGTGCATAAAAAATGTACGTCATAGGCCCCATCCATGCCAAAATAATAATAATAAACCTTGTAAATACTGATAATCATGAAAATAACACAAGCCATCGTAATAAACCATCATCAAATTGTCCTCTTCACCAATAGTATGACCACCTGCAAAAGTGTTAGCACAACATATAAAGATAAATACTTTCCAATGTCTATACAAGACATTTGACAAAGCTTCTAAGAGATTTTGCAAAAATATTATATTAATCCAAGAGCTCTAAAGCCAAAAGTCATTTTTACAATGAGAGAACATCTCGATATATAGATCTCTATGATACAAGAAACCTATATCCAAAAAGATCAAAGGCCATAATCAAAAGATACAATCACTCTAATCAATGGCTAAGATGAGTTGGATAACTAATACATGGATCCACTCACTAATAGAGGGGGGAGCACCCACTAAAAGTTCCCAAGGAGGGGTGCACCACATAAAATATGTGTAAAATCATGACATATCACATGGTGGGGCTAGGAGGTTATACAAATCCTTCACTAGAATGGCCCCATGGCATAATAAGAAGGTATAATCATCAATCATAACATGGAGTGATCAAAATCACTAGGACATCCCCCAAAAATTACATCAAAACACCCTCAAAGAGGAGAATGCTAGGACATGGGGCCCCATGAAGAGTGAAGTTGAGTCATGTGATGAAGGTGACCCTAACACTGTGCCTCAAACCAAATAAACGTCATTTCCTTGCCTCAATTGCCCAAATAAATTTCTCTATTAGTCATTTTCATCATCAAAATATTGTCTCGTGAACATAAAACTTCTCATCGATGATTGAACATGGACGTCAAATGACTGCAAATATGGGCCCAACACCATAGTAATACGGTACAATCGACTTGCTACACCATATGTTACCTTCTGGCGCCCCAGGAGAACTCACCATGAATTGAAAAGAATTTTATTTTGATTTCCTGGGGCCAAACTGCTACAAAATGTAAAAATGACCCATATCTCATCTGCAAGTGCTTGAAACTGAAAACTTACTGCGCCAATGAACTCATATTGTCCAAAAATGCTAGGAATGAGTACCCATACACCATATGTGCATAAAAAATGTACGTCATAGGCCCCATCCATGTCAGATTAATAATAATAAAGCTTGTAAATACTGATAGTCATGAAAATAATACAAGCCATCGTAATAAACCAGCATCTAAAGCATGAAAAATTTTAATTGACACTAATATACCACAAATAATCATCATCCAAAACTCATCCTGAACCCTACTACTGGCTTTGTCAAACTGGGTTAACCAAGTCAAGAATGATAAAATAATGACCTAAATCCTAATCTCTGATACTGCAAAGTACAAAAAGGATATGCATGCTTAGTTATATATGTTAACAGTAAGAATCAAGTACAAGTAGCTTCTGCTAGCTATTATAAACACATTATATATATATATATATATATATATATATATATATATATATCAAAGTAACCAACTGCTCTAAACAAGAACCTCCAGTGTATACTCATTTATTGATTTGGCCATTTTGTTAGTCAAGGGTGAATATGAATAAAACTAGGTAAGTCCAAGGGAATGACTTGACACTCAACATTGTAAGCATCTAGGCTAAAGGAAAAATGGATACACACAACACATAAGTTGGACGAGGTGAACAAAAAGGAATGGTGGTGTCTCGAAGATGGGTGGAATAATGAGAAAGTTGCACTATACTCTAGACAAGCAATAGTTTAAGAATTTTATTTGTGCAACAGAAGACACTAGTTCACCTTCAAAGGCAAGTGTCTTGGAAATCCTTATGGGCTTCCAAAAAATGACAAAGACATAACCCCGATAGATTTGGCTCACCCTATTGCACTTGTTATAGCTGATTTCACCACTCCAGGTGAATCACACTTTGTATGGCCTTCCCCTGTCCCGCTGCAGACTCCTTAGACCCCATGGACCATTTTTTGTCCTTTGATGTTTCCTTGACCATCCCTAAAAACATGTGAAAAATGATACACGCGACTTTTAAAACTATAAGCGCGTATATACACGGGTTTGACCACTAAAACCGCATACATCGGGATGTGTACAAAATCCAAATCCTTTTGGAGTCTTCCTTGACATGGATCCGACTCATTTGACTCCTGGCCTTCCATATGCCTTGAGATCGCTCGGATTCAACCTTTCATTACCCCTTTGAAAAGCTATATAAGGAACCCCTTGGTACATTGAAGGCATAAGAGAGAATTAAGAGCAAAGAAACTATAGTCCATTGTTGTCAGAACTTATGCTTGAGTCTGCATCCCTTTCTCCCTTGGAGCACTATTTTGTTCTTCCCAAGCTTGCCTTTTGCTTGTGAGCTTGCTATCTAGTGATGGAGGATTGAAGTGGTGGAGGCCCAAGTGGGCGATTCAGTTTCTCCGGTTCGCAGACATGCTGATAGAGGTTGTATCTTGTAATCTCTGATTTATATTAATAGAAATATATTTTCCTATCCAATAATGTGTGTTTGACTGAATATTTTATCCATTGGATTATGTCAAATGCTTATACATTATTGATTATATATGCTAGAATAGATCTAACACCATGATATATAGAATGCTTGTATTGTTTACTTGTTGTTGAGGAAGTAATCTATCAATTCAAGCTGAAGTTGGATAGCTCAACGGGGATCTACTTCAACCATTCGGAATAAGGTACGAGGTCTGATCCTTTAGTGTTAGACATTTAATTTCTATTGCATATTGGAAAGGATTGATTTCTGGAGTCAAGCTGTCTGTTCTGGTACCCCAAGCCATAGGAATTTCTCTCTGTAACAGAATTGACGACTCCGCTAGGGATGTTCCTTGTTTTTATTGGGGGTTTGCGGGCACAATGGGCTTGATAATATTGACTTGCTCTTTGTTTCTCCTTTTTTCCTGTGTTGCATTTTATAGTATGTTCATCCATTGACACTCCCCTTTATTGGTTTGATCCTGGGCCTGCTTTTTACCACTGCCTTCTCTATATATGCAGGTTTTTGGCCAAAAGTCGTGTACATATGCGGATTTTTGGCCAAAAGTCACGTATACACGCAGGTTTTTGGCCAAAATCCACATATATATGCAGGTTTTTGGCCAAAAGTCGTGTATATATGCAGTTGTTCTTTAAACAGTCACGTACATCCTCCATTTTGGTGAGTTTGATGTTGTGGGAAGTTGCTAGGTGGGTTGTGAGTGTGGTTGGGTCTTCCTTGGGTCTGATGTTGTCTGTTGGATGATTCTCTTGTGACGAGAGACCACTTTTTCATTGATTTTTATTTGAAAGTAGTTTTAGTCATTTATCCTTTTTGTTTTGTCATTAGTGCATTACTCTTTTTTGTCTCGGTGTCTTGCTGGGCTTGTCTTTTATACTTGCTGCAGAGGCTGAGAGTTTTAGATGACTTTTATTTCATTTTTCATTCTTTTATATTGAAAAATACAAATTAGTTGCACTCTTAGTTGCATCTTAGATATGGATTTGAGGAGGTACTTGCATTGGATTGCTTGGATGAGAGTTGTGTTTAGGCTTTCATATAGGAAGGATTGCATTGGCATTCAGAAAGGAATATATATTTATGCATCTCATGTAGTGGCATACCCTATTTTTCATTTGACAAAGATTGCACTTAGCATTGTTTTTTATGGTGTGCATATTTATTTCATTGCTGAGTCATAATGTCATTAGTTGCACGGCCATTTCCCTTTGAGTAATTATAGCCAATTAAAATCAACGCATAATTAAAATGAACTACACTCTTTTCTTTTATAGGGTGCACCAACAAGCTTAGGTTTTAGGATCTTGGAATAGTTCATTGGGAGTAAATTCTCCAAGATCACTAAACAACATGTATGTGTCTGTCCAGGTGAGTGTGTGAAATCCTTGGTATAACCAGTGTTTCTCAGGATCCTCCTCTCAAAAGGGAGTTAAGCATGAGGCAGTGTGAGCGGTTATTGATTGGGATGACCCCTAGTCATAACTGAGTAGCACCGGAGATATTTCCAGGATTGTATTCGTATCTGGGGGCTCTTTTGAGAGTTTTGCGCTTTGCTACCCTGCCCATATGGTCAATCCTGCCTGCGACTGTCCACCTGAGCATTGATTATATTGAGGTGACCTTAGTGGCCTTACCTAGGATATCGAGGGGGTACTTTGTAGGGGTTATTCTGTGGGTGTCCCGGCCAGGTTGGGGTCAGAAAGCACAGTCGCTTTACACGTTGAAGCTGAGGGCCACTATAATTGGTTACGTACCTCCACTTGTAGTGTACGGGAGTTTCGAGCCTCTCCTAGGCGAGACGTACCTGCTGCATTCAGGAGCTCACATATCCTCCTCTTGGTTTGCCTATATTTTTGCTATAGATTTTCTTAGGAGTATGCTCTTTGTGCGCTAGTTGTCCTTTGGGATCATGGTTACTTGAGTATATTTATGCTCTCTTGAGTTCGGGTCCTTTTATTTTTGGCATGCTTGGTATCCTATCACCCGTCATTGGTCCTAGTACGGACCCTGGTGTCAGACTTGGGGGCATCACATCCCCTTATCGTGCTCATAGATTTGGGAGTGGTCACATTCTGCCCTCTACTCCATTTTTGGAGGATGTTGACTCCCTTCTCTCGATCTTTACACCGGTTGTCACCCTCATGGGGGTGGTGGTGGATGCATCAACGTTGGGTCTACACCTTACTTTCATTTTTATGTCCCATCGTTCACCGTATTGTTTCCTTTGGGTGCAGTTGTCATGATCATTCCTCCCTATTTCCTATAGTTTGGATTCTTTATTGATTATTTTGGGTTGTTTTGGACTAATATGGTTGTCATGTGGGGTCCAGTTTTTGTACACTCTCTCTGAGATTTTGACCGGTTCGTGCCTAGCACAGGTATTATGTCTGAACTGGCATATAGGTTAGGGTTTCGCATCCACTTGCACTTATGCATTTCCTTATGACCATTCCATCTTAACCTTAGGTACGAACCCATTCCATGGTATCACGGAACATTCGTACTGTTGTTAGAAGTGGTACTATGTGAATGGTAGAGCTTTCCTATACATGGGTGTCCTAGTTAGCTCCCCTTTGCATTGGATACCCATGCTGTGAGTCCTCTCTTAGGTCCGAGAGTCTGTTGTATAGTATTTCCATGACATTTCGCAAGAGCCTCATACTCCTCTTGATCTTATGCTGGCCTATTTCCCTTAGGACTCCCTCATGTCAAGTTGTGAATGCATTATCATAAGCTTTTCCTGTCTTATTGAGCTTTATTCCGACTCTCCTGACATTGTGTTTCAGCCATATAGCACGAGCTTGCCTCATGTCTAGCCATGCAGAGCCATTTTTTATATCCTTCGCAGCTTGTTTCCCTTTTTACTGGGAGTGGATTTTCCTCCGAGTGTCGATATCCTCCACATGTATCCTTGCATTGAGCATAGGTATGTTCCACTGCTTGGAACTAGTTTGTTTTCCCTTATGACACTCATCTCCTCCTCGTCTGTAACTATAAATCCATTTTATTCTTTTTCAAGCTTTTTAAATAATTGAAAAAGTCCAAAAAAAATCAAAAAACCAAAAAGCCGGACAAGGAAAGATGTTATCTATGGCAGCTGTCGAGTCGTGTCACCTTAGAACATAGCACTGTATATCACATCCATTGGTTGGGTTATAGTTTGACTTTAGGAGCTGTACTTGTTTATCTGAGTTTACCTCCACCAACTAGTTAAGCTTTCAGTCCCTATGGAGCCTCTGTCGATGCCTCCTGTGTCGCAGAGATGTCCCAGTTTGTATATCGAGTCTATGCTACCTTCATTTAGTCACCATACATAGTTATGCTCTTTTTCGAAGGAAGTTAAAGCCTGAGTCGGCCATTCCTCAGTTCTCTTGACTTTGCATGTCAGCCATTCCTGGTACAGTTACTGGTCCATGCACCTTATGATCGAGTCCTTCCACATTATACAGCTTTGCTGAGTACCTTGTGTTGGATGATGGGGGATGCCTTAATGTCCTCCTTCCATCGGATTTCATCCCATCGACTTCAGATCATTTATTCTGGGATTGGAATCTAGAGTCATTTTGAGTGCCTTGAGACTTGCAGTCATTAGTGGCAGGTTCTCTCACCATCGACAGTCTTTGGGAATACATCAATGTCCCCTGATCGATGGATCCTCTCAAGTGTTTGACCTCAGCACATTTATTCACACTTGTTAGTTTGCACTCTAGTACCTTGATTCCCATTTTCATCATCGGTGGGTGATCTCGCGTCTGTTAATGGTATACATTAATGACCGGTAATCAGACGATGGACTACTATGTTCAACCTCGACACCTCTATTTTCATAGTAGGACATGTACTCGTAGCGGTTTGTGTAGAATACTTTCCAGATTGGTGGCATGTCTTATATGTTACCTCCTTGATCGTGCCAGTGTTAATGAGATTTCAGCTCTCGTGACTTGATTCTAGTATATGTGAGATATTTCCAGCCACTATGGAGATTTTGATCTGTTATATATCTTCAGCCATTATGGAGATTATGGTCCTCTGTATATCTTCATCATGGAGATTCTGATCTATGTATATTTTACATGGCGATGACCACTTATGTGATATCTTGTATCATGCCTATTCATGGCCATTGTACTCTTATGTATCCAAGACTGCTATATGTATTTGCAGTTATGTGCAGAGTTGTATTATTGTACTATGCTGATTGGGTGGTTGGTCTTCCATTTGGGATCCTTCATCACTCCACTTCTGGGATGGACTTATAATGTATTTCGGCCATCATATGACCCCTCTAACCTCACACATTAGGGGGCATCTGTTATAGCTGATTCTCCAGGTGAATCACACTTTGTATGGGCTTCCCATGTCCCGCTGCAGACTCCTTAGACCCCATGGACCATTTTTTGTCCTTTGATGTTTCCTTGACCATCCCTAAAAACATGTGAAAAATGATACACGCGACTTTTAAAACTATAAGCGTGTATATACGCGGGTTTGACCACTAAAACCGCGTACATCGGGATGTGTACAAAATCCAAATCCTTTTGGAGTTTTCCTTGACATGGATCTAACTCATTTGACTCCTGGCCTTCCATATGCCTTGAGATCACTCGGCTTTGACCTTTCATTACCCCTTTGAAAAGCTATATAAGGAACCCCTTGGTACATTGAAGGCATAAGAGAGAATTAAGAGCAAAGAAACTATAGTCCATTGTTGTCAAAACTTATGCTTGAGTCTGCATCCCTTTGTACCTTGGAGCACTATTGTGTTCTTCCCAAGCTTGCCTTTTGCTTGTGAGCTTGCTATCTAGTGATGGAGGATTGAAGTGGTGGAGGCCCAAGTGGGGGATTCAGTTTCTCTAGTTCACAGACGTGCCGACAGAGGTTGTATCTTGTAATATCTGATTTATATTAATAGAAATATATTTTCCTGTCCAATAATGTGTGTTTGAATGAATATTTTATCCATTGGATTATGTCAAATGCTTATACATTATTGATTATATATGCTAGAATAGATCTAACACCATGATATATAGAATTCTTTTATTGTTTACTTGTTGTTGAGGAAGTAATCTATCAATTCAAGCTGAAGTTGGATAGCTCAATGGGGATCCCTAGCTACTATGTATGTGACAACAGGCTTCATACAAGAGAAGTTTGAAGCTCAAGAGCTCTCAATCTCAAATGAAAAATAGACAAGAATGAGAGAATGAGCTCTCATTTTCCTTTTTATGATTTCACTTTCCCCCTCTTAGTGACTTCTCAACTTCCCTTGACGTTTCTCCTTTTAAAATTTTATAAAATGAATTTATGGAGAAATATACCTCATTCCCCCTTTATATTTAAAATTGAGCACTTTATGATTAAACTTTTATTTTCTGCTCACTTTATCATGAAGTGACTTTTATAAAGTCACTTTAGATGAGTACTCATGTCACTTTATAAAGTCCTTTTAGGATAAGTTACATTAATAATTAATTAATTCCCTTTTTCATCGCATATAGCCTACATGAACTTGATAGGATAATGAATTGCTCGTGGTGATTATTCGAAAAGGGACATCATAGTCCTCCCTTGCCGAAATTGTTTATCCTCAAGCAACTGCAAGTTGGGGTGCTACAACATTGGTTCATGCTCCCAAGTGGCATCCTCCATAGGCATATGTCTCCATCTGACCAAGTACTCACAAATGACCATGTTTCTCAATCTCCTCTCATGAGCCTCTATTATCTCTTCTGAATCTAGAATCAACTATCCCTCCTTATCCAACAGGTGTAGCTTTGTATATTTCATGACCTATTGTCCCAAAATTATCTTAAGGAAAGAGACATTAAAAATGTTGTGAATCATGGTCCCCTCCAGAAGCTCTATCTCATAAGCCACTTCTCCCACTCTCTTGGTGACCCTGTACGAACCATAGAAACGAGGCTTCAGTTTCTCTGCACCACTCCGCTTGAGTGAAGACTGATGGTAAGGCTAAATTCACAAAAACACTATGTCTCCCACCTCAAATCTATGAGTCTGTCCTATGCCTGTCCGCATATATTTTCTGTTGGTTTTGAGTCGTCTGTAAAAAAAAATTAAGCACTCGAAGGATGTCTTAGCTCTCCTAGATCCATTCCTTCTCTTTTGGATCCCTTCTATCCCCAAAATACATGTCCACAAATGAGGTGGCATCATACCCATATAATTCTCTAAATGGAAACATGTCAATTGACATGTGAAAAGTTGTATTGTAGCAATACTCACCCAAATGTAACCATACGATCCATGCCTTTTGTTTCCCTATTACATAGTTCCTCGATAAAATTCAACCCATTTGTTCACAATCTCTGCCTGTTGGTTTATCTGGGCATAATAGTTCGTGCTAGGAGTCAACTCTATGCCAACCAACATAAAGAATTCCTTTCAAAAATCCCCAATGAACCTGATATCCATGTTGTTAACAATGTTTTTAGGAAGCCCATGTAAATGGAACACCTCTCTAAAAAATGCCTCTGCCACCTGAGTTGTTTTATAAGTTGAAGAAATCATGAAAAAGTGTGTGAATTTTGTCAACCAATACACCACCATATAAATTCAATCTTAGCCTTATACTCATGGTAGACCTATGATGAAGTCCATAGATATATTATCCCACTTATGCTCTAGAATGGGTAATGGTTGTAAGAGTCCCTCTAGATGGTCATGTTCAGTTTTGTTATGTTGGCAAGTCACGCACTCCCTCGCATGCCTTAGTACATCATCCTTGAGGCCCTTCTAAGAGAACCTCTCTCTAATATGGAGGTATTTTTAAAATACCCCCGATGTCCTGCAGTAAGAGTATCATGTGTGGCCCTCAATATCTTCTCTTTAATATTGGATTCTAGTACGAAGTATATGATTTCCTTGTATAAAATGATATCATCCACTACCTTGTACCTGTCAACATGTACTAGGCCATCCAATATTTCACAAGAAAACTTATTTTTGTAGTACTCCACAAGAAGGTGGGATTTCCATTCTGCTGAGATCTCCATCAATGAGCAACCGGATAGCTTCCTAGAAAGGGCATCAACAACAACCTTTTTCTTTCCTTTTACATACTCAATATCAAAATCGTAAGCATGTATCATGCTGGCCCTTTTTTGTTGTCTTTAGTTTAATTTTTTTTGTTATGGGAAATACCTCAAACTATTGTGGTCAATCCCCACCACAAACATGCTTCCCACCATATGTTGTCTAAAATTTTCCAAGGCATGCATGATATCTAGCATCTCCTTGTCATAGATAGAATAGAGACTTCCTAGCTCTCTAATATTCTTGCTCTCAAAAGTTATTGGATGTCGATTCTACATCAATGTTTCTCTAATCCCAATGCCTGAAGCGTCACATTCCAACAAAAAAGGTTGGCTCTAATATGGCAAATGCTAAGACTAGGAAAGTACTCATCACCTCCTTGAGCTTGTTGAAATCATGTTGTGAGTCATCCGTCCATCCTAAAAATCCTTTCTTCGTAATATATGTAAGGGGTGCAACTAGCTGAGAAAATCCCTTCACAAACAGTCTGTAATACTAACGCAAACCAAAGAATCCCCATAATTCCATGAGTGACTTTGACGGGGTCCAATCTATAATAGCTTGGATCTTCTCCTAATGAACTTGAACAAATCATGCGCTGCTCACATGGCCTCATTATAGTATCTTTGTAAGCTCTAACTCACACTTGGAGGCCTTGGCATGCAAGGACTGCTCCTTCATGATGCCCAATACCTCATAGAGGTGTCTCATGGGGTCCTACCAAGTCCAACTGAAGATGAGTAGATCATCAAAGAACACCAGCAACAATTTTCTCAATTGTTTGTGAAATCTATGATTCATGCATGACTGAAAAGTAGTTGATGCATTGGTTAAACCGAATGGCATAACCAGGAACGTGTAATGCCCATAGTGGTATCAGAAAGTTGTCTTAACATCCTATTCACAAAATCTAATCTAATGATACTTGAACCAAAGGTCGATCTTTGATAAATATACTACCCCATGCAACTCATCGATCCTAGGGATAGGGTACATGTTCTTGATCATCTTTTTGTCCATGGCTCTATAATATATGCACACCTGCATTGTTCCATTCTTATTATTAACAAACACAACTAAAGATGTGAAAGGACTGGAGATGGGC
This sequence comes from Pseudotsuga menziesii, assembly GCA_001517045.1. Taxonomy (NCBI): domain Eukaryota; kingdom Viridiplantae; phylum Streptophyta; class Pinopsida; order Pinales; family Pinaceae; genus Pseudotsuga; species Pseudotsuga menziesii. The sequence continues at coordinate 321,201 of LPNX010258116.1, forward strand.
CTGATGTTCCCTATATATAGCAGCTATTTAATTTCCTTCTCAGTCTCATCTTTGAATTCCTTTAGATGTCAGTAAGGGGTGGTGATCACAGGTTTAGCTCCCTCCTGCAACTCTATGGTATGCTCAAAGTTTATGTTTGGTGGCATACCAAGTGGAATATCCCCAAACACTTTGGCATGCTTACCCTACAGGTCATGTATGTCTATGTGATGTTTCTAGTCATCATAGAAAGTATTATGGATGGTGATCAAGCACTCTATCATATGTGCTACATGGCCTAGTATGAAAAGTGCTTCCATCCTGTGGGATGATATAACTATTGCAGCCTCATTGGACATGCCCCGTAAAACTACTCTCTTGACATCGAGAGTTTTGAACCTCATCTCCAAGGTTCGATAGTCCGTTGTAATGGGTCCTAGGGTGTTGAGCCATTGTAGTCCCAAAACTACATTGATCTATGTTAGATCCACTATGTATAATTCATCCGTCATTGGTTGTGGTACCAATGGTTTCTATACCTGTGACTATTGTACCTATGGCTCTTGTACCTGTGGATGTTGTACTTATGGTTGGTTTTCATCCAATTCCTCCTCTAACTCCTCATCCTCGTCACTATATAACACCGCCTCTATGCAGTGAACCTTGCCCTTTCCCATATATCGATGTCCCAGTTGCCATGTTTCTTTGCAACTAAAGCACAATTTATTTATTTGCAGTTCATTCTGGGTTTCTTGATCCAACTTGTTATTCTCGAATCCTCCCTTGTGAAAAGGATTCTTGTCATTTCCCTTATGAGGAATGCAAGGTTTGGACGAGTACGTGTTCTTGTATGTAACATCCTCCATCTCTAGAGTGTGTGTGATTGATTCCTGTAGACTAACGGGATTGAAAGACTTGACCCAACCATGTAACACCTCAAACCATTCCTTTGTAAATAACATGATAAGCCTTGCCTCGGAAATTTCAATCACCATAACTACTAACCTCTGGAACTTTGTGATAGTGTCTAGTGTCCCTATTTTCTTGAGTTGGCCCAACTCCTTGAAATGTACCCCTAAATCCTTCTTGTAAAATCTACAGACTAGCCTATGAGTGAAGTCTAAATAAGAAACGATGTCGGCATGTCCTAGGGTGACCATTCCATGGAACAGCCCTCTCCCTCTAGATGTAAAGTGGCATACTTAATTTCTTTAGTTTCCCTCATGGTGTTGATATGGAAGTAAGTGTCTAATTTCTAGACCCAATCTCTTGTCGTGCACTTGTGGAACTATCAAAATAAGGGATATTCAATTTTCCCATCTTCCACTTCAAATCAAAGTTTCATTGCATCATGTTGTAGTCTCTAGGTTCCCTTCGGTACTTAATGTTACAGAACTCCTAAAATGACATGTTGGAATGAAAATCTATGCCCAGGTCCCTATACTCCGCTAAATAGTCTATGAAACTATATTTTGGTACCGACTTCCCCAGTTTGACCATCGATTGATCCGTCAAGAAATGTGACAGTGTTGGTATAGTATATGCCTTGCTACTAATCCCTAATTTGGTTTGTGGAGGAATTTTGGTATTGATTCCTTCTAAGTGATTCTCATTTCGACCATTTGAACACTCTACACCATTATTGTTCCTCCCCTATGTGTTTACCAATAGTTGTGTCAAAATGTCAACTAGTTGTTGTTGTCCTCTAGTCAAGTCATTTAAAATGTTGATGGTATTACCATTACATGGTGCCTCCCTGTTTTGGTCACTCCCACTGCCTCCAAACAACCCATGCTCTCTACCTCCAAGCCGATCATTTTGATCATCCATTTCTTCTCCCTCAATTTATGGCTTATATTCTTCTTCTTGTTTCAAAAATTCTTCACCATGTGATTCAATGAGTCCTTCCCTGTATTCTGATAGAAATATTCTTCTAGGCTCTCCTCTTCTTCTTCTACAAGTAACTGGATCTGTATTCTTCATATTCATAAAAACTCATAAGTAATAGGCTCTCAGAATCTATGGCTCTAATACCTCTAAGATATCCCTTAGTTAATCTAACCCCAAAATAATCTTTGATAACATACCAAATTTTAATTAAAAAATCCTTCAAACATTTGTGAACATCATTGGTATACTGTTGTGGGTAATTAACATAATTCAAAAGGAATGTAATAACACTAGTGATGAGTTCTCTGTGTATTTTGCAATTTCCCATTGCCTAAACACTACTTTGAGGACTTGTTTGTTAAATATGATATAGAATTTCCTCAACCACTGTGGTCTTGTGTTGTTGTAGGTACTCTAAGAATGTTTGCACTTGGTGGGAATGGTTTTCTTGCTTGTGTATAGTTCAATTGTTTTTGCATTACATAACAGGCATATTTTTCACATATCAAATGGGCCCATACACTTTACACTACATGTGGTGTAGTTCTACACATATAATGATCCTTGGAAACCCACAAGTGTCTACACTTTAATGCAACAGATTTATTAATCAACTTTCCTATATGTAAATATGACAATAGTGATGTAGAAGCGTCATTTCATTTTATCCTATTTAGTTTCTAGAAGTTTAGATTAGTCGAGTCTATCTAGAACTGGAGTCATTTCCTAATTAATAGTTCCAAGTATGAATGTAATAATGGCAATCATGCCAAATGATCTTTCGAATTGATGTAAATTAGTTTAGGATGGATTTACGTTTGAATTAAGTTTATATTTTAGGAGAAGAAATCCTATTTGTGTGGAACTGGTAAGATTGAATAGTCACGATAAATGTAATGATTTTAATTGAAGTTGTTGATGATAAAATAATGAAAAACAGAGTATTTGTGCTCCATGGTATTTCAAGAAAACATTTGTTCCAAATGACACCAGATATGTTACAATAGTCTTCTCTCTATGTTGATTACAATTCTATAATTATGTTAGCATAAGTAGAATCTATTGTAATTGATATTGGTAATGATCAATTGTCATAATATCTTCTTGCCACTTGGTTCAATCCTGAAGAAATAACCTATTCCCCATTACACAATCATAAGAAGTGGAGTCGGTCTTTCTACTGAGATCAAAGGACATTGATTGTTAATAGAGGTCAAAAGGTTCCAAATTGAAGTAGAGGAGATTGAGCTAATTCCTAAATGGGCATAACTCCTCATTAACGGGCATAAATATCTCTTGCTGAAATTTTTCTAATATCCTCCGTGCATTTCCCAACCCTGTGAGCATTTTTTGGCCTCCTGCGTGCATTTTCTAGCCCCTACGAGCATTTCCTAACCTCTTGCAGGAATTTCAAATTTCTTGTGGGCCTTTTCCATCCTATTGCAGACATTTTTTTTTATCTCTGGAAGGAATTTTATTTTAGTTAAGGACAATGTTTCTTTTATTTTGAAAACCAACATGCATACCATCACCAGGACTTCGTTGATACCTCTAGGGCTTTCATTAAGTGGTATCAAAGCTGTTACATAGCAGATTTGAGGTAAGTGGATCTATATTACATATGGAAGAAGGTGATTTTTTTGCATGTTCCATTAGTAGAACCAGAACAAGAGCATCAATTCAATCAGAGAAGTGATTATTTGTGTCAAATCATGGCACTTAGAGTTGGTGGAGGTCAAAGAGGAAGAAGTCCTTTAGCAAAAGCTGAGGTGATAAGACTGATGGAACATTTGGAGGCAAGACTTTATGTCTCAAAAGGTGATAGAAGAAGGGATCCTAGTGATATCAATGAAGATGAAGATCTTCATGGAAAAGAAGTAGATATAGCTCGGGATCCAATTGAGATGAGGATGTTGAGATAAGTTTTTGGATCCACCTCAAGACCCAAACCAGATAGACTAAATTATAATGGGATCTTGAATCCCAAAGAGCTCATTGATTGGATCAATGACCAAGAAACGTTCTTTGAATATGAGGAGATGTAAGATGAGAAAAAGGTGAAATTTTCTTTGACCAAGTTAAAAGGGCATGCTGCTTTATGGCGGGATGGTGTGCAGGGAAAAAGGAGGAAGAAGAATAAGCAGAAGATCAAGAATTGGACCATAATGGTTGCAAACTTAAAAGGTAAATTCTTGCCCCAAGACTATCCACTTTCATTGTTTAGGCAATTGCGAAACCTTAGGCATATGTTCATGTCTACAAATAAATATACTAAAGAATTTTATAAAGTGAATATAAGGGAAAGTTGTGTGGAGGACACTACATCGAATGTATCTAGATACATGAATGGATTAAGATTGGATATTCAAGATGAAATCAATATGTTGACCCCAACCACAGTAGAGGAAGCTTATCACCTTGCCTTGAAAGTAGAGGATAAGATTGCAAGGAAATAGTCTAATAGAGGAAATGGATTTGTTAGAGGAAGAGGACAACATTCAGGATGAGGAAAAGGAAAACCAACAGCACATAAATAATACTATAGTAGATCAAGTCATCAAGGACATCCAAAAGGTGACCAAAGAGGAGGAATATTCTCTCCTAGAGGAAGAGGTAGAGGAAGAGGAAGAGAATTAAAATGTTACAAAGTGTGGAAAACTTGGACATAGATCCTTTAAATTTCCAGAGAACATAGACATATGTCAAATAAGTTGTGTTGTTTCCCTAACAGATGAAGGGGATAATAAGGTACAAGAGATTGAGAATGTGCCTGAGACAGGTGTTATCGACCCAAATGGCACTTCTCCGTCCGAGTGCCAACAATTCATTATGTCGGTACACAAAAGGACATTTCAGGATTGAAGTTTGCGAAAACACTATAGATTGGCATGACATGAGATGCATTTACCTTTCAACCAGCTTGCTACATTATTTTTCTAAGTGTAGATTGGCGTATGTGACTATCTTAATTGAAATGCGTGTACATACACGACTATCCTTGTTGACAACTTGCGTATTGTACGTGACTATTCCCATTGCAACACGCATATAGATCTATATGCGGGTTTCCCTTAAAGAAACTCGCGTGTCATACGCGGGTTGCTAGTATCAATAGTCACGTACATCTCCATTCGACATTAAAAAATACAAATCATGATTAATGGAGATTAGTTGAGCCCTAATCATTAACCATCTCAATTGTCTCAACCTCCTCAACCTTCAAAACTACTCTATTTCCCAAAGTATAAATAGAGGCCTTGGGGAGGGCATTAATCAATCAATTTTGGAGAGCAAAGATATGCTGGTGGTATATCTTCAGAAGTCTTGGAGAAACAGAACTCGGATTCCTTTGGCTTCAGAGGAGTCCTTGTCTCAGGCATTGGGTTGTACACTTATCTCATTCACTGATTGTTAATAAAGAGAATTCTTCTTCCAACTTTGTGTTGAGTCTCTTTCATGTATTAGGGTTTGATGAATATATTTGATTAAGCACTATATATGTTGTTTATCTAACCTGTTATATATACATGCATAAGATTGTACTTGGAGAATTTTCTCTTTGCAGGTGAAGGAGGTGCATCCATGAAATATTTGGAAAGAAGTAGAGCGGAAGAAGAAAAAGCTTGGATCAACCGTCGTTAATCAGGTGAGTCCAATATTTCTTCCTATTTCCCTTCTGTACTTAGCTAAAGCTAATTGTCTGCAAGTTTTAGAATTAAGTTGGTAACCCCAAACCCTAGGTTATAAGGGTGTTTATTCCTGAACAACAGAACTGGAGACTCCGCTGGGGAGCCCAGACTGCTGTGGGTTAACTCTGTAGATCTGTACCCAGTATTTGCTTTGATTCAGTGTGTGGTGTCTTGTCTTGGTTCATACTTCCAGTGGTGTTTGAAGACCTTTGTATTTTTTCTCTTTTTTGAAAAATTTAACTCATGTACACAGGTTTCTCTATTACACAGTCGCGTACAGAGGTCTGTGTACACAGGTTGCTCTATTGCATAGTTGCGTACAGTATGCAAGTTGCTCTTGTACACAGTCACGTACAAGCCTGAGCAACAAAATTTTGGGGTTAGGGTTTTCTTGTCCCTGTCCCTCTGTAGATTTTGTTTTGCTTAGTGCTCTTTAATTTTAACATTGCACTATAAGTTTGATGACCCTGTTAGCCATGCTTTGTGCTTCCTAGTAAGCCCTTGAGTTTTTATTGTTTGGATTGTCTTTCTGTTAGCAACTTGAAGTGGATTTTCCTGTTGGGTGAGAGGTTCAAGTGTTGGTTGTCTGAATCAGTGATCAGGGTTCTAGACACCGTTTTATCCTTTTCTATCTCTAGATAGGTTTGGTTTGTCACTTGCCTTTGTTTGATTTCAGTGATCTCCATTCATTGTGTCTTCGCAAGCTAGGTTTTTCCAAGTCTTCCTTAGGTGGTTGATCTTTGGTTTTATGAATCTGCTTTGCTTCATTTTGCTTACTTTATATAGTTAATTTATTCAAGCATACTCAAGAATAGTGCATTTAGGTGCATAGTAGTTTTTGAGGAATTTGAAAAGGGAAAAGAAAACATTAAAAACTTTTGCATTTGATTTGCATAGAGTAGTTTTATTTTCAGTTTTTAAATAAAATCTCAAAATTTGCAAAAATATAGTCTTAGTTTTCTCTTTATTAGTTGCATTTTCATCAGTTTAAATTTACAAAAAAAGAAAAGAGAAGCTTGTTTTAAGTAGTGATCATTTGCTTTGAAATTGATTTATACACCTGTTATTTTTACATTTTTTATCGAGTCAATAACATCATAGTCTTTCACTCCACTTGCCTTCTGAGTAAAAAATAGCCCTTAAAATGAACACTATAATTAAAATTTATTAGTACTTTTTTGTTTTATAGGGCCATACACCTACTATATTAGTCTAGACTTGTGGGATAGGATGTGTAAACTTCCTATAAGTATTTAAATTCAGACATAGTGGACCAATCGATAGGTAAATCCTTCTCTTTATCGATAGTATCTGGGAAGTTCCTCCCAAACGGGAGTCAAGCACGAGGCCGTGTGGAGGCATTGGACTGAGGAGATAATCCTTCGATTCCTTGTCAAAATGTAAACAAAGTTTTGTACGCATCTGGGGATTCTGTCCTAGACAGAGTTTCGAGCTCAGCTACCCTGCCCATGTGTATGAATCAAGCTTGCGACTCTTCCCCCAGACTGTTGGTATAGTTAAGCTAGCCTCTAGTCTCTTGACTCTAGGGTTCATGCACAGGTAAACCGAAAGGTTATTTCTGGTTCACCTTGGACAGGCTTGGAAGGTAACCCTTGTTGAAAGTGTAGGAGGGTGGTGGTTGATTCCTCTGCTTGTGCCTAAGAACCTCTTCAAGGACACCAAGAAAATGTCTTTCAGCTTTCTTCAGGAAAGCATATCTTTTACCCTTTTTGAATTTTGAGACTTTAGGAATTTTCATAGTGATTACTCTGTGGTTTGTCTATGTTTAGCCGAACTTAGGGTTTGAAAAGTCAAATTTACAATCGTGGAAGACCAACCTATCAGAAGGTCACGAAGGTTGCAAAACCTTCCTCCTCTTATCACATTGGAACCTCCACCTCCTCCTCAAAGGAGAAGATTGGACACAGATGGTTCATTTGAACCGATAGGAGTCGGTGAAGTTTCGGGTGAACCAGAACTTAGGGAAAAATTTCTTATTTTAAACACAGTTGAGATAGAAGACTTGTAGGATAACGAGTTTGCAAGGAATTGTAATACACCTCTAACTGATTTAAATGATCCTGTGATCATTCAGGTTCATCCTTTTGATCCACCCGTGATTGGTGTCCTTGTGGGAAGGATAATGTCTATTGCAAGAGAAAGTTCTTTTATCTTCACCTCAGCTGCTCCGGCTGAAGGGGTGCCACGTCCCCCAGTTAGTACCCCTAGAACAAACATACCTACTACCCCCTTAAATCCAGCGAACCGAGTGGTTCAACCACAGGCTCCCACAAGTCTAGCAGGTGCTTCTAGTGGAATGGTCACTGGGATTCATAGTGTACCTATTGTACCTACCTCCTTCGCACACACTGCTCATAGTGGTCCTACAAGATCCTTGGCTTTTGTCCAAGGATTTCCTTGGAATGGGGGGCACATTCCCCCATCCACTCCATACGTAGGCCCTACACCCTCTTATGTAGGGGTGCAGTTTGGGAACACCAACCCTTATGGTCAAGGTTTCCAAACCCTGGTTTCTAGTCTGTTCACGAGCTCTCCCTTTTTTCTTTTTAGCGGGAGGATACCTGCTCCTGTATTTCAAACCCCAGTTTCGATTGGGGTAGCCAGAACCTCTGATACTGCACCTTACACTAACAATCCTATGGCTTATGGATGGAACCATTTTCAAAGAAACCCATCCACTTCACAACCGGCAGCAAGGGGCGACCCCACCTTCACATATGGGAGGTCCCTCTAATCCCCAAACTGGTACTTTTAGTGCTCTGGTTAGACCTAAGCTTCCTTTCCCGGCAACGTTAAACTTTCCAGATTTGTCTAAACTAATGAATGACCCGGTGAGGCATGATCCCTCCTAGCTACCTGTACCTACCAAGTTTCCTTTGGACATCCCAAAATTCGAAGGAAAAGTTGGTGAAGATCCTGGGGCTCATGCCACCACTTTTCATTTATGGTGCTCTTCCAACTCACTGAATGAAGATTCAGTTCGGTTGAGGCTATTTCAAAGAAACTTGATGAGTACTGCAACAAAATGGTACGTTGAGTTGCCTTTTGCTGCGTTTAGTAGTTTTTGGGACTTGGCTAATGCTTTCCTTAGTCACATCCAGCTTCCTGTCTAACATGATTTCAGAACGGACTTGTTGTCTACTTTTCGACAAAACAAGGCCACCCACATCTTGGACCACATCCAAGAGTGGAGGAGGCAGAAGAGCCTTATTAAAGCCACTATTCCTCTTGAGTTCTTGCTAGAATGGTTCCTTAAATCCCTATTTCCTTATATATCTAAGGACGTATCTACTTCAGGAGTGACGAACGATATCTACTTCAGGAGTGACGAACAAGGAAGAAGATATCCTTAGGGCCCAACAACTTGACTTGATTTATTCTTAGTCTGGGATCTTATACGATATTATCCTTGAGGACCGATGCCAACACACGATGCAGAGAAACCTAAGCTTGGACCTTATGCTGATGGTGTGGTTGGTTCCGTGAATTCTCCCACTGTAGTATCTTTGGCCAAACAGCTCCATCAGCTGTCCATCAAACATTCTACAGCGAAGGCAGCAAAGTCTACCCCCTCACCCCAAAATGCAAATGTTTTTGCACAGACTTCTCAGAAGGGAAATCAATAGCCCAGTGGGAAAAAGAAGAGAGAAAAGAAAGGGGAGGGAAATCAAAACAAGCAGAAACCCGCAAATAATGCAGATGGGGGTAAGAAAGAAAAAAATAAGGTGAAATTCCCATGTAAGTTGTGCCATGAAGATCACCTCACCCATATTTGTCCCCTTATGGAACAAGCTCAGAAGCTGTTAAAATATCAACAACCGGCTGTCCTAAAGGATCTATTTCCCCAAGGACAAAATTCTGCTTCAGCTTCGAATGCAGCAGGGGGCACCCCAAATGCCCCTAACCCCAATTATATCAACATGGTTCGATCTCAAACTTTACTATAGACCAGGAATAAGAAATATGAAAAAGAGACCTCGCAGAAGGGTTAAGTCTATAGGTGAAACTTCTAACCCTCTCACGATCAAGAAACCTGCCGAAATTATGCCCAAGATACCGAAAGGTGTCTTTAAGAAGACCTTGCATAATCCTAATGCTAGGGATGCATCCAACTACTTCGTAGTTGAAGACTTATCCCAGACACCTTGTGCAATTTCAGCTTTAGAGGTGTTAAAGAGTTGTCTCACCCAACGGGATCCACTCTTAGCAGCCTTAGGCAGTATGGACTCATCAAGTCTCATGGCAAAATTTCACTTGTCTGGTGTGAAAATTCGCCTACCTTACCATGTATCCTTATCGATAGATGTCATCCATGGTGGAAATACCATTGGAAGGGCAGTTTTCAATGAGGGTGATTCTACATATGTTATGTCCTTGTCATGTTGGAAAGCTCTTGGATCCCCAGAGCTCGTCCCGTCAAACACCCTGCTTACTGCTTTCGACGGAAGGTCATTTCGTCTACATGGTATCCTACCATCTTTTGAAATTAAGCAAGTAGGGAAAGTGGTGTCTGTTGAGGTGGAGGTGATTGATGCACCTTTGGACTATAATTTTCTCTTGGGAAGAAGCTGAACTTATGCCATGTCTAGTATTGCATCAGTCGTCTTTCGGGTGGTAGTGTTTCCACACAAAGGGAAGTTGGTTACTGTTGACCAACTCTATTTTACTCGAAAAGGCCGCATGGAATCTAATGAGTCCATTGTACCATTGGTTGATTAGGCCAAACCTATTGGAGAGAGCTTAGGAGCTGGAATGTACGCATCATTGATGGGAACATTTGATCTTCCAGCTCCAATTAATTATATAGGTTCTACTAGTATGGGGAAGTCCATAGCCATGGTTGTTGATAGGACTGATCCTTGGGTTCTCCCTACCCACCATGAACCTGAAGTGCCCTTATCTGCAGTGGAAGTATCCTATCAAGCTATCACCCAAACCACTGTTAATCCCATTTCAGTCCCCCTCTCAGTCCCAGAGGAACTGGAAGAAGTCTATTTGCATGCTTGGGCAGAAAACTCTTTGCATTCTACAGATTGCTTAGATATGGTTTTACCTTCGGATGAAGCCATTTTGGAATCCATTTGTGGAAAAGATAAGATCTATGAAGATCTTCACCATCAATCCTATTTTCTTCCAGAGTTAAGCAAGACAGAGAATCAAGAATTTCATATGAGACTAGTAGACGATGTTGATATGCCCATTAATCCCTTACCAAGGGAAGGAGTGTTTGCTAAGGGGAATATGGCAAATATTTCTACTACCATCCCTATAAACATCTCTGTAAATTCTGACATTGTAGAAAATATACATATCGGCGCAAACTGCTCTCCTGAGGAGATTGCCATTTATACCGCCTTGTTTATGGAATTCCACGACGTTTTTTCTTGGTCATATGAGGAGATGTCAGGCATTGATCCATTTATAGTCGAGCACGAGATCCGAACATACCCTGATGCTAAACCTGTTCGACAAAATTTGAGACCTGTTAACCCACGTAAAGCGACGGCAGTGAAGGATGAAGTGGAAAAACTACTGAAAGCCGGTTTTATTTACCCCATAGCTTTGACGAAATGGGTATTCAACCCTGTTCCTGTTGATAAGAAGCAAGGGACCATACATGTCTATACTGACTTTAGAGATTTAAACAAAGCCTGTCCTAAGGACAATTATCCCACACCATTTATAGATCAAATTATTGATGCTTGCGCGGGAAGTGAAGTCTTTTCGTTTATGGATGGTTTCTCTGGATATAATCAAATTCAAATAAAACTGAAAGACCGACATAAAAATGCTTTCATTTGTCCTTGGGGTACCTTCGTGTACAAGAAAATTCCCTTTGGATTGAAAAGTGTTGGGGCTACCTTTCAACGGGCAATGAATTTTTCCTTTCATGATATTAAAGCCATTGTCGAACCCTACCTTGATGATCTACCTGCACCTTCTTGTAAGAGGATTGACCATCTAGATCACTTGTGTTTGATATTTGAACGATGCAGATACTATAAAATCCAGTTGAATCCCCACAAGTGTGTGTTTTGTTTCAAGTCAGGGAGACTGCTCGGATTCATTGTTTCTAATAGAGGCATTCAGGTGGATCCGTTAAAAGTTGAGGCCATTGTAAATCTTCCTCCTCCTCGTTCTACCAAGAAACTTTAGAGCCTGTAGGGAAAGTCCATTTTTCTTCGACATTTCATTGTAAACTATGCCAAGATTACTAAGGGTTTCATGCGCTTGCTAAAACAAGACACCTCATTTGTATGGGATGAAACTGCACAACTCGCATTCGAGGCATTGAAAAAAGATTTGTTGTCGGCACCATTATTGCATTCGCCAGATTACTCTAGGGATTTTATATTGTATCTGGTTGCGTCTGAGTCAACCATCGGGGTAGTCCTAGTCCAGGAGGATGATAAGCTCCAAGAGCATGTTGTTTACTATCTTAGCCGTGCATTAGCTGGATCTGAACTCAGGTACTCCCAAATCGAGAAATTGGCCTTAGCAGTTGTTTATGTTGTTCAGAGGTTATGTCACTACATCTTACTAAGGACTACAACGACAGTGGAAGATGTTAATACTTTTCAATATGTTTTGTCTCGATGGATATTTGGGGGCAAATTCAACAAATGGATAGTCATTCTCCAAGATTTTAACTTGGATTTTCAATCCGCCAAATCTAAAAAATCCTTAGTTTTTGCCGAGCTTATTGCAGAATTTCCAGTAAATGAAGATGTAGCTATTGAAGAAGACTCATTCCCAGATGAGCACATTTTTTTTATTTCCACCTCTGATCCCTGGTATGGAGATATACTTATCTATCTCTAGACTTTGAAGTATCCTGCAGCTTTCTCATGGGAAGAACGACGTAAACTACGCCTACATGCCAAGAACTACCTCATCATCAAAGATACTTTATACCGTAGAGGGGTAGATTCTGTTTTGCGTCAATGGCTTACCCAGAAGGAAGTGGAGATTGTCCTGAATGATGCCCATAGTGGAGCATGTGGGGGTCATTTATCTGGGTTAGCAACGGCCCAGAAGATATTACATGCCAGTTATTTCTGGCCAACGGTCTTTAAATATTGTGTGGAAGCAGTGAAGTGATGTCATCCTTGTCAGCTTTACACTAGGAAAATACGGTCACATCCCACTCCGTTATTTCCCGTCATCTCAGTGGGCCCATTCATGAAGTGGGGGATTGATTACATGACATGTAACCCAACCTCAGCTGGGGAACACAAATATATCATTGTCACTGTGGACTATTTTACGAAATGGGCAGAGGCAATTCCCACCTTTAAAGATGATGGGGAAACTGTAGCTTTCTTCATGTTCAATCAAATTATAGCATGATTCGGTATACCCAAGGTGATTGTAACTGACCATGGCAGCCATTTTCAAAATAGCGTGATGACTGAACTGACCACTATGCTAGGATTTAGACAAGAACATTCATCTTCGTTCTATCCTCAAGCACATGGTCAAGTCGAGTCTGTTAATAAAACTTTGAAGACTATCCTCAAACGTACTATTAACATAGCCCATTCCAACTGACATATCATGTTCTATCCTGTGCTTTGGGCATATCGGACTAATGTAAAAACTGCTACGAGGTTTTCGCCTTTCCAACTCATCCATGGAGTGGAAGTTGTTACCTCGATTGAATGTGAAATGTTGTCTTTAAGAATTGTTATTCATGTGTTACCTGATACGACTGAGCTTGAAGAATGTCTATTACATTTAGAACACCTTGATGAATAGCGTAGAGATGCGCTAACAGAAAACCAAGCTCATAAAAATAGGGTCAAAAGTCAATATGATAAATCGGTCAAGCCTCGAATTTTCTCTGAGGGAGAACTTGTTTTTCTCTGGGACCAAGACAAAAAACCCCTAGGGGTAGGAAAATTCAAGTCTATGTAGTTAGGACCTTATATCGTGTCGAAAGTGTTAAAGAAGGGTGCATATGAATTGATAGATTTCGATGGGAATAAGCTGGCTGATCCTAGAAATGGGCTCTACTTGAAAAAGTACTATGCTTAGGCTTAGCACTTTTTCTTGTATTTTATTGCATGTATTTTTATGTATACTAGTTCGTCGGTTTGTGTTTTTTATACCATCTGCTGGTTGTTTTAGATGTCTTCCGAGAGGTTCATAGGTTTCGCTGATGGCGCCAGTCGCCACACTTGTAATTTAGCTTCGGCTGCATGGGTCATTTATTCTCCCTCAGGATAGTTAGTTGCCTCAGGAGACGCTTGCTTAGGTCCTGCTTCCAATAATGTGGCTGAATATAGAGTAGTCATTGAGCTTCTATGGGATGCTTCATCACATGGTATCACTCAGCTGGAAGTCCGGCTGGACTCTCAACTGGTGGTTTCCTAGCTCAATCGGGCTTATCAGGTGCGGAACCCTATTTTATGCGTTAGTTTATGCAAGTTAGGTTATTGGAAAGACATTTTGATTTCATTACATTCAATCACATTCCAAGGAATCAAAATTCATTAACTGATGCATACGCTAATTACATCTTGGATTGGCATTTATCACATCTCACATAAAAAGTATACAACAAACACATAAAAAACATTTGTAAATAAATCGGCAAATATATATATATGTGTGTGTGTGTGTGTGAATATCTGTCTACATAGATAGTTTGAGTCTCTGATCCTTAGATCCAGTCATAACTGTATAATATACAAAAATATACAAAATATGGATCTAAGTCCATCAAAATGCCCCTAAGTCTAAGCTTGACCACCTTTGTCACTTGGACCACCCTGGTCCCCTCGGTCACCCTATACCCTAGCTTCTTCAGCCTCTTCAGCTTTAGTAGCCTCAACAACATCTATATATACCAGTACTGCTCTGGCTACCCGCCTCAAAAGGCGTATCCAGACAGGTGGTACACCAACCATGAACTCCTGCATGATGGCTGGGATGTGCTCAATCCATAGAGTAGGTTATCTAGGTAAGCCTAGCCAGCTTCCCCTCGAGAACCCTAATCAAGCCCTGGTCTTATCCCAAGCCAAGACGCACATACATGCGTGGATGCCCTTCAAGGTGGACTAGTCCAATATCTGCATTTTGACATTTTAATAGGATCAGAACTCTTATACATATGTATATATCTCTATATTTAAAATTCATAAAAATTTTAAAATTTTGAAAATAAAAATTACCTAACTCTGACCATGTTCCTCCTGGAGGGAGGACGATATCAGCAACACCACGAAAATCCATCCCAGCATATGGAAACTGCTCCAAAGCTGGCAACTGTCACTCCCACCAAAAGTAGAAGTCATCATCATAGACACTCTACACAGATCCACCACCTCCCTGGCAAAGAAAAATATCACCCCACCTGCTCAACCTAGGCTGACGAGGAGAACGAGCTGGTAATGGCACTGCAAGACTCAATCCCGGCACACTCTCAAAGAATAAGGCTACTAGTCTGCTGGAATACCCAAAAAATTTCCTCCTGCCTCTTTTGCAGTCAGAGATTTTTTTTCTCATAATCAGGATCACTCCCGAGCACCAGTCATATAGGGCTCCCTGCATACAATCTACTGCTAGTCTCATCTGGTTCCGAGTTGCAAGGTGGAGTGATGATGACCCTGCAACCCTCACTGTAGTACTTGTCAACACCTGCAAAGGAAGGTCACGTATGTGAACAATAGGTATGCATCTGACCCGCTTTTGTGTGCCTAGCGCGCAGTATATATCAATATAGTTCTGTACACTTAGAGGATCACCGCCTCTGCCGGTGCCTTCCAAGTTTACCGGAGCTCCCCATCGTGATAGACCAGCAATGAAATAGACATCCTCAGAAGTAATCTCCAAGGACTCACCTTGAAGGTCAAACATGCCCAAATCATGATCCCAATAATTTATCAGGAACTCTAAGAGGAGAACATTGGCCCGCATAGGTGAAGTACAGAAAAACTTCAATAACCCACTTTGACATAAAACATTCATGGTGGGGGCATCTTGAAGAGATTATTGGTCCATGTCTTCATGTTCTCACTCCCTCCACTCAAGCACCATCTTTCAACCTAATAAACAAGCAATTTCAAACCTTAGTTTCATATAAAATTTTGGAATTTTGACCCTACATATTCTTTTTTCCACCTCACGCAGCATACGTGACTGTCTTTTCAGGTAGATCACATACTGTACACGACTGTCCTTTGGGAAACCCGCGTACAGAACACGTGTACGCAAATTTTAACATATCAAACCCGCGTATACAACGTTGCTTTTTGAAGGTGCCTAAAAATATGAAATTCGGGCTCAATTTTAATAATTGCTTGGATCAAAAGAAAGAGCAAGGAGTGTAGTCTTACCTGACACTTGCGGTTTTGGAAATGGTCCACCGGATTGTCCACACCGAGCAATTGAAGGTAGAAGTATAAACTTGTCTTCTATGGTTAAAAATCGAAATGGTGAGTTTTTATTTATGTTTTGAACTATTTATAGAAAATTTATTTTTCAAGTGGGTTTTTTCCCTATAGTTCATAATTTATAAAACTAATACCATATTTTCTTTTCCATGCGACAGGTCTATCATCATTTTTAAGGTGTTTTTGCTCATATAGGATGGTTTTTCATCATTTCACATGCATTCTGCATTTATAACTACTCCATCTTAAACCTAGCATTAACATTTTGACCACAGAATATGGTATTTTTAACCATTAGTTCCTTGTCTTTACCATTGTTCTTCCGTGGATAGGACCTTCCTCTTATGAGTATCCTCATTTAGAACCTATTTATTGTCTTTTAATACTCATATTGCAGCTATCATTGGTCCAAGGGAATCTTTTTAGCTATTTTTCACACCAAATTGAGCCTCATTTGGTCTCTTTTTAGAAGCTATTCCTTTGTAGGACTCCCTGCCCTTATGGATTTTCTTTAGGCCCAGGTCTAACTCCTTAAAACAGACTTGACTACCGAGTAAACTTGTCCATTCAAGCTCGTTAAGAATACGTGAATGGGCATCCACATTGGTGGTAGGTTATCTCTTTCTCGGACCATGTGGAATAATACAAGAAAGGATCACTCTCTTTTCTTCAGAATTCAGAAGAGTATTCTTAGGTACAGGTTTATCACTTTTTCGGACCTAAGGGACTAAAATTACGGAAAAGGAACTCCCGGTATGAGCTTAGTTTTCTCTTTTTCTTGCTGTGGACCTAAACATGAAAAAGATTCTAAGTGTACTTTGTGTCTTTGTCATGCTCATTAAACACCAAGAACAAAGCATCGAGTTTATTGTTGTAAGCCCCATTTCTCGTACTCAAATGGATCTTTTCAAGTGATCTTGCTTTCCTTCACACTCGTAAAACTCAAGCTATATGTTTATCTTGAAGGAGCATTGGGTAGGTGGTAATTTAACCTTTTTCGTACCTCCCTGACTAAGTACGAAAAAAGGTTCACCTTTTCTTCTACGGAAGTTAAGAGAGTTCTTATGGGGTATGTTTTATACTTTTTCGGCCTCAAGAGACTAAATTGGACAAAAAAGGACCCCCCTGGAGTCTTCTTTGGAATTTTCAAACTCTCTAAATATGAAAATACCGAGTGAGCATGTACTAGTTTGGGCTCATAAAATCCACGAATCAGTGACACTATCAAGCATTATTCCCTCTTCTCTTCAAGCTTTTTAAAAAATGAAGAGAGATCCGAGTTGACTTTCCTGGACTTGTTAAAATTTAACAGGGAAGGTAAGGAAGAAGTTTTCTTTTGGTTCTCAGTTAGTGGCAGCATGTCATCCTTGAACAAAGCACTCTTTGTTTTTTTCGATACTCATGTCTCAGTGTTCACTTTCAGTTCAACTATTACTTCGAGTTTCTTACTCCTCCTCTTGTCAATTCTACCTGGGGAATTTGATCATGTGTCCTACATGACATATAGGTTTTGTTGTTCTATTTGTAAAGTTTGAAAAGCTGCCTTGGGTCATCTCTATGTCATGCTCATTGTTCAAGGACTTAACCCTGTGCCTGATCTTTATCCTAATTCCATCATTGTCGTATCTATTACCACTTATGTTTCCCTTCCTTTACCCAGTTCCTAGTCACTCTTGTGATCCGTTGGAGGATGTATTGCCTTCCTTATCATAGTATGGTTCTGCATCAGCACTTCCTGATGACGAAGAACTAGATTTTTGACGATCGTACCTCAGGATTCACTTTCATTATTGGTGAATCCCTTTGCTTCAGTTGTCGATTATCACCTATTGATTGAAAATTTGTTGAATCCACTCCATGTTCGACTTCAATAACATCTATTCACATGGCTTGGATTGTACTGGTTCTTTGGGATTGTTTATGAAGATCTTAGTTTCACATTCATGGACTAAGTTGCGCAAGATTATGTTATGGTTATTTACACAGCTTCCAGATCTTTCAAGACTCATCATTATTGTATACTGTGGCTTTGATCCACCTTTGTAATATACGTGGTCTTGTACCCGTATTATATGATGTACTCAAATATTGTAAAGGAGCTAGTGTTCCAGTATATTGAACATAGCATTCTCAAATATGACTTTGTATATGACATTATTATGTATTTGTTTTAGGTACTACCTCTTCTCCATTGGACTTCTGAGTTCTTCAAAGATAATGATTATAATGTATTTCGGCCATCAATTCCCTCTGACCTCACACATTAGGGGGCATCTGTTATCGACCCAAATGGCACTTCTCCATCCGAGTGCCAACAATTCATTATGTTGGTACACAAAAGGACATTTCATGATTGAAGTTTGCCAAAACACTATATATGGGCATGACATGAGATGCATTTTCCTTTCAACTAGCTTGCTACATTATTTTTCTAAGTGTAGATTGGCATACGCAACTATCTTCATTGAAACTCGTGTACATACATGACTATCCTCGTTGACAACTCACGTACTATACGCGACTATTCCCATTGCAACCCGCGTACAGATCTATACGTGGGTTTCCCTTAAAGTAATTCACGTGTCATACGCGGGTTGCCGGTATCAATAGTGGTGTACATCTCCATTCGAAATTAAAAAATATAAATCACGATTAATGGAGATTAGTTGAGCCCTAATCATTAACCATCTCAACTGTCTCAACCTCCTCAACCTTCAAAACTACTCTATTTCCCAAAGTATAAATAGAGGCCTTGGGGAGGGCATTAATCAATCAATTTTGGAGAGAAAAGTTATGCTGGTGGTATATCTTTAGAAGTCTTAGAGTAGCAGAACTCAGAGTCCTTTGGTTGTAGAAGAGTTCTTGTTTCAGGTGTTGGGTTGTACACTTATCTCATTCATTCATTGTTAATAAAGAGAATTATTCTTCCAACTTTGTGTTGAGTCTCTTTCATGTATTAGGGTTTGATGAATATGTTTGATTAAGCACTATATATGTTGTTTATATAACCTGTTATATA
Organism: Pseudotsuga menziesii; assembly: GCA_001517045.1. Classification (NCBI taxonomy): domain Eukaryota; kingdom Viridiplantae; phylum Streptophyta; class Pinopsida; order Pinales; family Pinaceae; genus Pseudotsuga; species Pseudotsuga menziesii. Next base: position 340,196 of record LPNX010258116.1, read on the forward strand.
TACATGCATAAGATTGTACTTGGAGAATTCACTCTTTGCAGGTGAAGGAGGTGCATCCCTGAAAGCTTTGGAGAGAAGCAGAGTGGAAGAAGATAAAGCTTGGATCAACTGTCGGTAATCGGGTGAGTCCAATATTTCTTCCTATTTCCCTTTTGTACTTAGCTAAAGCTAATTGTCTGCAAGTTTTAGAAGTAAGTTGGTAACCCCAGACCCTAGGTTATTAGGGTGTTTATTCCTGAACAATAGCAGGTGAGTCTCTATTGTTGAAGAATGCCTTGCTAAAGAATGAAAAATAAGTTTATGAACCAGGTCAAAGGAAATATTTGTTTAGAACCACATGTAAGGTCAAAGGAAAGTGTTTTAAGGTAGTGATTTATAGTAGAAGTACAAACAACTTGGTGTCTACAGAAATGGTGGAGAAGTTGAATCTGAAGATAGTAAAATATCAAACACATTATAAAGTATAGTGGCTTTAAAAGGGACATCAACTATTGGTAAATGAGGAATGCAAAGTATATTTGCATTTGGGTAGATACAAAAACAAGATTCTTTGTGATGCCATTTCAATGGATGTATGTCATGTATTATTAGGTAGACCTTGGCAATATGACAGGAATGCCACACATGAAGGAAAGAAGAACATGTACAAGTTTCATAACAATTGGATAAATCACACATTGGTACCATTACAAGAAAAAGGAAGAGATGGAAGCAATGATCCAAAATCCTTATTGTTGAGTAGTAAGGAAATTCTACAACAAGTTGAGGATAATGAGGTAAATTTTGCTTTGATTTGGCAGAGGTAGTGTTTATAGCAACTAAAAAAATTTATTTTACCATTGAAATTCAAGATATTTTAAATGAATATCATGAAATTGTTGTGGATGACTTGTCAAATAAGTGGAAGTATCGGTCATCACAATGATCTTATACCTGGATCAAGTCTACCTACTAAGCCTACATATAGGATGACCCCTCATGAAAATGAAGAAAGAAGGAAGTAAGTGCAGGAGATGCTAGACAAAGGATTGATTAGAGAAAGCCTTAGTCCCTATGTTGTACCAATAATACTAAGTCCAAAGAAAGATGGTGGTTGGAGGATGTGTATAGATTCAAGAGCTATAAACAACATCACAATCTGGTATAGATTTCCTTTACCTTGTATTGATGATCTAATGGATTTCCTTAGCGGTGATAAATTCTTTTCCAAATTGGATTTGAAGAGTGGATATCATCAAATTATAATTAGAGAGGGAGATGAATCGAATACAACATCAAGACCAATGATGGCTTGTATGAATGGCAAGTAATGTCATTTGGACTGTCAAATGCACCTCATACCTTTATGAGATTGATGAATGAAGTGTTAAAGGAATTCATTAGAAAATTTGTGATAGTATATTTAGACGATATCTTGATATATAGCTAGTTTAAGGAAGAGCACCTGAGACATTTGAAGTATGTCATGGAGAAATTGCAACAGGAAAATTTGTTAATCAACTTGAATAAATGTTCATTTTTGAAATTTGAACCGGTTTACTTAGGTTTTGTTATCTCTGAAGATGGATTGAAATTGATCCTAATAAGGTAAACGAAATCCAAGAGTGGTATTCTCCTAGGAATATCTTTGAGGTAAGAAGTTTTCATGGGTTGACAAGTTTCTATTGGAAAGTTATTAGAAACTTTAGCAAGATAAGTGCTCCAATCATTGAGACAATTAAAAAAGGATAAACAACCATTTAAATGGACTGTTGAAGCTGAAAGTAATTTTCAACTTCTGAGAATAAAAGATCACAAAGCAACCCATCTTAATCTTGCCAGACTTTCAAAAACCTTTTCAAGTAAAGTCTGATGCTAGTGGAGAAGTTATAGGAGAAGCCTTGAGTCAGGAGGAGAAACCCATAGCTTATTTAAGTGAAAAATTAAATGAAGCAATGAAGAAATATTCAACCTATGACAAGGAATTTTATGTTGTAGTTCAGGCACTCAAAAAGTGGAGGCATTATTTGTTTTCTAGGGAGTTTTTTTGTATTCAGATAACCATTCCTTGCAATATATAATGCAACAATCAAAATTAAACCAAAAACATGCTAAATGAGTTTAGTATATACATAATTTTACTTTTTGTGTTAAAGCATGTCATTGGTCAAGCCAACAAGATTGCAAATGCTTTGAGTAAAAGGACTTTGATAATGCAAGAGATTCATATCCAAGTGATGGTATTTGAATTCATGAAACAATTGTATGAAAATTATGCATAATTAAAAGAATATTTTGAAGTTTGTAAGAATCCAGTAGCAAGATACATAATCCCATGGTTGGAATATATGTTGCAGGATGGCTCATTCTTCAGAAATAGTCATCTATGTATACCTAGATGTTAATGAGAGATAACTTAGTCAAACAAAAGCATAGTGGAGGACTAAGTGGACATGATAAAACTTATGAACAATTAAAGCATTTTTACTTTTGGAAAAAGATGAGGACTAATGTTTAGAAGTATGTGAACAATTGTAGAATTTTCCAACATGCAAAAGGAAAGAGCCAAAACACGGGGTTATACACTCCAGTTTCAATGCCTAGTAGGCCGTGGGATGTAGTGAGTATGGATTTTGTACTTGGTTTTCCAAAGACACAAAGAGGTAATGATTCAGTTTTTGTAGTGGTTAATATATTTTCCAAAATGGATAATTGTTTTCCTTGTTTTAAGACTAGTGATGCTACTCACATAGCTAATATGTTATTTAAAGAAGTTGTAACACTACATGGGATACCCAAAATTATTGTATTAGGCGGATATACTAAATTATTGGGACACTTTTGGAAAACCTTATGGATGAAACTTGGAACAGACTTTAACTTTAGCTTAGCAATGAGCATATCACCCTCAAACTAAGGTGGTAAATAAGAGTCTAGGTAATATTTTGAGTAGTTTGCTTGGAGAACATCTTAAACAATGGGATCGAGTACTTGCTCAGGCAGAGTTTGCATATAATGATTCTCCGAATAGAAGCACAAACCATATTCCATTTCAAATTTTCTATGGAATGCATCCAAGAGGAATATATGAACTCATAAATTTAGGAAAAGTTGAAGTAAGGAGTGCAGATGGGGAAGAGTTTTCTACATCCATGCATTAAATTCATGAATAGTTGAAATAGAAGTTACAAGAAAGTAGCCTCAAATATAAAAATAGAGCATATTTGAAGAGAAGGGAGTGAAGTTTTGAGGTTGAAGAATTGGTATTGCTACATCTGAGGGCAGAGAGGTTTCCAAAAGGGGAATGCAATAAACTGAAATTTTAGAAAAATGGACCTTGTAAATTCCTCAGAAATTTTTTAAATAATGCTTATGAAATTGAGTTTCCAACAAGGATAGGCATCTCTCCAATTTTAAATGTAGCATACTTGTAAATTCACGCAAGTGAAACTGGGGGGATAGTCGCAAGCCTGGTTCATACGCATGGGCAGGGTATCAAATCCTAAAACCCTATCTAAGACAAAATCCCCAGATGCGCAAAAACCTTGGTCTACGCTTTGACAAGGAATCAGAGGGTTATCTCCTCAGTTCAAGTCTCCATGCAGCCTCATGCTTAACTCCCGTTTGAGAGGAGCTTCCCAGATACAATCAACATATAAGAGGATTTACCTAGTGATTGGCCAACTACGTCTGAATTTAAACACTTGTGGGGAGTTTAAACTCCCTATCCCAAAAGTCTAGCCTAAGCTAGTTGGTGCATGACCCTATAAAACAAAAATTACTAATAATTTTTAAATTATATCATTTATTTTAAAGGTTTTTTTTAGTCAGAGGGTAAATGGCGTGAAACTTATGTGGTGTTTTCACTCAAAGTTGAAACAAAATGACTAAACAAAGAGAAATTAAATGCAAAAACCAAAAACTATTCTCTTTCTTTTTCAAATAGAAACTTGAAAGCCACAAAAGAACAAATTCTTTTTATTTTTTTATTTTCAAAAACAATGATATTCCATGCAATCTAGACTAAAAAAATAAGCTACATGCATATAAAGCAAACATGTGTTTTTTCCTTTTTCTTTTAGAAATGCAAAAGAAAAACTACCTACAAACAAAAGTATGCAGATAACAAGAACAAAGCAAAAGGAACTCTGTTATACAACCACCAAACAAATTCTAGAATGCCCTAAAGTCAGTATAAACCCTACTTGGAAGGAAAGCTTGCATAAGAGACAAGTCAACTAATTTGGCATGGTGAAGTTAACCAACAAAAGAAGAATGAAACCAACACCAACAAGCTTCTGAACTCAGACAAAGATCACTAACAAAGGCTGACTAGAAACATAAGCCAAAAATCATGCCAAGCAAAGGAGGTGGGGGGAAAGAGCAAAGAACAAACCCTAATGCTATAAAAAGGCTTACCACATAGATAAAGAACAACCAAAAGGGATGACACTAACTCCCTGGAGTCATGCACCTACAGAGGACACCAAAAGACCTACCAAACAACCCACAATAGTAGAAAAAACCACAAAAATGAGGAAAAAAACATTGTTTTAGGGGCACACGCGGGTTGTACTACTGACAGGTCATGTGTCATGCGCGGGTTGATGGTACAGCTAGTTGCGTGTATAAGCACACACAGGTTGTACCACTAACAAGTCATGTATCATACGCAGGTTGACAGTATAGAAAGTTGCATGTACCAAACCAGACACGCGACTGTTCAGTCTGCAATTCGCGTATGGGTGGAAAAAATCCCAAAAAAGGTAAAAAACTACCTTAGGAAGGCAAGGGCAGTATGCTATCAGACTTATAAAGTGTTCCTAAGTGGCAAGAAAGACCTGAAACCAATGCAAAAGACTGAAAGAAATACAAAGAAACCCCAAACAGACAAGGCTCTCCCCAGCGGAGTCGCCAGTTCTGTCGTAAAGGAACGTATCCTATGGCTAGGGTTTAAGAGGCCATCAACGTACTGGGGTTGAAAGGTGGATGCATATAGTTCTGAAAGTATATATAAGCAAGATTTAGAGATAAGAAAGGTCCACACCTGATTAACTGAAGGCTGGTCCAAGCTTTCTCTAGCCCTTCTCCTGCTCCTCTTCCCCAAGAGACCTGCAAAACAAGTTATACCTTCCTCAAACCAAATAGAATATATGAAAAGAGATTATATTCAATGAAACATAAAAACATAATCTAATATATAACATCATATAATCACTGTTAGCACTCAGAATGTACCCAGGTTGTGGAAAGGTACACCCCGAGGTAACAGCAAAACCACTTTAGGAAAGATATTGGTATTCTCTTCCAGAGAGGGATCTCTCAATATGAACTTTACAACTTTGCAAGACTAAATGGTAACAATATTTAAAGGTTTATTTATTTGGTTGAAACAATCACATATCCATTGGGCAACGGAGTCATATACATATAAAAAGATCCCCAAAATGCATACACAGGATTTTTCAAAGGCAAGATAATCACATAATTGCAGTCATTTCATTTGTCAAGGTGAAATAGAAAAGACGAGGGAACAGCCCATCATTACAGAGCGTCTAAGACGAATTCCATATCAACTTTAGTAGAAAAAATCATATAATACCTGAAACGATGAATAGAGCATAAGTATATGAATTCTAATCAT